>VYXD01004159.1:336028-354196 GCA_013397195.1 Hylia prasina | reverse complement strand
TTTACATTCTCCATTCTAAAGAAACTCCAGCTTTCCCTAGTGGATACCTGTCTTCTAAACCAAGAGATGTGTATTGTCCTGGGCCTCAGAGGGGCACAGAGGCCTTGATCTCCTTTGTGGTAGAATTCCTTGTTCAGGATGATATAGCTCAGGGAAACATACCTCCATGTTTCAAACTTCTCTCCTACTGGCAGTCCTTCAGCTCTTTATGTTTTCTTCCTTGAAGGCAGCAATCCCTTTCTGTTTTCTCCCTTTGTGATAACTGATGCACAGCTCTGAAGAGAGCTGCCCAGCCCTGTGCTTGGCTTTTTTAGTGTGTATGTTAAATATGTGCACACACAAATAGATCGAGGGTGATTTTGAACTGTTTGTGAGTAATCAAACAACCACAGCATGACAAAATAATATAGGTTGGAAAGAACCTCTGGCAGCTTAGTCCAATCCTCTGCTCAAAGACATTCTTTTCAGATCTGGTTATTCAGGGGTGTCTGACCAAGTTTTGAACACCTCCAAGGGTTGATTGAGCTCTTGCAGCTTCTCTAAGCCCTGTTCCAGTATTTGATCACACTCTTTTTCTTTCACAATGTCAAATTGGAATTTAGGATCTTCTAGATGTTTGTTGTCGCTTGTCATATCAGATGCACCTCTGCGAGAAGACTGGCTCCGTCTTCCTTTTATCCTATGATCAGGCAGTCACAGACAGCAGGAAGGTTTCCCTTTTACCTTCCCTTCTCAGGGCTGAAGGGATGCTGCTCTCTCAGCCCCCTCTTGCACCCTGGTGCTCCAGTGCTGTGCCCAGCCTGGGTGCCACTGTGCCATCTGCTCCAGTTACACCTGCTCATTTGGGATCAAACTGGTGTTTCCTGATGCATTTTCACTGAAAAGAGGATCAGGGGCACCTTTGTGTTACTGACAGGATCCTGCCTGTGGCTGTCTTGCAGCCCAGTGCAGCACAGAGGCAGAAGGCAGAGGAATGATTTTCCCTGCTCTTGCCTCAGTGCCCAGCATGGCTCATGTACAAAACCTTGCAAGGGGGGCAGTGCATGGGTCTTTGTCCTGGCCCTCTCTCTCAATTTGCTGAGTTCCTTGTGTCAGTCTGTGGTAGCAGAGATGTGGTAACACCACTTTCTGGTGTCCTGGTCCATGTCACCATCTTGGGAGTCCATTATGTCTCATGACAGTATGTGTCAGAGCAGTTGAGTGATTTGTTCCTCACTTTCCTCTGTGTGTTACTGTGCAGACTGAGGAGTGTAACAGCATGAAACTGTAGCAATTTTTTTTCCTTAAGGTAAGAATGTGGCAGCTGAGAAAACCTGCTTTTCTCCAGAGATGCAATGAAGCCTTTGGATCCAAGAAGTACAATAATTCTTAAGAGTCAAGTGTGACTCTGTTACTGTGAATACAAGTGGTGAAAAAATTACATAAATTACATAAGTTACGCCATTCCGTTTTTTTTTNTTTTTTTTTTTTTTTTTTTTAAATAAAAGAGGTTTTACTTATTGTCTTCTGCACGCTCTGGAATGTGGGAATACTACATCAATGCACCAATGACAAGTATTGAAGCACAAGAAAATTAAACATATTTATCAAAGTATTTTCATCTCTTTGGAGAAAATTGTTGTTGCTGAGTTACCATGCTACCTGAAATAAGCTTTTGGTGGATTTAAGCAAAATGTTACAAGTATCACATTCCTTTGTTTTCTGTTTAGCTTGTCTTCTTGGGAAATAACCATGCTTTTATGATTTTTTTAGATAATAGGTTTTTACCCTTCATTCCACTATTAGCATCATGTTACTGTATAGAAAGAGATCTAAAGAGGAATGTTTTTATTCAAAGCTTGTTTTCTGTTGAATATCTAATAGCAAGTATCAAGTGTCTCAATGCTGTGCCTAAACCGTCTAGCAATACCAAAGCAACCTCTGAGTTTGTTCTGAATTCAGTGCTTCGTAAGCAAATAAAAGCTATTGTGACTGGCCTTGGGGCAATATGCACAGCGGGATAAAGCACAAGGTGCTTTCAGGGACCAGCTGAGAGATCTGGGGGTGTGAGGGGCCAGAAGCAGCTATACAGATCCTTCCTTGTGCATCCCATGGAGAATATAAGTATGCTGTATCAGAGATGTTCAGCTGGATGCCAGTCCAGCTGTCAAAACAGAGGCAGGGTCCCCTGGGTTCTGCAGCAGCAGTTTTGTTTCCTCTTTCAGCATGATAGACTTGGCAATGCCCTCATTAGCACCACTTCTTTACCTGAGTATCTCCCAAGCAAAATTAGGCTTAATATCTATTTTATTTTTCAGAAAAAAAGGACAGGGTCAAGGTCCTATCACTGGGGTCCATCAGGCTTGGCAGTGGTCAAACAGAGGTCAAACAGTTGAGCCCAAAGACCAACATTTTTATTAAAAATATTTCTTTGATAGCACAAACCAACGAATTTTCTTCTGTGCTACATTATTAAGTGTGCAAGTTCACTGGTAACGTTCAGGAATGGGGGCAGTAACCAGCCTTTTGTCACCTGGTTTGTGGAAATTGGAGGTGTATATGAAATGGAATTTTGAGAAAACTCAGGTAGCAAATATTCTAGAGGATGGACTGTAGACATGGAAATGGAAGCTTATGGGGCCTGAACTTGCCTGACAGTGCCTGCCCTGAGCTGAAAATACCAACTTGTTCAAGCTATCTATACTTGAGCTTTATTAGGCCAGCAGAGGTACAGCTTGCCATGTTGATTTATGGTATCTGCTGTGCCAAATCCACTTTATCTACTCTTGAAATTTGTCTGGTCCTGGGTCTCAGCTCAATAAGCTGTTCTGTACTCAGATAATTCTGCAGAGAACCAGCTATGTCTTGTGCATCTGAAATACATGGAGGACTGGGAGCTGGCTCTACTTTGCTAAGACTCAAAGAATTGTTATGTGGAATCAGTTTAAATAAATGTGTAAATGCTTTGAAGGCTTGTGCTTTAAAGATGCTAGTCATAAAACCAGAAAGTTTTAAGAACTTTTATTAGGCACATGCCAAATTCCCCTGCACTGGACATGCTGTCTTCTTTCAGAAATGCCACTTGGAATTGGTTTCTGAATTGGGGCCAGTAAACTTGTATGCCCTGGAACATCTCTAGCATCTGAACTAGCATTTCAAATTGTATTACTAAGCTTGGATTAACTGGCTGTCTATGAACAGCTGTCAAACCAATTTCACAAATAGGGAGGTGAATAGTTCCAACAAGGATGCAAAACTGGCAGGGAAGTGGAATACAGCCACAGCCAGCCTCTGCATAGTTCAGGGGCGTCACCAGTTTTGTATGGTCATGGGCTGCTCACGAGGTATAGAGCTTACAGTAGCCAGAGCAGACATTTTAAAGTTACAGTTATGAGTAAAAAAACTGATTTTGATACCTTGTTTGGTTGGAAAGGGGAGGCTTGCATTTTTTTTTGGTACAGCAAGAAACAAATGCAGAATGTGGGAGGAGAAGATGACTCAGAAAACACCAGCACAGTCTGAGGTTTGCGTTGCAACATAATAAATGGGCTGTTTTGTATGTATTTGAATACACATAGACAGAATGAAGATGAACCTAATAAAGTTATCTTAATCACTGGGATGACAGCCTCTCTGCAGGAAAGAAAATTGATCACCTCACATGGAAAAGGAGATGTATCTTGATTTTGTAGTGTTCTTTCCACGTAGAAAGGATGATATTTAAGATTCCTTTTTCAATGAAGTGCTGGACTTTTCTGTCAAATGGCACTTTGTAGAACTCAAGCAATTAAATAAATGCTTTCTTTGTGAGAAAATGTTTTGGGGTTGGGAGTGTCCTTCTGGAAACTCAGATATTGATCAGTTGTTTGTTTGCTGGTTTGTTTGTTTGTTTTTTCAAACTAAGAAAGGTGAAAAATATAAACAGGAAGGATTAGGTTAGAAATTGTGACAGTGGAGCATGGCACTTTTATGCAGCTTTGATTAATATCTTAAAACAGAAACCTGAGTGAAAATGTGTCAACATTTTGGAGCTAAATCAGGTTTATCAAGAAAGGAAGTATTTTTGAAATTACTTTGGAGACAATAGATAGTAGACCTTATATCTCAACAGGAGACTTTAACCATCTAATGATGCAGATAGCTACACTATTTTTCCTGAGTTCTCTTTCTTTCACCTTGAAGATTAGAATTATTGCTCCTGCCCAAACTCAAATGTGTTTTATTGGATTTTAGTTGCATACCCCCATTTGAATCCTTTTGGGTTTTTATCCATGTGAAATAACTAAAAAATTGATTAATAATTTTTGTGTCATATTGTTCGTATTTATTTTAATGCAGTAAAATTTAAGATAGTTCTTATTTCTCCAAAGGGACAGACCTAACTGAGGAGTGTGGTTGAAACTAGCATTGGCTAAAGTTATGACAATGACAGTGATGATTTATGACAGCTGAACATTAAATATTTTTTTGTCTTCAACTAACATTTCTTGTACTAATATCCCCCTGAAGGAGATGCAATCAGACTCCAAGCTGTTTCACTAATTCTTTTGTACAGGGTGTGGGATGTTAAAGGATTTAACCTAGTGCAGGATGGCTGGAGTTGCTTTCAAGCTGTGCAGAAAGTGTTGATTTTTAATACCAATTTTTGTACTTCATGGGCTCATTGGCTATATTAATATTGCACTCACTGCTGTTACTAAAACTTGTGGTAGTAATAAATTGAGAGAGCATGACACCAAAATGTGCACAGCTTGAGTTTATACAAGTTTATTTTATTTTATTACAGTTTTGCTTCAAGAAAGTTTGAAAAAATATAAAGATTTAAATTTTTGTATCTTTTAAACATGTACCTGATATATATTATTTTCCATTTTAGCTTAGCAGTTGTATTCCCCACAAGTTATGTGTGTTAAAGGAAACAAAACTGCGTTATAATTTCAGCTCACAAAAGCAGGATTCAACTCAATACTTGCCCTGCTTTGACTATATGATCCCATAAGGTCACTTCCAGCCTGATTTATTGTATGGTTTCGAGATTTCAGTGCAATATCAATACAGATCCCTTAAGGTCATTAATTCACACGTGACGAGGATTTACCCTTTGCCAGAGACAGCTTTAACACTGCTTATCATATCATTAAAGACAATCATTTTAATCTGAGAACCTATCCTTTGCTTTCAATTACAAAATGCATTGCAAATGACATAACATTGGTGCTGTAAAGTTAATTTGTATATTTTTCAGATCATACGTTTTTCTCTATATATGCTATAAACTAATAATTGCCTTTAGAGATCCCTGAAGATCCAGAAATTGCTGAAGAATATTATAAAGATGAGTTTGAATCCTGTTCAGAAGACAGTGAAGAGGAGGAAGATGCAGAATTGTCATGGACAGTCTCTAAGACAAATCACCAGGTATAGGTGACCTTTGAGAACACCATATACACCTGATGCTCATTTTCCATGAGAAAACTGAATTCCTTCCCCAAATTTTTTCTTATGTTATTTTTTTTTTTTTTTTTTTTTTTTTTTTGTTAGGCGTGTGTATATATATCAATAGCATGAATTAATTATATGTGTTTTATAAGATATTGATGAGAAAGATTTTTGCATTCTTTCAAGATTAAAGATAACACTCCCATGAATGCCTTAAGGTAGATCATTGTCAGAAAACATCCCTGTGACTCTAAAACACTCAGAGTGGGATCCTCTCAAATGCTGGCTTTGATTTAAATTAAATTAAAGCTGAAAGTATACTTCAAACATAAGATCTAAGTTTCAGCTCTAATTCCCAGGCAAAGATAGTCACCTCTAGTCCCTGCCTATATTAGACATATTTTCTAGGACAGTGTGATGAATGATGAGCCTAAACAGCTGCAAGACTTGATCACCAAATCTGTAGACTTTCCCACATCACAGATAGTGTCAGTGAAGAGAAATCTTATTGTTGAAAGGCTTAAAGTAGCTTTGTCAGTTAAGGCTGCCACAAGGAAGTCAGGGATTGCAGTGTGAAGGTTGAAGATTATTGGAAAAGGCACCCAATTTAGATCTGATCAGAATGAGCTGAGATGAATCTTGTCTCCAGTGATCAAGTCTCAGTTAAATCAATAAACTTAAGTGCCTGAGGCAGTTCTGAAAATGGATCTTCCTCTGGCATTCAGGAACTATTAATTTCTCTCATGGGCCACCAGTTTCCAGCATGGCTACCGTGCCTCTGAATGGTATTACCTGGTTCTGCCTAGGAACAGTTACTTTATTCTGTGATCATGTGCAAAGTTTGCAAAACAAGGTGTGATGTCTTCTGCATTTCAGGGGACTGGCCAAGTAGACTAATACTCTTCACTAAATTATAAATAACTTGTGGGTTTTGAAAAATATGAATTAATAGCTTTTTTGAGATGGAGTTTTTAAGGCAAAAAATAAAGTATGGGAAATCAGAACTCTACTTCTACCACAGCAGCAGGGAATCCTGAAATTGTCCCAAAAGTAAAACTTGAAGTTTACTCAGAAACAGCTTCATTCAATCTAGACATGTCCTCCTAACTTTCAAATTAAACACACAGGATGCCTCATAATTCAGGAGCAGTTTGTGCAGTAGTGTTCTAAAGAAATTGTTACTCAATTGTAAAGCAGTGGATTATCTTAGAAAATACTTTTTTTCAGATTGCTGGGTTTATCCTTACCCACAACACATGGACGTGCAAAGAAACCCTTGCCCGGAAAGTCTACCACAAGATACTCTTGAAAACAAAATCATTGCTCATTTTCATCAGACTCTGAGACAATTTTTCTTTTTTAGAATGCCTTTTGAAATTTTCATTCAGCTTTCATTGATGGTATCATTAAGTGTCAATCAATAGTGTTTTTGAACAGGCAGACTGCTGCTTAGAATTAATGAAGGACAGAAGACAAAAATAGATTTCTCAGTAATGCAGAATAAATTAGGTGTTGGCATTCAGATGTGAGCTGCAACAGTCCCTTCGTGTTGGACTGATTAAAAATTCCATGATAAGAACCAGCATGGTGGGCTGGAAGAGCCATCCCACTGGCACCCCATTGTCTCTGTCCAGTCCCTGTGGCCCTGAGGCTTTGCTTCACCAGCACACAGAGCATTGACCCTCTGAACTGGCCTGCACAGTTCTGACTGGAATGCACCCCCCTGACCATTTGCCTTTTGGGACTTCCTCTGTAAAAGAAGATAATTATCTGTGCTTTTCTCCTGTTGACCCCAGCACCTTAAGATATTCAGTAAGTTTGTTTCTGGGTATTGGAACAATTACCTTTTCTATTTCTTGGGAAGTGAAAATAGGCATTTTTTGCTTTCTCAAGTGAAAAATTCTGCAGTGAGTCCGAGGTGAAAGCAGACTGAACACAGCTCTGCAAATCTGGACATTTATGTCTGAACTCAACAAACAGAAAGGCAGTACTGTGAGAGGAAGTAAGCAAACATTATTAGGGAGTAAACATCTAATCCAGGTTGGATGGAATACGCAGAGAGGTCCCTCTTTGGTGATTATGAAGGGATTTACAGTTACTATCATGCGCACAACACCTTCCTTTGGATATCAACGGTTCTGTGAGATGAATCCCACTCAAAGGTAGGTGGGATCATGCTCAGTATTAATAATAAGCTTCAAATCCTACCAGAATTGCAAAGGTTTGCTTCTTCTGTCATTTATTTAATACGAAAACTCCTATTTCTATGATGGGATTCATATTCTTAAATCCTTTCTTCAAAGATACCTCAAAACAAGCTTTTGGAGGTGTGTGCTGAAAAAGAAATCATTCTGCTGCAACACAGTAAGGGCTTGTAAAGTAATTTCTGCAAATCTCTTAAATTTCCAATCCTAAAATTGCTTTACTAGTTACTTCTGTGCAGAGAGTGCAGAAATGACGCATCTGGTGGTGCTCTCTGGTGACCCCATTATTTCAAACAGGGATTAAAAAAATTTCCAATGTTCATGCAGTAGCATGGGGTCAGAAAAGTCATCTTTATGAACAACATATTAAGGTGCAAGATGTAGAAAGGGATATGAGCTGTTTATTCAAGCTATATCAGACTCCCACAGATGTCAAGACAGACTGAGAAGTAGCAGCCTCATGTGGGATGTAAGACCACTTAGGAAGGTCGAATTAGGCACTGAAGCACTGTAATTTTAGAGGTTTAGGATAGGAGCTGAGAGGGCTTTTTTTCTCTTGTTGATGCTTTTCAGTACAGCCTATCTGATTTCAGTTACATTGGCCAGCACTGGATTTTAGCATCCTTTGTTCCTTTCTTTTGGAGCAGAAATGCACATTGACACATTTCAAGCAGCAATTTGCCAATTGCTTTTCCAGACCTCCACCTCTTCAAGACAGTGGCTCTTTTCTACAATTTTTTTTTTCCCCTAGGAAAACTAGTTTCTGATTGGGTAAAATCATGAAAGAGAATGACAAACTGTTTTAAGAAACATTTTAATATGTGATGCTTAACAGAGGTTTCACCTTGAAAAGTTAGTGTGTAATGAAGCTTCCCTTGGCTTTGATTTAGCCGAGACACTGGTGGATGCTCTTTACTGCAGTTCATAACCATGCTCTCAGTGGTTTTTCTCAGTGACCATAATAACAAATTTACCCTCTTCATTATGACAAAGTCTCCTACTGTGATGCAGTAGGTTCCTATTTTCAAATTCCAAGTTGCTTCTGAGATTATCAATCCAGACAATCAGCTGACATAAATTATCACAGCTCCAGCAGCTCTGAGTGGTCTGTGTGCTGTGACCCCAAAGATGCTCCACTGGTTTTCTAACACATGTTTTGGCATGGCTTGTGGCTGTTAGAAATGGGGTTGTTGGTTCTGAATCTGAAATGTGCAAGCATTCACTCACACTGGCCCTTATGCATGGGACTGCCTCTCTTCTGGGCATCTGTCACAGTCCCTTGTCCATTGCAGAGGGCTTTGCTTTCTCTGAAAAAAAAACCAAAACCAAAATCAAAAACAAACAAACAAAAAAACCCCAACAAAAATAAAACCCAAAAAAATAGAGAGAGAGAAAGATTAAAGAAATATATTAAATGAAACAGCTAAATCCCAATCCAGTGCTAAACCCAAGTGGGAAAAAGACAGGAGTTATGAAAGAGGTTAAAATATATATTTTGCCTTACAGCAAACCAGCTTTATTGTTATAACTGGAGTAAATATGATGTCCCTTCGTAAAAAGACAAAGGTTTGGGAATTACAGGCTTTGTCCCATTAAACTTTTTAAAAGGTTTTATTAAAGCAATAGTGTTGTATATGGTTATTTACATGTTTTGTCTGTCTGTAGATTTGTGGTTGTTAGTGATAATGAAAATAAAAATAATTGCAAAGTAATATTAGCAGAAAATCAATATAACTTTTTCATTTTGAATGAAAAAGATTTAATAACTTTTTAATGAAGTCCTAATGGTTCTATTTTTTAGAAGTACAGAGAAATTATATCTGTAATATTAAGTCTGTCTTAATTCACTATTCAATATGTACTGTGTATATTGATGTAATGAATGCATTCCCTAGCATTTCCTGGCTGCAGAACTGGAAACCCTTGTGCTGATTTGATCCAATCAGGACCCCATAGGCTGCTCCAAAAGGGCAAAGAGGCTCCTTCAGACCTATGAGCCTGTGTAATTACCTGCTGTAATGGCCAACCAAGAAGTGGATTCCTGCCTTGCAAACCTGAGCTAAAGTAGCAGAGCTTGTTTCAAAAACAACTTGAGGTGAAGAAAAGTTAGTTTATGCTCATCCATAACAGCTCCCACTTGCATCAGAAGGCCCCTAACTAGCTGAAAGTCACTGCCAACAATTATTGCTGTCCTGTTTAGGTATACTGGCAGTTCCTAAGTTGAGAAATTTAAAATGGGCATTTTAGTAAGACCACAGAAGAATATAAAGCAGATTGTCCATTGTAGAAGTGGAAGTCAATAGTTTTTCTTTTTATTCCATTGTTTTAAGTCTTAAAGGCATCGAGTACTGACTATTTTTTTTAATACGTATTTTTGACATATTTTTTAGCAAGGTCAAGATTTTGACTGTCAGTTTTATATATTCAAGAAATGCTGTGTTATTAAATGTGACATGGCAGCAGCTTCTACACACTCAGAGTCCAAGTTTTTCTTGGATTTTCATAAAATTGTGATGTACTTCCTGGACAGTAATCACTGCTTAATGTCCAGAACTTTAAATTTTATCTGTGTACACAAACAGCATTTCATATGAAAGATATCATGGCAAAACTGTTAGCCATCTGTTTGGCAGCAGGACACTTGAAATATAAAAATGTTAAAATCTCTTCTTAATTAAAATTTTTTCAATTAATTGTTGTTACTAGACATGTAAGTAGATGAAATTACATGAAAGGTAAGTATTAATTTGCTGTGGGCAGCTATTATGAGCATAAAAAATCTTGGCATAGTTAAAAAGTGTGTATTTGCCTTTTTCAATGTAATATTGTTTTAGATATTCCAGGACTAACTGATGATAAATGCTGGTATATTTTCAGAGATTATGCACCACCCTCCACAGTGAATATATATTCTTTAAATTCCATGTACAGTTGTTCTAAAACACTTGTGTTCTACAAGGAATCTGACTTAAATAGTTTGGTTATGACATCATTCCAAAGCATGATGTTTTAGGAGAAGAAAACATAGAAAATGTCCTGGGAAATGTCGCTTCTTTATATTCTAGTCTTGACACTTGCTAGTGTGATACCATTTTATATTTGTGGAATTGTACCTCTGGGACATAGTGTTTGTGTTTAGGTTTGTGCTCATGCTTATGCTACTCCTATTTCATTTATTCACAGGACAGTGATATGGAGGCAATGGTTAAGTATTTGGAGAGTGTCCTGAATAGCACTTCATTGGGTAAGATGATATATTTTCTTTAGATAGAAGCAGTTCTTAGCAGTCTGTATGCATCACTGTCAAACTATTTCCATTTGGTAACAAAATAACTCAAAAAGTGTGATCTCCTTGAAAATTACTTCCTTAATCTACTGCAGAGAAGTGTAACTATGACAAAAGGCATAAATAGTTGAGTGCTTTTGTTGAAAATAATAGAGCCATAAAGCATGCTCGTCAGAAGTATAGAATGTTATAAAAAAACTTTTAAAAACTTGGCTACTGTCATTTTTTCTCCAGAGGAAAATATTTGAGGATCTGTAAGCTATTTTATAGTTTTCAATCCTGGTAACAATAAGAGAAAATGAATTGAAATATTTGATTTTTTTAAAAATTATGATCAAGGTTTGGCTAATAATTTATGTAACAGTATCTCAAAAGAAATCAGTGAGAATTTAAGTTTGTAATTTAGTACTAAAATCTCTGGCAAAATATTGTCTATAGATTTACAGTTTGAAAACCTGGGTCCTTGTGGTCTACTTAAAAGCTAGAAAGAAAACCTATATGAAAGAAAGCTATTTATTGTGGCTGCCATAGTCACTGTGCTCAGAGGCCACCAGGTGGGACCGTGCCAGCCTGAGTGTGACCTGCATGAAAGGCCAGCAGAGTTCCCAAAGGCTCCCATGGGAACTGCAGCCTCATTTAGCTGCTTAATTTGCTCTCGTTCAGCTGAGATAAACCTGACTTGGTATTATCTAAAACCACAACACAGTAGACTCCTAGTTAGTCCTCCTTCCAGAGATTCTTCCAGTGCTGAGCTCTGTTTCACCCCTGCTTGTGAGCCTGGACAGATGGGAAGAGAGAGCTAAAGAAGAAGGATGAAAGGGAGTAATCAAAGTTGTTGCCATCATAGTCTTGTAGCCACTGGTCACCTTCTGAGCCCCATGTCAGGGAGACCCTCAGGACTGAAGGAAGGAACATTTACATCCAGATTCTCTTCACACTTGCAGAGAACTCCCTGTCTCCAAATTCTGCACTCTATGCATTTGCAGCATCACTGTCTGCAATGGATTTGAAGAAGTTGAAATAAGAACAAAATTTTGCTCTGTCCTTCAATATTCCAGCATTTAATTAAAGAGAGGAATTTTCTTGAAGGCTGCTGAGAACAAACAAGAATATTAGCTGAAGACAAACAGTGGTGCTTTAAAGCCAATCTTAGTACTAGAAACTCCCTTATCTTATTTTTTTCTTTCAGTATTAGGGACAAGGAGATGCCTTTTTAAAAATTGTAATATTAAAGAATTAAAATGTACTTTTATCACTAAAAAAATCTCCAACTGTGCTGAAATTTACAAACTTTTTCCAAGCTAAGGTAGTAATTAGGTATGATTTTCTCCAAAGAAATATATGTGATGATAACAAGAGACAAATCTCCAGGTTCCCTTTGATCTTTGCGTGCCAGTGTCACTGAGAAAGTTTGAACTGTCATTATTTTAAGTTCTTCCAAAAATCAAGCTATAAACCTGCAGTTGGGGTCATTTTTATGTGTTTGCTAATGTTCATTTATACCTTGCATATTCTTCGCTGGGCTCCAAATTCCCATTACATCAAAATTTTCTGTATATGGTGCATTTTACATAGGTTAGATACTTGCTGTCTTTTTCACCCTAAAGCTAGTTGTGTTCTCTTCCAGGTCTGCATTTCTTTAACTGACCTCTAGCATATTAATTTTAGCTATGGCATTGCCAGTACTGGCCAGAGCCTCCCTTCTTGTCATCCCATGCCTTTACTCCTCATCCTTTGTTCCCACTTTTCAAGGCATCTGCTGTTGTACCAGGCCTGTACTTCTCCACAATAATTGAATTTAGTTACAAATATGTCTTTCTATACAGAATACTACCATACATTGAAAAGTGCAGGTTATATATTACAAGAATAAGAGGAAATAAAACAGCCCACTATGTAGTAATTAGAAGAACTGCTGCTATAGCTTAAGCAGATAAATCAAAATTTCTGTCAGGATAAGGCAAGTACAGACTCAGTTCCAGGTGTGTGCAAGAAGTGGCAATACCATATTACTGGACTACAGAGCTACAGCAGAATTATAATGGCTACTCCTGAAACAGTATGGATTTCATGGCAATAATAGGGCAATAGAAGTGAGAATCTGACCACGACAGAATTCCTTGTAGAATCTTTCATTATTAAATTATTACAGAAAAATTATGAGTCATTTCAAGTGGTTGTTAGAGAACAACCAAGAGGAAAAAAACTAGTTTTTTTGAGTTTTCTCCTCAAGAGGTCCCAGAATCACTCCATGTACCAGAGCTTTTGTGGTCCAGAATTGCTTTTGTATTGGCTATACAGGTCCAGGAGGGGTGCATTTGAAATAAGATAGGCCATGCTGATAAATTGAAAAATTGGGAGGATCCCAGAAAAAAGCTGCAAAAGATAATGGAATTTGAAAAACTCAGTTTAAAATTTACAAAATTTGCTTGGCATTAAGAAAGAGAAGATATGGGGCAGTTGGGTCACTTTGTATTGTTTATGAACCTGGAAAACACATTTGATTCTAATCTTTTATATCTTGTACAAAAAGGCATTGTAGGATCTCATATGTAGCAGTGAAAGCTAAAGCAAAGAAATCTGAAATACAAACAGAAGTTTGTGATTCAGTGCAGATAGCTTCACAACACATCATGGCTTGTGAATGGTGCAGTAGATGTGTATCACCAATTCTTTGGTCATTAGCAGAAATGTTTGTAGGAATGCCTTTGGACCATAATTTATGAAAACTCTTACCAGATGATGCACCTGTGAATAAATTCCTTTCTCTACAGATCCTCAGTGAAAACCTCAAACTGGTGCTCTATCACCTGACAGGACAAAGATCTTTTGCCCTTTGCCCCGTGTTGTTTCTGCAATACTGGGTTAGACACTGGGAGACATTGAAATACATTTAGAAACCACAATACCTGGTTTTGAAAAGTCAGTGCTCTTATTGTTTCATTTGGTTTTGTTTAATGTATCAAGAAGGATATATAGGATAAAAAATGCAAATAATTATCTGGTAATTTTTTGAAGAAGCATAGTTCTTTGTTGTGTGTTGATATGTGGGTACACGAACTGCCTGAAGCTGGGTGCAAAATACATTATTAATAAGTAACTGCTTCTAAGGAAAATACCTTTGATATCGAAATTGGTATGGTTACGAATTACCCCAGCAAAATTTGTTGAGGTGTGCTGTAGCACCAATATATCAAGCTCTTAGCAGTCTTCACTGAGAACTTTTTTTTAATGACTAACCACACCTTTGCAGCATGCTGCAATATTCAGTGTGTGCTGCCTTGCAGTAGCCAAAAAACCATACATAGTTCTTTGGAAGATAGAGAGTTTGCACGTAGAGACTAAGTTTTTCTTGGACAACTGCCAATGTGTAAAGTAGACAAAATATGAATTATTTAGCCAGAAATCCCAGGGGGGGAAAAAAAAACCTAAACAACCAACCAACCAAAAAACCCCCCAAAAACAAACAAACAAACAAACCAAACCAAACCAAACCAAAACAACAAAAAAAACCACCACCAAAAAAGCAACCCCCCCCACACACAAAAAAACCCCCAACCCAACCCGAACACCAAACAAGAAGGATGTCTTTAATAGTGAAATGTCAGAGGAGAAGGAAATATTGTAGTAATAAATATACTGAATTTACTAAACAGAAAGAATATGCTGAGCTCTTACTCCAGTGATATATCCTGTAATAATAGTAATGCCAGAATTTTTCCGGTGCCTGTGGTTAAATGTACTCTTTCTTAAGACACTGCAAGGTTTATATTTTCCTTGTGCTCAGGGCATCAATTTTGAATTGGTTTCAAAGCACCAAAGCCCTACATCTGGACCTTAATACTGTGCCAACTGAGAGAGGAGCATGCAGCCCAGTAAGTCACAAGCACTGCTTTGCACAGCACCTGGGGTTCCCTCAGAGCTGTCCTGAGGATGGCTGAATTTTCCAGTGCCACTAAAGGAGTTGAATGCTAATAGACTCCATGTAAAAACATATAGATATGCATGTGCACTGTTACAGTAAATTATCAGGAAATGTTTTTTTTGCATTAATGGGTAAAATAATTGGTTGCCAGTAAGAACTGGGCTTGTCATTTTTCATCTTTTAAACTACATTAACTATGCCTGGGTTGTAATACTTAGGCACCAGATAACTCTTAGACATTAGGTGTAAAATAAGCTAGGAAAATGTTTTTAAACGTGCAGCTGTTTGTCCATCCTGCTAACAGAATCAGGAATCCATTTCTTCTGTGCTTCCAAGCTTCTGAATCCAGGGACACTCACTGTGAGTGATTCAGTAGGATCACTCACAATGGAAAGTTTTACTCTCAGTATTCAAATGGATGTGATCAGGGTCTGGAATCATGTAAGGCATAGGAGCTTAACTGTTGGAAGAGCCATGATTACACATTCCAGGGAAGCATTTGGTGTTCTCTGGGGGTATCTGTACCAGCTCATAGACGGAGGGGAGCTGCAAGCTCCCTCTGGCTGCATGTGATCCCTGTTAATGCAATCCAAAATAAGCCAAACCCCAGCTGAGTCCAAGCTGAAAACCCCTGGTAGGAGGGGAGTATGTGTTCCTTTAGGCAAGACATTGTGTTAACGTGTTTGACTTTTGGCTTGTTCCTATCCCATGCAAAGCCCTCCCATTCCTGTTCAGAACTTGGGTCCTGTGTGGCACAGCCCACACATTTACACCCTGATACCTCTCCTCTTTTGGGAAGTGAAATCCTAATGCCACACAATTTGCAAGAAGAAGCTAAAATAGCTGCTTTGTTCAGCTTAACAAATTAAAAGCTGAAATAGGATCTCTTTTTCCAATTAAAAAGAAATGAAAGCAGTATGCAAAAGGGAAGGAAAGAACTGCATAAACCAAGGGAAAGGACTGGCACAGGAGGAAAATGAGAATGAACTGCTTGATAAAGAAATTTTATCAGGAAATAAGAGAGGAGATTTTAGCCACTAGCTCCCAGTGAGGCTTTGAAATGATCTTTCAGTGAGAGCAGTCAGGGCAAAAAATACTTAAATTTCTTAGGAAAACCACAGACTTATATGATGGGATGACTACCTGAAATTGCAGCATATTTTAGCTGATAACCCTGACAGTGCTCTGTGATTCAGCACTTCTGTGTTCCTGTGGATGAGTGCCTCAGTGGTATGTGAGCCCTAGGTCCTGAAATATTGCAACAGCTCACAAGGCCTGCAAACAGAAAGAGTGGGCATGTGTCTATGCATATGTATATTTCTTACACATACATATGCATTTACATATGCAGGTATGTTTTTATATATATATATTCATACATAAAAAGAGTACCTTTATCTGAAGGAGAAACTGATGTCGTAAGATAAATACTTCCAATTTACAGAAATACTTCCAATTTACAGAAATGATCAAGCTCAAGGAGAGACTTTCCTGTTAGGAAGAATGTTCTTGCTCTTAAAGAGAAGTAAAAAAACAATGGAAGAAAATTCATATTGTCTAAGCAAATTTAATTTTGTTGGATATTTATCCATCCCAGCACTTCCTCAAGTAATTATCCTTTCTGTTGTAATTCCTTGTGTTTTCCTTGTTATTACAATTCTGGTGCCTTTAAGCTATAAACCTATTTGTCCTCAGAAAGGAATTGCCCTTAATGTACATTTAATAATCCAATTAATTTTTAATTAATGTGGCACTGCCTTGTGAGAAACAGGAATAGTCTTCCTCCTTCTGAGTGCCCTTGATTCTGCAATAGAGCCTGGGGGATGAAGGTGAATAAGGTTGTGTGTCTGTACATTGATTTGCAGGCTCGAGCACTGTCACCGGAGTGTCTCCAGGGGTGCCCCAGGGATTCAGAGCTCTCAACAGTACAATGGCTGAGACCAAGCTGAAACGCATGAGGGAGTAAGTGGCATATTTATGTGTTAGCAATGTACAGGCAAAGAATATGGATTTGAAAAACTGCAAAGCACGGCTAATAAAACCCAAAAATCCCGTCAACAAAAAAGTGGATGGTAAGGTGTTTAGAGACTTGCCTACTTGCCTCCAGAGAGGATGAAAGTTGGCCTTCACTTCTGATTGTTTTCTTGTAAGCTGCACAATCACTGACATCCTTCCAGGATCCATTTTGCTATCCCTGCTGTCGGTGTCATTCTGGATTTCACTTTCTTTGTTAGCACAGCCCATGCCCATAAATCATCTGAATATGTACACATTGCCACCACATTTGCTCCCTCACCCACACTTCATTCTTGTCTGGAATGAAAAGTAAGTGGGTTTGCTTCCCATGGTGATATGATGTTTCAAACCAACCAGATTTGCTGCTGTTGGCTTGGATTTTCAAATGAGACAGAGCAATGTACATGGGCAGTGCCCTTTGAAATCCCTGTCTACTTATTTTCAGCATTGCTGAAATCCCAGCTTCATTTATAAAGGTTTCAGTGTCTTAATAAAAAAAGGGATCTGTGCTGTTTTCTAGAATGTACTGGTTAATACGTCTTGAACCTTTATCTTGATTCAGCAATTTCTGGCCTTCCAAGATTTATTGCATCCTAATTTAGGTGCTAATCTGATAATCATAGTGGTTGTATTATTTCTGAGCTCAAATATTCTTTGCAATGTTGCAAGATTCAACTGCTCTCAGAAGGTAAACTCTTTAAGAAAGGGAAATTTTTTTCTCTTCTGTAGGTGGGCAGTGCCAATAATGTGCTCAACGTTACTGGAATACAAATAAGTTCAAACAGTAGATGCTAATAGTTTTTTAAGTGAGCTCTCTGAAGAAAATGAGTACAATTCCAACAGCATAGATAGCAATCACTGTTTAAAACAAATCACCATGTACTTCAGGAAAATACTGATCATGTTTACTCCTGATAGAAGTTGTTTGGTTTTATAGTGTTTCAAGATGCAGCAGTTCCAAGGGTTTCACTTCATGCTTAGCCTTTATTGTGCAACCAGTCCCAGGTCTCACAGCCTTCCATTTATACTGCTTTCCATTCTCTTTTCATGGAAACTACTTATGAAAATAAATTAATGCATTGTGTTGTCCCAGCTACTTATAAGGTGAGATTTTTAGTCAAAATTACCACTAACCTTACAGATTTCACCTGGTGTTCTCATGGTTCCTGGATAAAACTCAAAATATTTGAACTTTATGGTCATTGCTTTTATGGCTGATGTATGATTAGATGACTTCTTTCAAATTCTGTTTTTCCAGTGTTGTTTCTCGGTTTTCATGGTTTGTTGTGACCCACATTATTGTCCTTTCTAATGAAAGA
>VYXD01004159.1:267948-335831 GCA_013397195.1 Hylia prasina | reverse complement strand
AGAGGAGAGGAGAGGAGAGGAGAGGAGAGGAAGTGAAATCTGTTTGGGTGTCAAGTCACTTGAAAGAGGACTATGAATGTTTGGGATTTGCACCATTTTCAGATATTAGGAGCAATAGATTCTGATGAGGGAGACTCCTATGTCATGAACTGCTCATAAAGAAACTTTGTGCCCATGCATTACAGATGACATTACTGGAAGAAAGTGTCAGTAGCTCTGATAAAATGGTAGATTCATCTAAAATAACACAGGGTCTAACAGCCAAAGTGCCTTTTAGCCCTTTCCAATTGGCACATGAATAATGTTGGCTTGCGAACAAGTGTAACAAGGCAGCCACTTGACAAGATGTTATGTGCTCATTGCTTGAGTTACTGCAGCATAATTCACTAAATGCCTTCTTTGACTTGCTGTGTATCAGAGCATCAATTTAGGAGGTTTCTACTGTATTCTTAGGCAGGACTTGACAAGGATACTCATGAGAGAGGGAAACTGTGCTAAAAATCTTTATGGGAATATAGAAGGAAACCACTGATGTTCTTGAATGTGGTAGGTAGGAGTGCTTAGTATCCTCCTATTTTATGTGAAAAGAAATGGCTTTTTTTTCCACTACAGCCCCTAAATATTTCCCCTGACTTTTTCTTTCCAATTACTTTTGCACTCTTTGTTCCAGTTGATCACATCCAGCATCAATGTGAATCGCTGTCCTCTCAGTAAAAGTCATGATAAAATCACCAACTCCAGTGACAATTTCTAGTTTGTTATATTTGGTATCAGAATTTATTATAAAGTTTATTAGAGCAGAGATTTAACTTTACCTTTCAAGCAGGGTTCCTTGTCTCCGCAAAAATTTCCACTTCAGTGCTAAGCATTTCGATATTGGGTTCTGCAGTGTTGATAAGAAATCTCCATTTTTTGAACTAGCTCCCACCAAGATTATCACTATGCTCCTTCCCAGCCCTGTGTGCCAGCAGCGAGAAGTCAACCAAATATAGAAATTGGAGCTGTGAGACTCTTTATTCCTCATATTGGGCTTTGAAACTGAGGAATCGTGTTAGGTGGAAGAAATGGAAGAAACCGTTTCCTGATACTTTCTGTCCTGACCACCATCTAATTCTTGTGGTGGTTCCCATCCTTGATGGCATGAAGTAACTTGGTGCATGCTGTCTGAGAAGTGTTACCGCCACATGCTGTCCAGAGCCAAGTTATTTTCATGGAGAGATCCATGAAGACAAATGAATGACTGTTCTACTCTCTGACTATGCATCTCAGGAGAGAACCACGCTGTTCTTCAGAAGCAACTCCTCAAGCTAAAGTATTTTTCCCCTGTCAGATTAAATTGTAGTAGCACCTATTAATTTTTTCCCCCAAGGTCCATAGAAAAAACTTAGTACAGATTGTTTTGTGCTCCTTTGTGGAGATATCCATGAATATCTACAATGAGTCATTTTAATAGCCATGAACTTTAATATACACTTTAGAATTCAATAAAATGTATGGCAGTAAAAGGAAAAGGCTTTTATGCCCCAAATTTTAAGGAAATTAAAATCCTTTAGCCCAGCAGTAAGCACCTCTTAGTCAGTCCCCAAAGTCTTCTGCACAGCAGCATACCACGATCAGGCAAAAGACTTCATCATCCCCTGCTGAGTGTAAGTAAAGCAGTCTTTCAGAAGTCATGAAGAAAAGGCATTGGGTGATATTTTTATTCTGCTCCTGTGAATGCTCTTAACACTATTGGTTTAGACTCATGAGCAGTTTGTAGGCAGGCTTCTTGTGCTCGTGATGCTGCCATCAAATGCATCATTTAACTTAAAAATTCAGAAATAAAGGTCAGTTTGAGGTCATTCAGTAGGCATTGGATGTTCTTTGAGGTAAGTAGTCCTAAAATGTCAGAAGTATAGAAGACTTTCTGTACATTTATTTGTGCAATTTTTAAAAAACTATTACAGTAAATAAAGTGTTTACTTGATGTAATATTTCAATTTATGCAGAGTGGACCTTTCTGAGCCAAATGAAACTGGTTTTGTTATTGACACCATTGAGAGCAGCTTAAGTGAAGACAAAAGCAACAAATACAGAAAAGCTAATTGCTCTTTAAGATTTTGATTTAAAAACTTAACAGTGACCTTTTGATTGCCATTGACTGGCATGTTGGTGTCATGATGTAAACATGCTTGAGGAAGAAGATGTCTTCTCACAGACAAAAAACATACTTGGTAAGGAAGTTTATTGACACTGTCTGAGCTACCACGTTTTTTGGAGGTGAATAGAGTACTCTTGAAGGTGTTGATCCTGAAATGCTTTTGAAGCATTGAATTACCTCCTACACACACCACAGTGTTCTGTCCAATGCTCCATTTTCAGGTGATAATTTCTGTCTGGTGATCCCAAGACATGTTACAGGATGACTATAGTTTTCTGCATCTCCTGAGCTAAGCCAAAATTTTATTAACATACCAATCGTGTCACAGTTTCTCACACCTCATTTTTAAAGACCAGTCTCAAGTGAGTCTAATGAGTTCATAACAGAAACAAATTAAACATCTTAGTCCACAAGTTTCTTGTTCTTTTACTGAAAATCTATTTTAAGATAATTGCACCATTATCTTCCAGACCCAAATTTGAAGAAAGTATTTTGGGTTTGTTGTTTGCTTTACAAGCAGGTGAGAGTACAGTAAACTCAGCAGGAGCACTGAAAGATTGAACCCTGCTTGTGTGTGACCAAGCTGGGATATTGGTTCTTGGCTTCTGTCAGGGAGAAGTGAATGAATGCTCATGGCTCAGGAGTCATTGCTGTCCCAAGGCAGTGACTGAAAGAGAAAGTGGGAACTGGTAAATCCGGGGCTTCTCCTGCCCAAGAAGACATGAAGGTGAGTGAGACAGTGTCTGCTGCTCAGAAGCATAGGAGTCCTCTGCAACAGAAGCAGCAGTAACCCCTTAAGGCTGAAACTGGAGCTGATGGTCTAATTCCTCAGGCATTTTCCATGGTTCTTCATTCAGCTTCTTCCCACTGTCCATACTCCTCCCCTTTCCATGATAAAAATGGGCTGCTTCTCTTGTTGGCACTTTGTCTCTTACGCTGCTCCACTGCATCCTGCACCTGAGGATGGGAAGAGCATGTCACCTGTCAACACCATAACTTCAGCAGTTTTTAGCAGCTTTACATTTATGTTATGGTGCACTTTGAAATGAAGAATGAGAACAAACTTGGTAGTTAGAGTGAGTGAGTACTGGGGCACAATTTAAGTTTGATGCATTTTCTTGGGATGCTCATCTTTTGCCCATTTTGCACATTACTTGAACCTCAGGTCATACCCTTAAAACAATGTGCAATATTTTATGAATTTGCTTAGATATGTAAAGAAACACAGTTTGGGTTTTTTTTTTTTTTTCAGCTACTCTGATGAGCTGTCTGTCGTAGATCCAGGAGTCATTCTGTTATTCTGAATTTTTAAGGACTTTTTTTTTAAGGGGACAGTAACCTTAGGATTGCTTTAGCACTAGAGAGTTTTTATTCACTTTGAAAATTGCATTTCAGCAGCACAACACCTAAAATTTTAAGCATAGATTGATTCACTTTAAAATGTCAAGTGGCCCCAAACACTCAAAACATTCAGAGAATTCGACTTATACTTCTTTTTGTTTTGCACACAAAGCATAGCTTGCCTAGTTTCTTGTGCTGTGCATACATAATGCATAGACTGATCTGTTCAGATTTCCAGCACCTTGATTTTGACAATAGTTTGCAAATGTGAAAATGCTTGCACACAGCATTAATTAATTATATAGTCTGTTTTCAATACGAAACCACTTGAAGAATTTTGACAGTGTTTACTAGAAGTAGCATTGCAACCTTGGAAAGTTTACTTGAGAGAAATATAGGTAGGGAATTTTCCAAGAGTTTTGACACAGGATTGACCAGAGCACTCTTTTGAAAGATATTAAATGTTTGCTTTCTAGGTTAAAAAAAAAAAAAGGTATTAGATTTCTATGTCTTTAAATGCCTAAACAGCTCTGTGAAGCTTGTCTTATTTTGATGCAGACCCAGAAGAACCTGATTGCATAAATCTTTCTAGGCCTTTCTGAAAATCATAGATTTACTGTCCATAGTTGGTAATTGCATTTCTTTCTTTCTCTATAGAATGGTGTCATCATGGAATTGTATGGCTCTGCCAAAAGTAAAGAGGGAGGGGATTCCTTCAAAGGTCCCTTGAATTTGCCTTAGTCTTGTTTTGTGCTAGGAACTTTCTAAAGGGCTACAGATGTGAAAACAGACCTGACAGAAGTTGTGGACTTAATGCACCTAGCTTCAGGCCCTGTTGGGTAGATATAGATGTGAACTAAGCCCAAATGGTTGATGTTTGAAAAACTGTTTGCATAAAACCTTATGCAAATGGGTTTGGGAGTCTTTTTGTGTATATGTTAGTGTCTATTTTTATGTATGTATATATATATCTACGCACACACACCCCCCCACTTAAATATTTGCCATAATTGGGCATATAACATTCCACAGCAGTTGGGGTTTTTTTTTAGCTTTTAAAATGTCTTTTTGATTGGATTGTTTAAGAGTATTTTCACTTTTACTGTAAGCTTGTATGGGTGTTTAACATAGCTCAGAGCTTGAATGCTGCTTCACCTCCCTCTGTGGCTGTACAGTGCTCAAGCCCAGCTGGAAATTTTGTGAGTAAATTACTGTGGTGTTTGTGATATTTCTATCAAGAATTGTCCATCTCCATACCAACTGATTACATTAATCTCTCCACTGAGGCACCTGACTCACTGACAACCTTTTAATGAGACTGACTTGTTGCTAACTCAGAAATACATTGTTTTGTATCCAGTAGTAACACTTAATAGAATACTGCTAAAGACAGTGTTTGGATTGAGAAAAAAAATATAGTAATAGTTAGTATTCTGATTGTTTCATTGAAATGCATAAGTACCTTTTCCTTTCTCTGACAGGCAAATTGTTGGTTTTAAAACTGTAATTTCGGTACGAAATCCTAAGTCAGGAGAGATCCCCTCCCAATATTAAGCCACGTAAAAGGAAATCAGCATTAACTCTGTATTACCACACAGCTGAACAAAGAAGTATGAAGTTATGCATATAATTATTGACTTTTCAGAGGTAACTACTGTATCCTCCCATGCCCACATTCAAGAAGTGTCTGTATATTGTGCTGCTCTTCAGACACATCTGTCTAAAACAAATGCATTAATAAACATAGCAAATAGCATCAGGTTTGTGTTAAGTGTGCTGTGAATTCCTGCTTGATACTGATCAGTGATGCTGAAGAAATTAAACTGATGACTTTTCAAAGATCCTTTGAATGCCATGGCACTGTTAAAAATCAGCATGTTGTTCAAAATAATTACAGAAAGACTAGGAAATCTCAGACTGTCTATAAAGCTACTGCAACCAGGGAAGTGTTTCAATTCTTCATAGCCACAGTGAAACAGTGTAATTTTCACCCTCCTTACCTCATGAAGAATAGCTCTATAGAAGCAAATATATTTCCTTTCTTATTTTTAGTATTGGTAGTAAATTTCTTAATATAGGAAGAGTTTAAAATTGCAGTATTCAGGTTTGATTTAAAGGACTGCGTTTTGTTGTAGTTTGTTTCCTTGTGTGGGAAAAATGAAAAGAAACACATTTTCTCTTATGATAAAGCATCTTCTAAATTCATAGTAGCTAGAATTCAACTAGCAGCTCTAAATTCTAATTAACACTTCTTCCAAGAGCAGATGTCAGCTTCAATTCCTATTTTATAAATTCATTTATCTCTGAATATGAGGTGCCTGGAGAATATTATTGTTGATCTTTTTTCACCTGTGTGTCTACATATTTTAATAATAAGATCCTTCTTAACTCATGGGAAAACATGTCCTAAATATGCTTTAGATTTTGCAGGTCTTGAAGGAGGATATCAGAGAGTTTTGTTTGCAATCAAATTAAGGTGCTTTAATTCAGGAATTATGAAGTAATTAAGGATGAATTAGGAAAATTATCATTGTGTTTTCAAGTGAAGAAATTTTCATTCAGCAGTAATGTGAGGATAGTCGAAATCCATTGAGGCTTGAAGGTGAAGGTAGGGGCTAATATTAGTAATTTGTATTGCTTTTCTTACTAGCTTTTATATAATAATACTTTCCATTACCTTTTTTTTTTTTTTTAATAAGCCCTTTTCTTACACTTAGCCATTTTTTTCACATTCCCAAGACTGAACAGTGGTCAGAACTAGAAAAGTGTTGCCCTGCCTTTAGAAATGAGTTCCTAAAACCTGAATCATGGAACTTATTATGCCCTTCTCCTAGCAGATCTCAAGGGGTCTTTAAACAGCAACAGAGAAGTTATACTGCAAAAGAAGATTTGGACCCAGGGCCATTTCTTTCAAGTGTCAAAGTTTTAATCATTCATAGTCAGTAATGCCAGCAAACCAAATGACAGAAAGATAACTCGAGAGGACAGAGACCTTTTGTGTTCTGACTGAGATAAACTGTTTGTTTACTGAACCATGAGATGCTGTAAGATTTTCTGGTACAGTTTGAAAACAATATTTTTGTATGAGACTAAGGATATGTAATTTCCTGGTTCTTTTGCAAAGTCATCTTGGGAGATAAATGTAACAATCTTTTTCGTTGAGATTCATATCACTACTGGTTAGCTGCAAAGTGGCATGATTGTAGTGTTTTAAAGAGAAATATGGGGTTAATAAATTGATGCTTGGAAATAACATTAATTCAGGGACAAATCATTGTTGGATGTGTTGATGAGAATCCTAAGTACTACTGCTGGAGTCCATGGGGTTAGCTCCTTGAGTTAGGAAGAACAGAATTTAGAGGCATCTACTGAAATTATTCTTTCAAAGATCCCTGCACTTGCTTTTATGTCCCATGAGCCAAAATCAACACAGATTTGTTCTCTTCTTTACAATGTGCTCTTTGGTGGTGGATGCCAGTGGCCTGGCTGCATTTGAAATGATAAATAAATATCCAGGGGAATGGCTATTCCATGTCCAGAAAGTTCCTTTATTAAGGTTTGCATTGATGTAGGCATGAGTAACTGGTATTTTGAAATAACTGAATTTTCTGTGTTTGTCTTCGGAGCAGTGTGTTTGTTGCCTGCTGTGGCAGAGGTGAGATGTTATTGCTGATGCCTGATCCGGAGGGACTTTCATGGTGTTACTACTCTGGTGTGTTCAGTAGTGGCTTGTGCAGAACCTCTCCTTGCACAGACCACACACAGCTCCCTGAAGGCACCAGTGAGACCAGGATGCTTTTAAATGATAGTTGCCATCATGCTAAATGATATTGGAAAGTGAGAAGTTGAAAAACCCTTTAGCTGCTGATTTGTGTCATAGCTACTCTTCAAGGCAGGTCATGACAGTTTGCTGAGAGATATTAACCTGGCTGCTAACACCCATGGAGGAGCACAAGCTTCAGCATTAATCTTGTTTTGTAGCTTTTGTCAGTGTGGCATAAAGGTAAGTGTATTGTAATTGATCTCCAAGCCAGAAAGAAGATGTTAATATGTAGCTAGTACCGGAATAGTCAAAATGAAGACCTGTGGGATAATAGACAATTCTTTGTTCACTTAGGGAAATATTTACAACTTTCTCAGCCAGTTGAGAACACAACATTATTATATTGTCAAATTTTAGTAATTTTGCATTGATGCCTAGAAAATCAACTGTGAATCACCAGATAGCCTGATAAATTCAGATCTACTAAATGACTTGGAATGGTTTTAGATGACACCCTGTGTCTAAAAATTGCAGTTCTCAAGGCTCCTTTTTAGCTCCCCTCTAACTCCAGCAGTGCCTGTGATTCTGCTGATATTCTTTACTGTGTCTTGCAAACTCAGAAGCGCCTTATCCTTGATAGAACTAAGTCTCTATTTTATGTCCATGCTCCATCATTATCCACAAATCAAATATCAGTATGGCCTTTGGGTCTTGCTGCAGTTAATTTTCTCAGGCATGTGTTGTGTGCTCCACGAGAGCTGGCAGCAAGAGGCATTTTTTTTCAGGCCACAGCTGCCATGGGTGACAGTGTCCCCAGACTGGCAATATCTGCTGTGCAGCCAGCAAGCTGATAGTCACAGCATGCCCCCAGCCATGTGCCTCCTCTGCCTGGAGCATTGGGGCTGCTTTCTGCAGCCAGGAGTGAGGGAAGTTGAGCTCAATGAATCCCTCCATGTAAGACTCTGTAACAAAGAAAGAAAAGAACAATCTGAGATACGACATTTAAGCACATTACTGAGTATCATCCAAAGCCAGACCCCTGATACATAGAGCCCGATGTAATTTCTTGGATTTTAGCACACTGAAAAACCATTTAGGCCAGTGTGGGATGGAGGTCTGGCCCACAATCTTTCACAGTAATGAAATCCCAGAAGTCAGGTATCCCCTTTGCTTTTGTTGTCTTGGCTGAAAAAGAGATGGTGACTCACAGTGAGTTTGCAGGTGAGTGAGCGATAGGATAGCGTGAAGAGAGTAAATGCCAGTAAATCAGAAAACACGGATGGCCAAATGTGACAGTAAATGGGAGTTCTGCATTGCATCTTGTTCTCACAGCACATTTGGTGGTAAGGCTTTAGTTCTTTTCAAAACATTAGTGCAGGTAACCCATATTTCATGTGAAAGAGCAATCTGTAATTGTGCCTCTCTAGTATTTTAAAAACATGGATGGACAAATATTCCCTAGCACAGGATCAGGGCCATAGTGAACAAACCTCACTTTCCAGGAAGTGCCTTCCCCCCTCTCTCCATCAGGCTGATAGATTGACTGGGTGACGCCTCTTTGACATTTACTCTCTGAGATCCCACACTTCTGCCTCTGTGATGCATGATGTGGTAGCAGAGTCAAATTAATGCAGCTCTCAAGTCCAAACAGAGCTTGATGTCTTCTTTTGTAAAAGCAGGTTATAATTTTTATAACCTACCCTGTAATCTTCAACCTATGAATATTTCCCCCTTAATTCTATTGTATCAGCTATTATACAGATTAGTTGATTTGTGTGCTCTGCCAAGCTGAACAGAGAAGATTCAAGTCTGCAGGTCGCATTTATTAGCAGAAGCAATACTCCCAGGGTATATGTTTGCTTAATTTTTTGTCTTGACATAGACAGGACTGCCAAAAAATTAAACATGCTTGTCTAAGAGGGAGAGAGGAGTCATTAAAGGCACTGATGAAGTGGCAGTGATTTCAGGATAGCTTTTCATGTATTGATTTTTAACTGTTGGAGAGAAATAGTGGTATTTTTGATAATGTTTTGTGAAAAAATGTACATTGTTTGTCAAACAAATTTCTATTTGGCTTTCAGTGGTAATCCAATCCCTAGGCTTCCAGTGTCTGAGAATTAATTATTTCCAACAGTTTTTACTTTCTCCTAAACAACATTCTTGGTAGAAAATAAAAAGGGAATTTCTAGTTATAGGAAGCAGGACTGAGTCAGGTCTTGACCTGTAGAGATTCCAGATTGGCCTTGTGACTTCTGATCCTGGGTCTTGGCTTTCTCTGCTCCAGGTTCCTGATCTGCCTCCGTCTCAGGAGCCAGCAGAGGGGTGACCTGAAGCCAAAGGGGGATCACACCTGGGCATGATCAAGGTGCTAGAAAAACAAAGAGCAAGTGGGATGGGAGAAGTTTGAGAAGCAATAAAGTAGAATTCTTTGCAATGTTTTCCTAAAAATTGAGGAATTTACTTTATATGGAACTCTTACTGGCTGACATTTCACTATGATGATGTTTTTCCTCAGCAATAACAGGATGACCACTGATGAAAAGGAACTACACCATCAGGTTGATTATGGTATTGGGTGAGAAGAGCTGGCCTCGCCCTGTGTTTGACATGTAGCAAAATCAGTACAAAACTAGGAAAAACTCCAATGGCAGTTTGTGAAGTTGTGATTGGGAGGTAGGTTTAACTATTTAAACTGCCATGGGAAGGGTGCCTGCTCCCTCTGAACCTAGGTGCACATTTACTGAAGTTCTAAGCCTTAATGCTGGCACCAGAAGACATCTCTGATCCCCTTCTCTGCCTCTGTACAGATCATCCTTGGTACAGCCACAAGCTGAGGGTGTCCCAGCTCCTGCTGCCTCAGGCACTGGCTGGGGAGCCTACTGCAGGCACCATATGGTTCCCTTCCAAGTACCTTCTTTTTGTCTAAAAGACACCTACTCTCAACTGCTCTAACATGATGGTTTAGTGAAAAAAAACAAATCCTGTGTCAAGAGCATGAAAAGCAGGCAGACAGTCTCTGATATGCCGAAGGAAAATTACCCTGGTATTTTCATCAAAATATGAAGCCATCACTGAGCGAAAAATTTCGTTACCTGTGATACATGAATTTAAAGATGTTTTTCCTTTTAGGAGGAAGGAATGCTGTTCATTGTCTTGCAGTTTTCAAATGGGTCTTTTTTACAAATCAATATTAAGATGCTGTGAGTGTGTTTTGTCACTGAGTTACCGATCTGTGTTCTGATGAAAGGAAAGCACTGTAGAAAAGAAGAAAGTGTCAAGTTATCTCATGCTGAGCTTGTACAGTGGTTTTCATGTATTTGATAGAAGCTAAAATAAAGCAGTGAATAACAAAGAGTGCTCACATAAAATGCCGCTGGTGTTCAGCTGACTGGGGTTGCCTCTTTCGGTTTTGATGAAATCCAGAGGCAGTTATACATGTGTGTTTTCCAGACTTGTAGATAAAAGAGTCTATCAGACTCAGCATGAAGAGGATTCTTGGATTGTAACAATGAAGATGGCCATGCTTCCCATGACTTTGCTATGGCCAGGTTTTTACTCTTGGACTCTTTGTATAGCAGCTAACCATGGAGAAATTTGCCGGGAAACTTTAGTTCATTGTACTGTCAGGTAAACAAGGTGCATCATGATATCATTTTAATCAAACCTACAGCATATAGAAGAAATCTGCACTAGTTAATGTTTGTGTTACTATATAACATGAATTAACTTTTACCTGACCTTTTCTATAATATTTATCCCCAGATCTGCCATTGGGAAGCTGGGAGTGGAGGCATTCGAGGCGGTGTACAGTTGCCTCAAGCAAGCGAGACAGCAGAATGCCAGTGAGGAGGAGATCAGGGGCTGTTTGGAGAAACTGGTTTCTAGAGCAAGTGATTGCTTCGAAGTGGATCAGCTGCTGTACTTCGAGGAACAGCTACAGGCTTCAGAGCCACATCTCCAGCTCTAACAGTGTCTCAGTAAGAGCTGGAAATGGCACCGAGGGGGAAGGGGCCTCCTTCAGGCCAGCAGAAGAGGACAGGAGGTATTTGCAGGGCACTGTTGAAGGTAATGTAGTACATAAGCATATGGGTAAGCTCCATTGGAGAGTCTAGACTGCAGTGAGAAGTGGGTAAATATGGCAAGAATTTCAGGGGCAAGAAGATGAACAAGTGTTTGTGACAGTGGAGGGGAGGATTCACAGTCACCTGTGTCCCCTTTTTCTGCCACTTAAAGCATAAGGAAGGGTGTTTGGGCTGTGGCTGGACGCCAGTCCTGCACTCAGAGCATCGCTGGCAAAGCTGCCTCTGATGGAATGATGCAGGATTAGACTCCAGCTGCTGTTGATTTCTGTGCTAACTGGTCCTTGTGATATTTAAGTCCATAATTTTTGTAATTTGGCAGATTTACTCTTAAACATGTATGTATATGTATGGCCACTCAACTCCTAATTGTCTTATTATTGATTGTTCAAAAAGGCTGCATTTAATCTGAGCTTCAAAGGAACTGTGGAAATACATGCATATATGCATATTTATATACATATATGGATGCTCACAGACACAGAGATAGGTGGGTATATTCATAATGGCAGAAGTATGTCTGGTCATACACTGTACTTGTATAAAGAGTTTTGGATTAAATTAATTCTTAAAAAAAGGAACAATAAACTGATTGTTTTTTCTGCCTTGCACATTGTTACTATTAATATTCTTTCTTAGTGTTTATGCTCCCTTCTTCATATGCGTCCCACTCCTGCTGATTTCAACTGTATATCAGGCTCTGATTATATACCTGATGTTTTCCTTCTACCTTTTCCTTCCTTATTCTGCATTCTGAGCTCCTTCCTCTATCTGTGTAAAAGGCTAAAGGTTAACAAAGTCATACGATTAGTAAAGGAATCTAAAATGAATTGTAGACCAAATGAATTTTAGGTATTGAGCTATTATCATAATCCTTTTGCTTCTTGCTTTTTCACCACAGCTCTTAAAGGACTTTGGGACTGTATTAAATAAACTAGAAGAAATTTGTATTAAGAATATTAAAAAATCCTGTTTGACTTATTTACAGTGAAGAATACCAATATTGATGGTCAATTAAGCAGTGCTACTGATCCATCTTTATGACGTGTGTTAAGAACAAAACAAAAGGCAAGTAGAGTCATCTAAAACTATTTTAGCAGCAGCATAAGCTGAGGAAGCAAAAAGCACATCCAGCTACAGATGATGTGGTGCTATACTTCCAGCTCAAAGTATTAAGAGATTCTGTTATGTTTCAGCTTTTTCTAGCTTCAGCTTTTATTTAGAATACACAGTGTTACAAGCCAGAGACTAAGTCCACTACGATGTTCACTGAGGTAGGGAAACATATTTGTTTGTCAGGTTTCAGTCTCATTCCAATTGTTTCTTCTTGACTTCCACTCCCCATCCTTCTCAATGTTGTGTATTTGTGCCTGATTCCATGTTTTTTGTACAGAACTTAAGACCATTTTAAAACAGATGTGCTGAAATCCAAGATACAGGAGGAGTGCTTGGATGTTGCAGGGACTATAAAGTCCAAAAGCAAACAATGAGTAACTGACACAGTGAGAATAATGTCAGAAGAAGATAATCTTCACTCCTTCATTTACCTGTGCTGCAATTCAAGGTGATTTACCACAAAAACTTAAAAAAGAGCTTCTGTAAACAGTCATTTCTTTTTTTATTTGTGACGAAAACTTCTTGAAGCTTTTTTCCATGCAGCTTGCAAGAAAAAATACCTGGGTAAGAATGGGTCAGGCTCTTTAAGGCAGTCAAAGACTCAGGAGATCATTAAAGGGAAACCTTTAAAACCTGAAAAACATGGTTTAGTCACTCAGATTGACTTCAGGGAAATGGTTGCTCTCTGATGAGCAGTATTTTCTTTCATTTGTTGCACAGGAAAAAGAGCTCACAGTGCCTTTTACACTTAGTTGCTTTCTTCTCTCTGCAGGGAATGACCTTCAAGGCACGTGAGGATCTGGAGGTTACTGGTTTACTGCTTATATGTTTTAAACCATATTTTGTTTTGTTTTGTTTTGTAGGTCTTTTACATGAATCATACCACAATTAGCCAATGTAGTACACATATTAAATACAGCAGAAAATTTTTGCCTTTGAGCTGAAGTAAAAGTACATCTCATGAATTTGACAGATTTTTACATTACTGTTTAACTTGCAAAATCCCATTGCTGGTGGTCATTAGTAGAAATACAAAAGGTAGGAGGAGGATTGTTGATATCATGGATCTTCAGTAATAAAAAAGCAACAGAAGTGCTGGAACTAAATGTGAGAAAATAAATGTAAAGACATTAAGTTGCTGTGTATAAATCTTCATAAAGAATCCCATTTAACCTATGTATTTGTACCAAAAGCTTTGCAAGCATGAGGTAACCTTGCTACCTTTTTTATTGATTCTCTTAAAAATGCTACAAGATGAACTGTTTGATGAAGAGATATTGAAAACAAAGGAAGTAGGTTGAAATTTTTTTAATGCTTTGAGGCCTTAAACCTGATATAAAGGTGCTTGAACTATAAAGGGAAAAATAACATCTGAGTTTTCTGATAAGAAGTGTAACTGTCAGTTCCTTGTTGACAGCTGGATTAGAAGGCAGACCCCTTCTATTTTTCACAACAAATAAAAAGGAAATCCTTTCTTAGAGGTGATTGTTCTGCCAAATAATTTCTAGAGATCCCCTCTCTGCATGATGAAATAGAGGTTTCCAGTGCCTGATAATCCTGCCTGCAGGAAAGGACCTTCCTTCCTCATAGACCTGGCTTTGTGACTGTTGCCCTGTGATGACCAGCTCCGAGGTGCTCTCACAGCCAAACCACAAAACTGCACCTGGCACAGCAGGAGCTCACCCCTGGCTGCTGCTGGATCTCCAGCTCCACACATAACCAGAGCAGTGGAGCATCAGGCAGATACATAGGTGAAAAAAAGGGTAGGAGGCAGCAAAGTGGCCGTATGGATAATGCAAAGGCTCACCTTTCATCTTTGGTATAAGTCAGCTTAGACTGACTTCTGAGTGCAACCACTCTTATCTGAGAGAATTTAGTGGGCAAGAGAAGAAAGGCTCAGACAAGAGATTTGTTTGGAAACAGGATCAATATACACATGGGCACGTTCATCTTTCATATTTTGTTTGTAATATGTGTGCACAACACAGACTCACCTGAAAATGCCTTAGCCTATCTCCACTGAATACTCCTGTTTCTCAGGAGGGAGAAGTCCAGCAGAAAGTTTCTGCATGGGATTTTTGGCAGTAAGTAGAAGTCTAATGAAAATACAGTCTCCAGATGCTGATTTGGCTGATATTATTCCTGTTCAGGAATATGACTGCCTTGGTAATAACTATCCAGATGTGCTGGATATATGCAACTAAGAAGAGCTGGTTAACAGCAAAGGCAGATGTATTTATGTACAGACTGGTCAGGCACAGAGGGTGGGGAAGGGATGGAATAGGATGAAAAGGGTTGTAGATTCCTTCCTCTTATGCCTTCTCCTCATACTTACTTACCACACCCCACCCTACTTATTTTTGTCACATTTTTATGGTTGGGAGAATAGAGGAACAGTGAATGCCCTTTTCTGAAGGCCACTGAATTATCTAAAATGAGACTAAGAATGAAAACCTAACAGGAAACCTTGTGTCAGTGAGAGAAGACCAGGAAAATGCTTCTGGTTCCATAGAACTATGGCTCCAGTTTTCTTTTATTTGGGTTGGAATATGGCCACCGTGGCTGGAAAGTTAGTTAGTATTTACAGATAATTTGCCCTGTTAGCTCTGCAGACAGGTTTCAGTCCTCAGTTGTTCATGAATAGTTAACTACAGCCTCCTGACTTTCAGTATTCTCACACTGTGCAGTTGATCACTTCCCCATCAGTCGGAAAGCAGAAAACAGGTCCTGGGGCAGCTTCCAGCAGAAAGAGCAGTTGAGGAAGCAGACATTTAGTCAGCTGGTTTAAAAGTACACCTCTTGGGTAAATGTTTTCCATTCCACTTGATGACACCTGGCCAGGGATTTACAGTGTTTTACAATGTGCTACAAAGACACACACTGTGGNTCTCCAGATGCTGATTTGGCTGATGATTTGTGTGCCACAAATACACACACTGTGATTATCATCCCATAGATGAAATGGGCTCAGCTTTGTTGTCATTTTTATTATTACATGCATAGATGTAATCAAAGTACAAAGGCAGTGGTGTGCAAAAAATAAAAAAAACCCCAAACCTCTGAAGAAAAATAGCAAATGAAAGAGAAGATTACTGCTTTGTACTAGTTAACTGTCCGATGTATTGATATATTTTAACATTTAGAAACTGCAGTCTGTCTTAAGGAGCATGAGAATGTTGTATCTATGTACATGTATCTACACAGAGAAATGAATTGTGCCTTTCTCATGAACTGTCTATCCATCAGTTGTCTCCCTCTACATCTATGCATATACACACACAAACATTTTTATATACATATGGGCATGTATATATCCTGATGCACAGCATGTCACCAAACCTTCAAGAATGTTTTCCCTCGTGATAAATGAAATATCTGCCCGCTGCTCCAAAAATTTTTTACGAGCATGTAAACACACAGCTAAATGCACCTTGAATAGAAAAAAACTTGAACGTTTTGATCAGGTACTGCACCCGGCACTGTACAAAAGAGCTCCAAGGCAATCCCAACCTCTCAGGCCTCCCAGCTGAATTGTCCAGCAGGAATATGAGTGGAAGATGGTTCAGAGAAGTAACCTGAGCTTATGTGTAGCAAAAGGAAGCCAACCAAGGTGAGCACTCCTGGTCTTCACCTGACACCGTGCCAGGCAGCCAGCTGTGGCTTGTGGGTGCTGGGGTAAGACAAGGCATAAAGGAGGATGCAGTGTTGTGAAATGGATTTTAACACAGAAAACCAGTATGTAATGAAATACAACTCTGTGACTGTGCATGGAAATGTGTGTGTGATGGCTGTTGATGAGGTGATTGTGTGCCAGAGCTTTATGCCCTAGAGGAGACCGAGTGCTATGAAGAAGCTGGGAATCTGTGAATTGCTCTCCTCTCTCCATTGCCAGCTGCTGATCCCTCGAGGACTGTCTTACTGTACCATGGCTTGCAGGTATTCCCTTGGGCTGTGTTATTTCCTCTCAGCATCTCTAATATGGGTTCTATTTCAGGTTTTTTCATGTGGAAGTCTCTTTCTGGCAGAGGCTGCTCTATTGATCTGCATCTATAAAAGGGTCAGCAGTGCAAGAGTAGTCTTAAATAATGCATTGGAGTTTTCTCCCTCTGCTTTCAGTGAGTTCTGGGGAAATGCTCCGTAGAACTGCCATGGAATCTTCCTGGCTTGAACTGTCTCAGTTGTCTTGTCTTGTCTTCTGCTCCCCAAATCCTCAAGGACAGAAAGCAAAGCAAACTCAATGTGCTCAGAGTGTGTAGAACAGATACTGTTATTTAATGTCCAGAGGCAAACCTTTAAATCAAGAGAGGTTGCTTCTCTTGTTTTGTAAGACAGTTTTTGAGTGTGAGCTTTATTTTATCGATGCCTTTAGGCATCTGACAATCAGTGGCATACTTTTGCCATCCTGTCTCTGCTAGTGAGTTGTGTTTTTTCCCCACCTCAAAATGAAGCCTGCTTGTTTTGAATGCTCTTTTGGCAGGAGCTTGGCTCCTGAAGCTGACAGTGAATGTTCCTGACTCCCTAGAGGCCTAATTTTGCCAGTTATTCGTGTGTGTCCTTCGACAAACTGCCTTGGCAACTGGAGACTGTGTTTCTGGAAGGGGGTGGTATTCCAACAAGTGTAAGCAAGAGTGTTGAAATGATCCTTCTATTGCCTGAGGATGACAGGAATCACTTCCAGGTAGCACAGTGGGACTGGAGGCAGCCAGAGCAGCCCCAGGCCTGAGCATCTCCCTGGTGCTGCTGGAGGAGCCCCCAGGGTTTGCTGCATCCCAGGTTTGCTGCATCCCAGGTGGGCCAGGAGATTTAAGGACCCTCTGGATTCACGTTCACATTGTTGTGCTTGCTGTTTTGAACTAATACTGGAGAGAGGAGATTCATGGAGAGCAAACCCTTGTAAAGACAATGAGTCTCCAGACTACCTAATGACTCCTTAATGAGTGTCTAAGCACTGCACCATTATTGAATTTTAATTGCCTTCTTTCTGGCTTTGTGCTAGAAAATGAAAAAGGAGCGAACGCTACATGTAATGAGGGTAGATGACTGAAAAATAATATCTAAGAGACAACCAGGCATTTGTGGAAAAGACCACAAGCATAATGTGATGAGAGAAACCAGCATTGCTGTGTGCCTGCCACCTCTTTGGATTTTTACAGCTGTTGAAAACTGAAGTTGTTTACCGCATGATCTAGCAGAAAAATAGATTATTTGGTATCAGTGATGTAATTAAATTTATTGATTTTATTAAATCAATAAATATTGGTTAATTACCACTGTATGGAAAATCCAGTCCACATCACCAGGTCAGTGCAGTTGGGCTTTTAAGAGGTTGCTCTTTAGCACTGTGCCCTTTCTGATGTCTGCTCAGATTATTTTCGACTGCATTGAGTGAACGTGCATTACTCTGAGCAGTAGACAGCAGAAAGGCCCAATTGAGAGTAGGCCAAATGAGCCCTAAATCCATCAAGCATTTACACCTGTGTTTAGTATGAATGCCAGCCTCACTGCTGCAGTTGAGGCAGGGAAACAGGGAGTAGTGGGTTGTTGTACAGAGCAAAACACAGCACAGGGACTCTTTGCGTATAAAAGAGGTTGATCTTCAGAGCTGGAAGCCCACCTTTGAAGCTCCATGTATCCAGATGTCTGAGAAGACCTCCAGCCACTGAGACAGTGCTTCAGCCTGGTGGTACAATCAGATGAAGTAAATTAATATAGATATATATAATCAAAAGATAAATTAAATTAAAATGTACATAGATTAAATAGGTTCCTATAAAAAGAGCTAGGTGGCAGAAAATGTGGTTTTGAGGAAAAACTTGTATAATTTCAGTGTTTTCAGCTCTGAAGAGTGTGCATCTGTGGGGTATTTTAACCTGAACCAACAGAAAACTATGACCAGATGCTAATGTCTGTAATTTTAGTCTTTTGTTTCTATCTTTCTATCTTTAATTTTGTCACCAGGCACAAATCTGACAGGTCCCTCTTGTGAAGCTTCTCTTTTGACTTCAGCTTTGCTGGAGTTTATGGTAAATCTTAGTGAAGCATTTTGTACTCCAATGTTCATAATGAAAACTCCTTCCTGCCTTCCTGCCTGCCTGCCTGCCTGCCTGCAGCTTTCTTCTAAGTGCATACTGTGTGTCTACTTCCCTGTACATCGTAGAAAATTTTCCTTTCAGATTCTGGACAGGCATAAAGCTTACAAGTAAAATTATTCTGACACTTTGGATCAATTGTTACACCTTCTATGTATTTAGTAGCAGCCTCCTCTTAAAAGACACCAGAACTATATTTCTGTCACATCCCTTCTTGTTGTTTTCCCTTCCTTTTGTAAGGGCTCAACTTCTTCCTTATACTTTCCAGTGTTCCCTACATTTTAAATTAGTTTTGAGCTTTTGAAATAATTACAAACAAGATTCTACCTAGGAATGAAAGGTGAGCATCAAGCAATACTTCATGGCAAGAAAAAACTACCCTTCTGACTAAAGAGACTGCAAAGCAAAACATCAGAGACACAAGTCATAAAAAACAAGTTTTTTCATCTGCGAAAAGAAAGGACAGATTTTCAGAATTGTTGTTATGAAATTAAATATCTGGAAGGCAGTAAGAAAAATGGGAAGCATCATTTAGGCAATATTCTTACCAAAAAAATCTACAGTATTTTAGTATTATCAGGACAGGAATCTAATTCTTTGTCATCAAGCCACTTTTTTATTATTGCATTAATATTCAGAAGAAACATGAGAAAGGTCATCCCATTATTGCCATCTGAGAAAATATACAATTTTTCCTCTTACTAATCTAATTTTGGCAGCAAAGAATGTAAGAGACTAAAAGCCTGGACAGATGACTTTGAAGAAAAACACTTTTCTTTGGGATTTATGTATTTTTCTAGGAAAGTAAAAAGAATTTGAAAAAGTCTAAAGTGTGAGCTACATCAGCTGATCTTGTGAAAATGAGCTTCAATCAAATAGGCTTTGATTTCTCAGAGAAGGAAGCACACTTTCAATATACTCATCTGCAATCAAAAAGCCTAGACAGATTTGACTTTTTCAGCAGCAGATTCAGGGATTTTCAGAACCTGAGGATGTGTTGATTTAATGACAATTCCCATGAATTATAATGAGTGGCATTCTCACACATGTGAACATTTCCATTTCCCCACAGTACAGCATGAACTCATTTAAAATTGCCCAAGAGCAGGAAGATATTCCTTGGGCAGTCACTAACTGGAAGAGCCACAAAGCTCCTTGTGTGGACCACATTTAGGTTCAAGATGATGGAACCTGGTCAAGATGAGTTACAACAGGATCTTAGGCCACAAGCAGAGTCCTGGTCCCACTTCCACCTGTAAAAACTTCAGGTGCCATGGTTGGACCTCATATGAGCAATGCTACACTGGCAGTGCCTCTAAGGCAGAACATGATCCTGTTTCTGCCAGGAAACAGGTTTCTGTCTTATTGCAGAGTCAGTGAAAGGAGAAATATGTCCCCAGGGGTGCAGCTGGTGTGATTTTGTTGGATCACAGAGCAAGGACAGTTAAGAACACAGTTTTAGATGGTGAGGGTGGGGTGGACCACTGCCTGACAGCCCTGAGCTGGTCTGTGCAGCCCAGCACCCTGGTCCAGGGCCATCCCAGCAGTTTTCAGGCTTTTTCCAAAGGATAAAACCTCAAAATTTGTGCTATTGTGTAAGAGGAGCCTGCCTTCACACTGCTAACATCTGTCCATAATTCCAACAAGGCACCAGAGACTCATACAAATGAAGCCAGAGGTAGTACTAAGATGTGAAGTATTGTTGCTTAGTGCGAAATTGTGTCTTGGAATGGGATGCATGAAGAGAGAGGCAGGAACTCCAGATGTGCAGAGGATAAAGAGGGGAAGACGCCAAATTCCTTGAAGAGAATTGTAGACTTCAAAACCCAGCCTGGTAAATGAGGATACCTCCCTTCAGCAGGTAGGGACCTCTGAAAAAGAGACATATTTCTGAAAAGAGAAGAGAGTGCTGCATCCCTGTGGGTGTATGCCAGTGTTTTAAGTTCTCTTTCAAATAAAACAGCAATTGAGTCTTTTGGGTATCAATAATACCATAAACCTGCCAGTCTCTCTAAATTCAGAGAGGGCTGAGGTGGCTGACCTCATGTTTCTGATATTTAGTGGCTCTAGGGCCATCTGTTTTCATCTGATTTCAGCCAGAGCAGGGCACAGGAAAACACTGGAGAGAAAGTGATTTTCCTCATCCTACTCAGCAAATCAAATGTGAATAAGAGATTTCACAGTGTCAGCCCTTCTTTAATATCTGAGTATTGCTAATTGTGTCTGAGTTTACACCGGGTCTGATGAGTTTAATATCAGCTATCAAACATAATGGAGCAGACTGCCTGAATTCCTTTCCCAGGATAATAAGACACACCGAAGTAAGGACTATTCTTTCCATGTTAAAAAGCCAAGTGCCTAGCATTGTATTGGCACCATCAGGAATTTGAACTGGATTCAGAATAAAGCCCCTGATCTGGCAGCAGGCTGATTGTAAGGCTATTTGAATGACTCCTTTTTTTCTAGGTTTGCCAGTGTGAGGGTGAAGCTTCAGTGTGAGTTCTTCAGCAAATAGTTGTCAATGAAATATCAGCTCCTTCATTAAGGGAAATTAGGAGAAAGGCACCATGGATAAACAGTGTGCTCTGAGATGTTATTAAATAAGGTTTACTTTACCCAGAGGCTGGATCACCAGCAGTGTATCTGTTTGGCAGCAGAACTATCTCCAGAGGTATAGAGTTGAAAAAACAATTTATGAGAGGTGGTATAATGTCTATAGTGAACAAGAAGTGGCAAGAGGGGAAGCCAGCAGGATACATCAGCACAGGTAAATGATGCCCACATGCATCACTCATCTCCCAGAGAAGCACTGAACTGCTATTGCTTGGCAGCAATTAGTGCACAAAGTTTGAAGAGATGGAGGAGTCAGAAAAAGGAGGTTGGCAATTGAGAAATTCAAAGGTGCTGGCTGGACAATCAGACAAATGTGGCTGCTCTCATCAGTAGGGCAAGAGAAGGCAAGAATGTGAGGTGGTAATGAAGGAATTTGAGATAAAGCACGTAACTGAACCTACAGCTGACAAGGGCTCCAGACATGTTCAGGTTGATGTGTTTAACCATAGGGACCAGAGAAGATGTCGATTCTAAGCCTCTGCTGGTCTGAAAATCAAAACTTGGCAAACAGGCTCTAGCCCTCCACTGGTATGAGTATGAATAGTGGCAACTGCCAAGTTCCAGTCACTTGACTCAGTGCAGGGCTCAGTAGGTGAAATAAAAGGATCTGTACAAGGTAACCTGTATATCACAGTAGCAGTCTGTGGCATCCTTTCTGGCTTCCCAGGCAGCTCTGCAGGTATGTTTTGTATGCAGCAACACAAGCAAGAAGCAGTTATTTTCATCAGCAGGGTCTTTTCTGTGTTTGAAAGTGCTTGGGTGAATGTTAGTTGATTGAAGAGGTGTACTCCTAAGGAATATCCCACTGAGAGTGTCAACCAAGTGACTGCCCATCTTTTCCAAGCAAAAAGATACAGACTGACTATATTTCTGAATTCTGCTACGGTGTCCTTTAGGTAATCAGGGAAAAATATGTTCAGAGGTGTTGCCAAATTTGATTGCAAAAGTAGAAATCAAAGTTTTCTTTTCAGTGTATTTACTTCTGAAAAATTGATTGCATTTCAATGACAGTGCACCAAAATATGAAGGACTGAAGTTATTCAGTTAGAAACAACTTGCTGCTGCTCCTGTCTGTTTAGTCTTCCCCCACTCAGCTCATGTCACTCAGAGAAGGACTTCCACTGAAAGGAGATGCTTGCTAGGCTTTCCAAATTGCTGTTTAATTGGCTCCATTCCCCAGAGACTAAGACTCAGAGGAAGTTTTCAAAGCTGAAATGACAGTGGTGCAAGAAAGTGCTTCCTCCTTCTCCTTCACTTCAGCATCCCTGCATGCAGGTCCCCTCCCTTGAGAGGCCCACATGCTGAGGAGCATTCAAGCCTCAACCCACGTCAGGAAGGGAGGTCGTGCAGAGGTGACAGCACGTGACAACGTGATTCCACAGAGATGCAGATACTCTGGAGAAGAGCGATTCCCAGCTGGGATGGGAAGATGTGTGTGAGCTTGAGCAGAACTGAGGAGAGAGGCAGGCAGGTCTCAGCTGGGTGAATGCAGAAAGGCTTCTCAGAAGGTGCCCCCTGACAAGCTGTCAGACAGAGTTCCCTTGCTAACTACAATACCTCTAGTATCTCCACAGTGGCACAACTCAGACTTTGAAAACCATTTCAGAGCCACAAACCTGATACAGATATACTGTTCCTATTACTTTCTTATTACTTCATTTAATTATCTGCTTAATTTATATTGACTAGATTGAGCCTATTCAGATTAAGACAGTGCTTCTTCTGATGTCTTAGTTCCAATAATTCAGACCAGCTCCTATCTACGACTGTCCCAGGCTCCTTATAGAACCAATGGATGGAGCATCCACTGTGGAGGCCAGAATAGTTACTTACAGTAGCTTGCCAGAATACACCCACTGTCCACAGGCAAGCTGAAAACTCTAAGTCTATCCACAATTCATAGCTATTCCTTGAGACAAGGTCTTGACCAGATTCTGGGAGCTGAAGTAGTTGCTAACTCCCAGCACAGGTTGAGCATCTCCTAAAGCCTAAAGAGATAGACTGCCAGATAAAAGAGGGATATGTGGGAAGTGAACAGTGCCTGGAAATTATACCTTAAGCATTGCAAACACTGGTTGTCCGTACTTTATATGTACATCAGGCTACTGTATGCAGCCCAGACCAGGCTCCTTGCCTGTTATCTGCCCTTTCTTAAACCAAGGGCATTTCAGCCCCTTCTCGGCTCCAGCATTCTTGTCCAGGTAAAGGCAACAGGCATTCTTTCCTGGCAGCCCAAGCAAAGAGGCTCTTTGTAGAGTAAATACTACAAACATCCCTCCCCACACTGATATCTGGATTTGAGGCGGCACATTTATAACTTCCTCTGAGAAAATCAAAATTATTCAAGAAAGCAAGTGCCTGGCTCACCAAATTATCTACTGTCCCGTCTTGTTTCAGACTGCAGAATTGGGAAGTGCTGATTCCTGCTGCTTGTTCTTTTGCTTTGTTTTAATGAGAAGTATAAGCCAGGGTTGGAAAGAAATATAGTTACAGATGATGATTAGGAGAGGATAGGATAGGATAGGATAGGATAGGATAGGATAGGATAAGGATAGGATAGGATAAGGATGNCTCCCCACACTGATATCTGGATTTGAGGCGGCACATTTATAACTTCCTCTGAGAAAATCAAAATTATTCAAGAAAGCAAGTGCCTGGCTCACCAAATTATCTACTGTCCCCTCTTGTTTCAGATGCAGAATTGGGAAGTGCTGATTCCTGCTGCTTGTTCTTTTGCTTTGTTTTAATGAGAAGTATAAGCCAGGGTTGGAAAGAAATATAGTTACAGATGATGATTAGGATAGGATAGGATAGGATAGGATAGGATAGGATAGGATAGGATGTCTGAAAACACTGCAGCACTGGCACTGCTCGATGGCCGTATTGGTCACAGACCTGGGAAGGATCTGGTGAGGTATTGTCATGAATACACTGTAGATGCAGCAGTTTTTTTGCCACAGGTATATTGCAGCAACTCTGCAAATTGCTACACTTCACTGCTGATACTTGCATTTTTCCACAGAGGTACTCACACATTGTCTAGATTATCCAGAATTAGCAAAACTCTATCTATTTGAGGGCACGTACTGCTCTCTCAGCAGTCTTTCTTGGGATGGCAGTGAATGCCCTGGTTCTCATGTTCTTATTATGATAAATCAATGCATTGCTGAGCACACCCAGCAAGCAGGTCTGCTTTCCATAGCTGTGCTGATGGGCTCTCTTGTTGCTGAGTAACAGGCAACTGGAAAGGGCAGCTGAAAAAACAGCTCCATAAAGCCTGGTACTTCATCTAACCAAGCTTTAACAAGCCTGTAGCACCTTCTGCTTGGATTTGGCCAGTTGGGCAGAGGATGCACTGTGTGTGTGGTCTCCAGGAAACAGCAGCATATTTGCAGCTTCTTGCACTGCTCCATAAAAAAATAAGCAATCTTTAAGGGTGACAGCTTACAGAAGATTTACTGCCTGATTCCCAGTGTCGATATTCACACTCCTACTTCACCTGCTGCTCAGTCCTGGAAACTGCACTCTCCAAGGGTAACGCATCTGCCGGAATTCAACTGGCAACAACAAGAGCTGCACTCAAACTTAACAGAATGAGCCAGAAACAAGGAAAAGATTTACTACTTGGGCAGTTTGTTCTCCACTTGCAAAGGAAAAGCAGATATCTTAGTATTTTGTTAAAGGGGACAAAAAATCTCTGGCAAGACAGGTAAGCAGTAACCACAACTATTTTATAAGGCAGAGCTAGAATTTAAACAATTTTTACTACATTTTCTTTAGGTGAGGCAGCTTTTAGGACAGAGGTTGGCGTTCCTCTGCTTTCTTGCACTAATCTAGATGAAGAAATTAAGATTCACTCTGTTGAGTTACAAGACCTGTACTGACCTGTGCAACTTGGCTTTGTCAGCTGCTCCTGGCTTTGCCAGCATCCCTCTGTTTGGCCAGTCCACCCTGGGCAAAGTATGTCCCATGGCACTTTGCTGGCCATTCTCATGCCTCCCTCTCTGCTTGAGCAGATGTCAACAGGCACTTTCTCAATGTTTTCTCCCCAGGGAGTTCTGGAGAAGGGAGGCTTTGGAGGGAATGGTGATGCCAGACTGGAGCTGGCATGGAAAGCAGAAGGGATCTCACCAAACCATGCTGGTGTGAAGTGTCTGATCTGTGCGTGGCAGGCACGTGTGGACACTGGTATGTGGCCAGCACAAACCTCCCTCACTAATCCAGAGGGAGATTTGCATATCCACTGAAGATAAAAGCAGTCACATAATTAAAGACAAAGTGCTTGGGCAGGATGACGCCATACTCTTAGGTGGGTGCATTCTCTCTGTTGAATTTATTTGATCTGTTTGCCACATCTCTTTTCCAATGAACAGTTTAGCAAATTCCCTGTGTCCATCAACCCCTTTCCCTCCACAGCGGCAGTCAGATCTATGAACTGCTGCTAGCACTGCTGCACTCCATCTATTCCTGAAAACAGAGAATAAGTTGTGAGGCTACAGAAATCATCAGGAGCCAAAACGATTTGTTTGGTTTCAGGGGAGAAATGGTTGTCCCTTTAGCTGTCTCACCATAAGATCAGCTTTCAGAAATGGAACAGCTTTTGCTGTTCATCTTGCCTAGGTGAAATTATTTGTTCCTGCTCTCCTCTCTCTTCCTCACTGTAACCTCATGCTGCTTTAGCCAAACTGGGTTGGCTGGGCCCCTCTTTGCTCCAGTGAGGCTGTTAACTGCATTGTTCTGCATGTCTCTTTCTTGGGCTGCTTCCCCAAGGTGCTCCCAGGGATTAAGTGTGTCTCTTTCAGAGATTTGGAGAGACCTTTACAAGAGTAACATTTGTTCTTTCTGAGCTATGAGGAACTCACTTGGTGAGGGTACAAATCTGGAGTACCACTCTTCTCCAGCAGCACTGCTGGTTAAACAATGCCTGCTAGAGAAAAAGAAAGAAAGGGAAAAACAGATAAAGAAAATAATGAATAGGTGCCATCCTGAACTACATCAGTTCTGTTATGCTGGTAAAGGAGGATGGATGACTGAAAAACTGGGGTGATAAGGATGTCCTAGTAAGTAACTGGTAGATTTTCTATCTACTTTCCAGAAGATGTATCTTTCATTACAGGAATACAATAAACTTTCTTCTTGTGCACTGTCAGCTATGCCAATGTCAATCACTGCAAATCCACTGCCCTCACTGAAACTATTTCTTTATGGCAACTGAAGGGCTGACTCCACCACATACTGACTCAACAGAAAAATCCATAGGAGGACTTGACAAGGATTGAGAGTTTGAGCCTCAAAACAAAACCAGAGGTTCACAACCAGTGCAAATGATTTTTCCCAAAGAGCCTAAAGGAAACTGTATTCCTGCATCTCATAGGCTCCCTGGGGGTCTGAAGTGTGTGCAACGCTGCGGGCCCTGGGACACAGAAGCACAGAAGTGGGACAAGCTGAGGGGACACAGGTGCTCACAGCTTTAGATACTGAAGCTGGGCTTAACCTGGGGTCAAAACCAAGAGCATTAGTGGTGCCAGCAGTTGAAAGCTTAGTCTTTCTCTTGACATCCCATCCATGCACGAGGCCAGTGGCACATACATCCCAGCAGTGGAATAGCTGAGCTCTCCCAGGTTACACAAATCAAACCTCCTTCCATGTGCTGAGCTTCACTCACAGCAGACCCTAATTTCTGTACTCAGTACCCAGCAGCATTACAGACCACAGTAAGGCTTGTGGCAGAGACCAAGCAGGTGTCTGAAAGGGCCACCAGGCCATCTCTGTGGCCAGCGATCTATACAGGAGAGCATAAAAGAACAAAGAAGAAAATAATAACAAAAATAGAGCAGGAAAAATGAAGCCCAAATTGCAGGAAATAGCAGCAGGAAATAGCAGCAAAGAAAAAGTGTTGGGAATGGAGCTGTTGAAAATGTCATCGCAAAGGTCAGGGCAGGCTCAGGGAGACAGTGATGACAGGAATACTAAGCACGCCAGGAAATGTAAATACGTTCTTTTTCCAGTGTTCACAGAGGGATAATGAGAGCAATGCTGGGGACAGCCTTACACTTTCAGGGGGAATAAAGGAAATAATGAGGGGACTCTGGGTAAAACCAGAGTGAGTGATGAAGGACTTGCGCTTATTGCAGACTGTTAAAGTTTCAGGGCAAGGATTCAGCTCCTGGGGATCTCACCAATGAGATCCCCAGGAGTGGGGAGGAGCGGGGGCTGCACTAGATGGACGGACCCTTTTGTGCTGCCACTGTGGTCTCGTGGCAAGGTCAGGCAAATGACGCAGGTAGCAATGAATCAGGGTCCTTGAATTCAGCAGCTAGTGGGTCCAGCCAGATGGAAAACACCTGGAGAAGTGTAATCTGATTAAAAATAGTCTGCAAGGGCTAACAAAAGAAAATCATGTTTAACAAATTCTATGGGAAGTTATTGTTCCTGAAGTGGATGACATTAAGAGCTGACTGGCAGATGCCGTGGGTGTATTTTACCTGGCCTTCAGTATAGAATAAATGAATACATTAAATTTGCATTTATATAGCTCCTTTTTGTCCACACAAAGCACATTGCAGACATCATGTGGACCATACAAAAGATGCGTCCATGACAAATTGGAACAAAGAAATTTTTGGGAAAGCAGGTCCTGGAGAGGCAGTGGGTTGGAGTCATGGATGTCTCCTCTTAGAGGTGCATGATCCAGACTTGGGAACCCATAGTCTGTTCATAGAGAGCCACTTAATAATTAGAACATAAGCCTGCAGACCACTTAGAAATTTATAGAAGTGAATTCCTGCTGGTCAATTCACACAGCCCCTTCCTCTCTCTCTCCAAGGGGAATCCCCAAGCAAAGGGTATCCAGACTGTCCTTTAACTTCTTTTAGCTTTTAGGGTGTATGGTAGTCTGAAGTAGCCTCACACTTCCCAGGTCCTGCAGCAGCAGCTGGAGCTGCATTAGCCAGTGCATCCTGCTGCTGCTGCTGATGGCTCATAATGAACAAGTCCCTCAGCAAAATACACATAAAACCTTCCTTAAGTGTCCTCCACTACAGCAACAAGGCAACACACTGCACTTAGTGGAAGCACCTAAAAACCTCATTTAGAACTGACCATAATATTTTCATAGATGGATGAGTGTTTTTCTTTAGTGAAAAATGGCAGAATTGTTTCCAGATAGCTGAGATGTAATTTGTATTTGCCTTATCAAAATATTAGTATTTCTTTTTTATTTTTAGTAAAGATGGTTGCTGCACAGTTCTATAGTTGAAAGTATTCTGGCAGTTGAACCCTGCTGGCAATCATTTCAAGGTTAAGAAAGGCAGGAAGAGGGCTTAGAAAAAGTCAACATCATGACTAATGTAGCAGAATTAAAGATGACTTCCATGTCAGCCAGGCTGCTCATGGTCTCTGCCCTCTCCTGCTTGATGTAGCCTTTGTTGCCCTTGGTAATAAACTTCACAGTAATTGTGTCAGCAAGGATTTCAGAAGCGTGTTGCCATCAGGACTGCACAGGATTCTGCAGTTCCTGGTTGTTGGTTTATTCTGTGGGTTTATAACCCTTTCATTGTCTCCAGGACTGATTCAATCCCATGCAAGCACAAGGCTGTGTCTCTCCACAGCTGCAGGGTACTTCCCTTTGGAAGTACAATCTATCAGTAACTTTAATGGTGCAAACCAGGTGGTTGTAATTTCCTTGTAGCCATTTTTTTTTTTTCTGTTTTAATGCAGAATAAAGTGCTTTGCCAGTATAAATAACAATAACTTAAAAATCTGCCTCAAAGTTGTCTCTTCTTCAAATAATCCCTGACTTATTCCAAAAGCATTTACTATGTGAAACAATTGTGAGAAATTACACTGGCAGCCAAAGACAAGCTGTCTCCAGAGTCTGATTTTAACAGATTATTTTTATTAGAAAACACTGGGAAGTGTCAGTGAGTGACAACTTGGAGAACTGGTTTATGGCAGTCCTTTCAACAGCTATCTCTCTGCACTTACTCCACATCAATCTTAAATGAGTGCCTCCTTCAAGACTTATCTCATCTACTCCAATTTTAGAAACAACTTAATAAAGTGCATTTATCCCCTCTTATCCACATGGATGCTTGGCTAGTTCTGCATTTATGTAACTTTTATGTGCCTCTCAACTTTGATCTGCTTTTCCTAAAAATATGCTTACCAGCCTGTTGATGAAGGGCATTTCCTCCTCTTTTTTCATTCCTCAATGCTAACATCCCTGAGCTGTATTCATGCTGTTGCACTAAACTGTTCCATTTTCACAGTTCAGCTTTTAATGAGGGTTGGTAATGGTTGTAGCAGGGTGTTTGTGATCCCACTACCTTCATGTTTTAGCATGTAGGGCATGAGGCACAGTCCCAGTGCTGTTTGGCAGGAAGGCAATGTGCCTTTCCATTTGGCTCCCAGAACCATCTGAGGTATGTGCACAGTGAATTTAGGACAAGATCCTCAGAATGAGAGTGACTCTGCCTAAAATCCCAGGTATATTCATTAACATCAGTATTGTTTAATTGTACCCAGTACACATTTTAATGAGACTTGGCTCTTTACACGTGCCAGGCCCGTGCCAGGCTCTGCTTCCATCTGACACTCCACTGAAGAAAGTCATACATTTATGATGTTAGAAAAAAGTGTTTTGGCACATTGCAAAGTCTACTGTTTTTCTTCTGCTTTGGATTCAGGAATTTGCATTTGCAGCAGAAATACTGATATTCTTGTTTATAATGGGGAACAAGGATTTGTAATTCAGACTGACTCAGCTCCCAGGAAGTTTTTATACAGCCTCTGGGTATTTCCCAGTAATTATTTGTTATTGACTGGCCCTGGGGCCTCTTCTCTCCAGCCCTGCTCTTGGGAGCTCTGGTTCCAATTTTAAGTACTTTGCTCAGTCCCTGTCTTTCAGTCTCTTGAGGATGGGGACAAGGGGGACCCACCTGCATAGAGGGGAAAAAACCCAAAGCTATCCACCACCCTGCAAGGAGCTAGGCTCCATCTGTGTCTGTCTCATAGGGGTACTGGACAAATCCCCAGCCCTCAGGGCACTCTGATTCTCACAGGGCTTCACAGAACTGTACCATGTGACCCCAGTGGCAGTGTTGTGGCTTTCCACTTTAATTGGGCTGCTTTACTAAGTTTATTTTTTTTGCTCCTTGCTTTTGCCTCTCAGGTGATTATGGTGACCAGTTCTCTGCTCTCATATCCAATATTCCACCCTCAGTATTTTATACAAGACAGGCACCCCCAGCAGAGCCCTGCACCCCTCACTGCCACCCAAGGGTGGAGGGTGCACTGGAGGGTTCACATGCTTACATCCCAAAATAGATCTTGCCTCTCCCCCACCTCATCACTGTCTCCACTGCTGCCAGCCTTTCTCTCCCCTGGGATCCTGGGTGCACATTTGCATGTTTGCTGCTCTCCTTTTTTTCCTGATATCAGCAACTGTTCCAGACATCACAGATGTGCATTGAGGAGCCCACTCAAATCTAAGGTGGTTAAATGGTTTCAGGAATAAGCCACGACTGAGTTTTCCGGAGGTCAAAACCAGAATCATTTCTCTCACATATGGTCTTGCTTGGTTTGTGTTCTGTTCACTGTCAAAAGCTACTGCTGCACAGTAGATCTGTGTGGACTTGATGGGATCTCTAGCATTCATGTTTTTATGCATTGGAATAATGTCTGGAGTGACCTTCTGCTAGCCCATGTGTTCGCCATTTTTGAAAATAATAAATTCCTTTTGACCCACTAAAACAGAGCAGAGCATGGTCTGCCTGGTGGCATTACTAAGATGATTGAACAATCAGTTGTCCTTTCAGCACAGTGATGGGAATAGGGGATGAGCTGAAGAGGTAAATTAGTTCTTTCCATGTTGGAATAGGGAGCATGTAATAAAAAAGGAGACATTCAGAAATAAATAACTGAGATGGCATTTCAGACAAAGCAAAGATATACACACTCACCTATTCCCACACAAAACCCTGTAAAACTTTCTGGGCAGAGTGGGGGCTGATCTTTGCTTTGTTCTCACCACAAAGATGCAAATGGGGTGAGAAATGGTAGGAATTTATTCTCATGACAAATACAAGAGTAATATTGAGCTGCTTTATACGTGTAATCCAACTTTATCCATTTTCCTGCATGACAGCTCTCAGCGCTACAAGCTCAGGCTCTTCCTCATGGGCTGCCTTTTGGAATGACTTTGGCTGGGCAAGTGTTGTCAGAGGATAACCATGATGATCTCCTGACTTCTCAAGAAAGATTTTAAACGCCCATCCAGGCACGTCAAGTCACGTTGACAACATTAGAGTCTGTCTTTGGTCTTTCCAGGGAGTCAGTAGTGTGTGTCCACAGAAATTCGATCACACCTTAGAGAGTAGAAAACTGTTTTTTAATTAGCAGTGGTGGAGTGGATTGGGATTACTGATTAATTAGCAATGGTGAAGTGGATTGGGCAGGTGGCTGGTTAACCTCTGCAACAGCAAAGCCTGGAGAAAATTCCCTGCAGCAGTCTCAGGCTCATGGGACACTCTGGTTGATGGGGGCCATCACACTCCATTGCAGGTGCACAGAAATCTGCTGGACACCTGAGCCCAGGCTGCAGCATGGAAAGGTGGGGCCACACTATCCCAAGAAGGCTTGTCCAAGGCCTGGGAATAAAATGTCCCTCACTGTTCTTACAGTGACAGAGCCCAGTCCCAGCCTTTATGCTCATTATTCTCTTCTGGTGCGTTGCATGCAGAGACCAAGGGAAGACTAATAACAGGGTGTTGACCAGTGTTTTTCCTCTTAGAAGTCTAAAGCCATATACCAAAACCCAAAGCCAAGTGTTTGGGATGAAATGATTTTATTTCTTTATATATTCCAAATGGCTGAGCATTACAAATACAGCATATGTCACTAGCAGTGCAAGTCCTCTGCAAAGGTGCTACAAGTCCCTACAGTTAATGGATTGAAATAATACCATATCAGTTTTATGAGAGATCTCAAAATGTACAAGAGCCTACATTTAGATGTGAAAATATCCTGGTCTTATCACCTATTTTTGTAAAAAGTGAAGGACCTGAGTTACTTCATTCCATTTGTAATCCTACTGGTTTATCAGCATATTGTAGCATAGCAGGACTCTGCCCTTGCATTGTGGTAAAACAACTAAAAATTGCCCTGTTTTAGAAGCTACCACTGGTGGGCTGAGAGAGGGCAGCATGTACTGCTTTTGGTGTTGAATTATGCTGAAACCTGTCTCACTCACCAACCCCAAATCAACATCCTGATAGTGAGGCAGCAAGAGAGATGAGACTGTCAGTCAATCACTTTATACTATAAAAGTCAAGTCTGCTCTCATATCGTTTGGTTCTTCCAACACATTCTTCCTTGGAGTGTGTGGAGATTTCTCCCTTGGGTAAGGGATGTCCCCCAAGGATAACCCTCAAGGCTGGGTGAATGAGATTAAGCCCATGGTCAATGGTTTGGGTGCATTACATTGATCTCTATTTTAAAAATTATCTCTTGCCTGTTTTAATATAATTATTTGAATATAATGGCTTTGGTATAGTGCACTGTCCTATCCTATACTATACATCATTAGTAGTTTTAGCTGTGTGGTAAATAATTCTGATTAAAATTTTTTGTCTAATCATTAGTCACAATAAAAATTCACTTTATAAAAAAAATCTGATTTGCCATACTTAATCTTTCTGTATTAAGTAATTTAAATTCCTGACAAAATCTGGGGCTAAAATGGGATCCAGCTGCACCCAGATTCCTCTATAAGAAGTTTAGAAAGCAAGGGAGGTCCTTTCTGCACCTTGTGACTCAATGGCAGGGCTTCTCTAATAAACTTTGTCTGAAGCTCCCGCTCACACCCATGACATACATATATCCTAAGAGCAGAGAGGTAAAAGATTATATAAAACCTTTCACCTTTAGTATTTGAGTAAGATGCTATCCAATTTGTCACAGCTATCCTGCTGTGCACAAGGAGCCAAAAGGAGAAATTCAGTGGACAAAGAGCTGTCTACATTAACACATAATGCAGTGCAATAGGAGTAGATTTGCAGAGTGATGGAACTGGTACCAAGGACCAAAGCTGGCACCATCCACCAAATTACTTTACTTTGGAAGAGTTCTAGTCTGGTCACGTCAATAGAGGTTGGAAAACATTAGGAACATCCCCACATCTTCCAGTTTACTTTCATCTGAAAAAAATCCAGTTTGTGCACTCTGCAATCATGCCATGATGCAAAGTAATGCTTAGGAAGTGAAGAGGATAAGGATATTTGCTTTCAAATTTTACTGCTGATTTGAACTAGGATTTGAACCAAAGCAGGAGAACTCCCACACTGATTAAAGAAGCACATCACATATTTTCAGTCTATACATAGTTCTCATGCAGCAAAAAAAAAAGTGACAAAAGAGGAAACTCACAAGTCTGTTCAGGACCTGTTGCAGCATCTCCTGTGTTTTCTAAATGAAGTGGCAAGCCAGTTCTTACAAAGGTCCTGGGGTGTTGTGTGCGTGTAAAATTGCATGCTAAATCCTGGAGCTTGTTGTGACATTGCATGAACAGGGATAAGCTGTGCTAGGGGCTTTTTAGCTTAAAAGTGTGGCAATTAAGTAAATGCTCAGGAAGTATTACTGTATTATTTGAAAAGGGAAAATTAAATTCAGGATCAGCATTTGTATTACAGTTTTCTCCTTGCTTTATGTACCCATTCCTCTTACCATCCATCTGATCTTTAAACTGAACAGATGACACTACATTCCTATTTCATGAGACTAAAGAAACATATTGCATTGATGGGAAATCTTTATATGTCCTTGAAGAAATCCAGAAAACCTCTGCCTGTAAGGACATGGAAAACTTAAAACAGAGAAGACAAATTGTGGCTGACAAGGGGCTGTAGGATGAGGCCTCTCTTTGAGGGAAGACCTAATAAATTAAAGGTGACATATGAAAGTTTTCTTTTCAAAAGGAGATAAATTCAGAGATCTGTCTCACCACAAGTGTGCATACCAGGGAACAAAAAGAGCTTTCCTGCTTACCAGGGCAGAGGTGACCCACCTAGGCTTATGTCCTTGTCAATTTACCTTGTGTCCTAACTCTTCACGCGACAAAACACTCCTGGAGGACTCGTCTGTTTGTCCAGTGTGGTTTGTGCTGTGGCAGCATCTCCTGGGAACTCGACGCTGCCCAGTGCTCTGTCAGCCTCTCCTGCAATGGGGACAGCACAGCCAGCCTGAGCAGTGGAGGCAGTGCTGATGGGTCAGTGCAGTTCCACAGGACTAAAAGCAGTTGAATATTGAGATGATAAGGTAAAACTCTGTGGCCTCAACCACTGGGGGTTGGGTGTATTTTCGGTCAAAACCTGGCTGAAGAACTTATGATAAAGCTTGACTCCCTGTACAGAATGATAAAGAGAGGGAGGTCAAGAGCAGGGTTGAGCCTGGCTGTTGGCTGGCTGGGTATTAGGATATGCACCAAGGTGTGTAACTGCTTTTGAAACAGTCCTGCAGTGAACAACAGAAAAATTCAGGCCCTGCACATATTTCATGGATTATAGAATAATAGAGGTCAGGAAGCTTGGAATCACCTGGTCCCATTTCAATCCATAACAAGGGTAACCAAAGTCAGTCAAAAAGCTGATCACTCAAGGCCTTGTCCAGACAGTCACTGTAAAATCTATGCTCCAGCAACTTGACCTCTCTCATGGTGAAATTTTTTCTTCCTCTGTCCAAGGTATGCTTCGCTGCGGCCTGTGCCTTGATTTTGGTTTTTTTTTTTGCAATGCCTCACATTTATCTGCTCCTCTACCACAGAGCTGCTCCTCACAGTCAGCCCCAGCCCCAGGACTGTCTCAAGAAGATGACTTTGCATCTGTTTTTGCTGAACTTCAGGAGGTTACTGCCAGGATGTGGCCTCATGGGTCCCCAGCCGGCCTTTTTTACAGCAGACCTCAGCTAGTATAGCTAATGAAGGCTTACCACAATCAGCAGCAAAACCATTAGGACCTGTCTTTGAAATTAGAGAAAAGTGCTAACACCAAGGCAGTCCTCTAGAGGATGTCAAGAAAAAGAAAAAGGATGTGAAAAAACACATATACTGTCCTACTCCTTTCAGTCATTTCTTGGATGATTAGAGCAGAAAACTGTGGTGAGTACCAATTTCTTACACACCACGGCTGCACACAGGCACACGCTACCCTTCAGCAGGGCCTGATGCTGTGGTCCCTGAAGCAGAGACCTCAGATCCCTGCGCTGTGACAAATGCAGTTGTGCTCTGAAACAGGAGGAAAGTGTCCTCTCTCAGGGACCAGCCACTTGAGGGAGCCAAGCTGACGTGCACTAAGAACTGGCAGATTATATAAGCATTTTTGGAGTGTTTCAGCTGGAACCACCTCTTCCTCTGTAATATTAAAACCTGTTGGGTCAGAATACTCCGAGAGCTTCCATCCCAGATTTTAATGGTCTTTATTTGATTTCCAAATGAAGTCTTGCACAGTTGTGCTCAGTCTACCTTTGATAACTTTTGATGGGGTGTGTGTGTGTCCAACAGATTTAATAGCTGTTCTGAAAGTTTAACATTAACTCTCTACAAGTTGCATGAAAACAGACAGAAAATAGTCATTAAAATAGGTAAAGTAAGGTCTTTTTGTCAGTAAATCAGTTAATATAGGTGGAAAAATACACACAACCACTTGGCCTGCAAAATTTCCTTCGGGTCCAAGCCTAGTGTCACTATTTTAAACGTTAGAGGCTCTCTGGAGAAGAAGGTTACAAGGAAGTTATAGGAAAACAGTTATATGCCACAGGAAATCAGGATGCAGTGGTCAAAGAGATAATATTTAAATATCACACAGTGAGTTTTTCAGTATGGTTCGCTTTTCCTCTCACCCCTTCCTCACAATTTCTTTTCCCCAAGACCCAGGGACTATTTTCTCCCATCTCTTGAACTCCAGCTGCTATCTGCATCTTAAACCAGCATTTCAGGAACATTTATGACTTGAAGGAGAAAGCTCAAAGACTTGGCATGTCCTAGATTTTAGCCTATTGGATTTACCATACAGAGAAGACTTCTTCATGCAGCCAGGACACTTCTCCATTTTTGGGTCCCACAAGAATTCTTGCCTTTCCTAATAGGACTTTGTACTACCCAACTCAAGAGTTTCAGTCTGAGTGCCTGAATTCTAAGCTCCTCGATGGCCTTGAGTGAGGGTGGTGGGACCTTGTATCCATGGCAATCTTGTTCCTGAAGGACTGTGGTGTCTCCAAGTCATGACATGAACAACGAAGAGAGAAAACTAGGAGGCAAGGGGAGGCAGAGCAACCTAAATGAGAGGGTTACATGCAATGCTTACCTGGTACCTAAAAGGACCACCACACTCCTCCCTCCCAGATTTTAATAAGTTGTAGGCTTTTGTGGGTGTGTTATGGACAAGACTGGTTCTTGCAGAAACTCTTAAAGGAAAATGGCAAAACACTGTTACAGTTTTGTAAACATTGTTCAAGTATCCTTTAAAATGCTGTTCAAGTTTCAAAAATTATTGCTAAAAGTCTATGGAAGTGACAACACAACCCTTTGATTATATCTGTAATTCATCTCCATGTGTACTGGGAAATATCATTAGAATTTTGGTGGTGGTGTTACGTTATGAACTCTCATTTGTGTTTCCTTTCCCCCCCAGGCAGATTTATTTCTTGCCCACATCAAAATGCAGAGACTGTTGATTTTGGCAGGACCATGGCACGCAAAGGAGGCACTATCAAAATGCATCTTGTATCCTGGCATGGAAACCTTGGTGTCAGTAGAGATATAGAGCAAGTGGACAGAAACATAGAGCTTCCATATTAACAGATACTGTATCACATAAATAAATAAAGATAATAATGAAAGACAGCACTGACATCATTGCTATACACTGAAATACCGCACCAGCAAGTCAGTGCCACTTGACTGTAAGAATAACCTGAGGAATACCACCTGGAGATACAAATAGGATTAGCACCTGACAGAAGGATGATAATAAACATCATGCCTCTTGCCCAAAACAAGCATTACTTCTGAAAAGACAGGAGGTATATATGCAAGAGCAACAAAGCCATGTGCTTTTTAAGAAGACCTCATTTTGCAGTGCATGTATGCATGTGTCTCTTTCTCTCTTCATATCCCTATATATGTAAACACTCGTTATTTCTTTCCTCACCATCAAGAAAGGTGAAATGGCCTATAGGTAAAATGCCTGTACATGAAGTTGCATGACATAAAAATCTGTCTCCTCACAGTAGTTCCAAGTATATACTGAAGAAGCTGTTGCAAAAGAATAAAAACATCAGTACCATTCACCTTCTGCTGTCTTGTCCTTGTGTTCAGGAAAAAATGTGCCTTTATTTAGAAAACAGAATTAACACTGAAGCAATTTTCACATCACTGGTCCTTCAGCCTCCTCAAATATTGTTTGTGGTATCTGCTTTCGTGCAAGAGAATGGGGCCACATAAAAGCAATCACAAGGATGAAAATGTTCTCAGCAGGAGGAAATGGGATTATCAAAAAGCAGAGGAATAAGGCTTATGAATGTTTTGTACTCTTGTGCATCCATATGCCATTTGAGCTATGTAGAGTGTTAATAGATAGATCTAAAAATAAAGGGTACATTATTTATTAACTTACTAAGCTTTCATAATCAGGAGCTGAATATGTTTGGCTAATAAAGACATCAGACCACATCCATAGGAAGACACGTGGACATAAGGGGGCTGAAATGGAAATCTAATGGGTCTTTGGAGGCCATTCAGGAATGGAGAGACTGAGTTACCTTTTTCTAGGGAAAATACATAGAATATGTTTGATGGCATCTCTTTGATATCCTACACCTGCCCTTGCCCTGCTTCCCCACGGTAGATATGAGTAATTCCATATTTTTTTCAGAACAAGATCTGCCCAAAGGAGAATATGATTCAAGGGAAATATGATACTGGAGAGCAAATTAAATGCAGAAAACAAATCACTGAAGGCTGTTTGTTGGGATCTCATGACCTTCCAGGCCTTTGGCTAAGCAAAACAAACTGCTGCATACACCAGAGTAGAGTTAATTTACAAACTGGAGGGCTTGGACCAGATTTCTCAGGCCACGTTCTCTTGAGGGTTGCATCTTTATTTGCATCCTTGCCTAGATATGTTGAAGGAGAGAGATTAGCAGGAGAGGCTGGAGTGATGGTTATTGAGTCTGTGACCTGATGTCTTTTTCAGATCCCAGAAAAAAGGTGCACAGGTTCCTGGAGAGGTCTGGTCTGTCTCCACACTGATCCATACAGCAGGCCTGGTGCAGGGGTGGGGCAGGGGTCTTGAACATTGTAATGACATTTGTGGGAATCAGACTTTTATGAAGACTGCTCACTGGTAACCATTTAATCGCCTCCATGATAAATGCTCATGGCAACCATACCACAGAGGTTGTATAAAAAGCATCACAGTTGAGGAGCTTGTGGTGCATTTCATGGGCTGATGGGCTGTGAAAGGCGCAGAGGTGGCTCTCCTTTTGTCCAGTTAAAAGCCAGAGGAATCAGAGTTGTGTTACTGTCTTTTGTGGTTAAAAGGACTTCATTTTCACTCTTCCAGCCAGCCATCTCCCTCTCCCCATGCTAATCCTCCTTTCCCTCATGGTAAGTCTACCTCAGAACACTCTGACTGTACACCTGGGAAGGAAGGGAATGAAGGCCAGAAAGAGGGCACAAAACCATACATCGCAATCATGGAGAATTGTTTTTCAAGGGGGCAAGCCCTGATGAAGAAGGAAACCTCCAGACCATAAAAAGCTTGTTTGGTAATGAAATAGGAAGGGAAAAACTTTTGCCCCTGGATGTTCCTTGCTGCCAGCTAAACTCTCTGCTCATCCTAAAGAAAAGAGAGGTGTTTACCTCAAAGCACAAGGTCTTAGTACAGGCTTCATACTTTTGCTCATGAGATTACTTATTAGCTTTGTTTTTTTAAAAAAACCCATTATCTCCAGACAGCCAAAAACTGGTGTGATCTGAATTGAAAGACCAACCATTGCCTATATTTTAAANGAGGAGGGGTGTGTTTTGAACTCATGAATTTAAATTTTGTATTTCAAGAGAAAAAAAATCTTTTTTTTTCCTGCTATACCTGTAAAATCATTATGTCTTTGTTTTGAAATGTTGCATCATCCAATGTAGTAATTGCATGCAGCTGTTATGTAATTGTTCCACATATTTTTATAAAAGATTTTATTTCTATATTTCAAATTTGTATTAAAAAACCAGTAAGTGGAAGATTTTTTTAGATGTTATTATGTGGCAGGTACCTCCTGGGGACAATAGCTATTCATCTGGCCTCAACAGGCCCCCAAAAGGCGGCTCAAAGCTCAGGAAGTTACATGCTCCAGCTCTTTGCTGTGAAAGACAACATGGAATGCTGGTGTTGGAACCAAACATCAACATCCTAAGGGTAAAACCCCCACCATCCTCTATGTTTCCTGTTGCTGTGTGCAAAGCCCTCTTTTGTCCTCAGCCTCCCCAAGCCCCCAGCACAGTCTGCTCTCTCCAGCTTCACCTGGAAGGTCAGAGAGTAAAACACAGGACTTACCTGTTGCATTTAGGTTAGAAAACTGACTTTAAATTGAGCCTCATACTTTATAACTCAGTGTTTATGAGTGCATGTTCTGAGAGGTTGAAGAGAAGCAGCACATTTTCTTTCCTCAGCTGACTGAATTGTCACTAATTTCTGTCTCCTGAAGGCAGGCAAGAACGAAATGACTGATATATACAGGAGCACCCCCCTCAAGGGAGTAAGTGCCAAAATAACGCATCTGAGGAGCTCTCCTTCACTGGAATGCCACCTAATGCTAACCATGATGCTAGAGTTAATTGCAGCAGTCAGCTGCGGTATTTCATCTACAAGTCCTGCTCAGTTTAATTAACCTTTGGGGAATTAGCATTTTGTTGGCTTATAGTACCTGCTTTGAATTTCTGGCAGGGTTAGAGAAACACTCTGACTTGTTTCACTCAGGGAAGAGCGATGCGCAAAGGCAATGCCTTTAAAGGATGGTCCCAGGGCAGCAGCAGGTTGATCTTGAGTCAGAAGAGTCTGGAAAGAAAAAGCCCAATGCATCTCCTGCTACCTGACTCATGCCCCACTGTTCTGGAATTATTCATTCACTCCGTCCAAGAGGTCAGGTGTGAATTTTACTCCTCCAAGAATCTTCTGAGCACTTTTCATACTTGTTCATCACTTTGAGTTTACAGTAACTTCCAAGCACCTCCTTCCAGCTGGCAGTACTCTGCCTCCATTTACCAAATAACTGCCTTTGTTTTGCCTTTAAAAAACCACCAGGTGACCACCTGAAGGTGGCAAGAAATGATGTCCATCCTGGGAGAGTGCATCTCACTGGACACATCCATATGTGCTCTGTCCTGGTGCAGTGAGCTGTTGGTAGCTCCAAGGAAGTGTTGTCTGGCCACGAATGAGAGTTGAGTTTGGCTAAGCAGTGTATGTCTTGGGGCTTGCAGCTATCTAAGAGCCAGCCTGGCCTTGAAAAAGGTGTTGCCCGGGTTCCTTAAATCAGGCTGGCAGGATTATGTCCATCAAATAAGGTTTTTCCAGGCTCTCTGAAGACAGTTGTACTCCCACCTTCTACCATGCCTCACCTTTTTGACCTGCACTTATTCCGTGGCTTTTTCCCCTTCTCTAGGCAACATCTGAGGAACTACTGGAAGGGGCATGAGATGGGGTTATTTCAGGTGGCCAAAGGGAATGACAGCTGAGAGAGCTGTGGCAAGTCAGACTGGTGCTTGGGCTAGAAGGCAATGATGCAACTCTGGGGTACAGGGAAGGGAGGTCATGTCGATGCTGACTCACCAACCCTGGAACTGTTTAACAGACCTGTGGATGTGATGCTTAGGGACACAGTTTAGTGGTTGACTTGGCAATATTGGGCTAATGGTTGGACTTGTTCTTAGAAGTCTTCTCAAATTAAATGATTCTTCTCAAATTAAATCAGTGATGCGGCACTGGTTGGTTGCAGGCTGAGCATACAGGACACAAGAGGTCTCTGAATGCTGCTGAGTGGTATCCACAGTGGCATGACTGCTCCCACATTTTGTTGCCACTTACTGTTTGTCCTGTTTTTACCTGATTCGGCCATCACAACCATATCTGAGATGAGACAGCAGCTGGCCAATGTGTTTGTCCCAGAAAATGGGGGAGCCCAGCCCAGCCTTGCCAGCTGGTGTGCAGTTCCAGCAAAGGCAGTGGGCCTGGCCCCCCAGGACTGACTTAACCAGCCTTGTACCATGAACTGACCTCCTACTGTTCTCCATGTCAAACGGATCCCAAGCTTCTCACCCGGGGATTAAACACTGCCTGTCTAAAAGTCCCCTTCTTCCAACAAGGGAGGACATCTTTAGGGCAGCAGAACGCAATGCACTCTCAGCAACTCCCTCTGCAGCAGGCTGACCCTGGCCTCCCACCATCCACTCTGTGCTTGGCTTTCTCCCCTGTCTTTGAAGAGTGCTGAGAAAGAGGAAAATCAATGAGGTTTTGTGAAATAACTGTGGATTGTGCTCTGGGCAGAGAACTGAGAAAGCACATTATAGATACTCTGGATCAATAGGATTCATGCAACATTGGAGCTTCTACCGTAAGCTCTCATATTAATGTGCTTTCATCTTTACCTCTGATTTGGGGGATTTTAATGTCACCTACTGTAAAAACTGCTTTCTGTGAAAAGGGCAAGAAGGGTATCATCTGTGAGAAGTGGGAAGTACTGGTTTTCCCATAATCACTTTTCTTTCCCTACCAGAGATCTATAAGCTTCTTACTCAGAGGTCTGATGGTAGTTTAAGAGCACAAATAAGAAACACAAGAGACAAAATATAAAAAAGATGGATGTAGCTTATTTGGAAAGCTGATGCACAGGCATCCAGACATTTTCCTGTTAATTTAGCAGTCACTTCAGAAGACAACATAACATTTACATCATTTGCAGCACAAAAAAGCAAAACAGCCTGCTATCAAAGGAGTTGTCTCTGGCACATTTTTTGACTGAGGTTTGGTGAGGTTTTTTTAATCCCCTCTACAGCTGTATCAGCTTTGGTGTGAAACAGAATAATTGCTGCTGGTTTGCAAGAGAAGGTGATAATTTGAAGCATATTTTGGGCTGTTTTTCTTGAGGGGGTTTAATTGAAAAACTGTTCTTTTTCAACCACAGTTTTTAACATTGCTAAACTACTATACCATTCAATATAGGAGTTTCTGCCGTGTTGTCTGAGACTGCATTTACCTGACTACCTGTCTACTTATGCTTGGAAAATTCTTTGGCAGCAAATGATACCATTCATTTCATATCAATGTCATAATTCATATTGTAAAATGATACCATAATTCATATCAATAACTTGTTATTTTATGAGGAAGTGCATAAGGGTTATTTTGACTTTCTGTTCTGAATTTATAGGGTGTGAGGGTTCAAAAGGGTCCTTGCTTCATCTACCTGCTATATTTCCTACAAACAGAGATGGCAACAGTTTCAGAGATTGAATCTGTATTAGTTACTTTGCCAGAGAAAATATTTTATCATTTGTTTGTTTTTACAAATAAACACAAGGTTTGATTCACCAGTCCACCTACACTCTGTTTTGTCAATGGAGCTGCAACAGAATAGCTCTGGTTTTATAAAGGGAGAACCAGGGTTGTTATAGTCTAGTACTAATTAACTTTTTTTTTTCACTCCCTCTAGCTAATAAAATTCTTTCCTTTGGGGTATTATTCATCCCTCCCTGCCCTCCTCCAGTCCAGGATATTCCCCATACTAACCTGGGTAACAGTGGAGGTTTGCATCTTAACTAAACAATGGGTCACATCTCTTCCAAAATCCAGCTGACACATCCCACCCTGCCACATATTTCTTAGTAAAGAAGCATTTGGCTGGGCTGTTCAGGCCTTAGTTTTTCACCTAAAATACAAGGAAATCCCCAGCTGAGATTACAGTGCCATCTCCATTAATTATGTACCTAATTCTCATTGCTCTGGAAGCAGAGACAATCCCCTGAGCTCCCTGGAGTTCAGTCCTGTTTGATGCTTGTCTACACTGGCTCCTTCTGCTTGGCTGGCTGCAACTCCCACCCTGAAAAACCTCTCTAGCCCTGTGGCAGGGACCAGGCTTTCAGGAAATCCTTTCTGAACATCAGCCATTACAAAAATCCCTCACACCATTAGCATCACACTTGGCTGCAACTGCTTGGTTAAACTTCTACCTTCCTGAAACATTTTATTGATGACCTTTTGCATTTCATTTCACATGGTCCTTCAGTTAAACAACAGCAGATTGTATGAAAGTGAAGGCTGCTCTGGAGATGATGGATGAGATTCCCTCCCCCTGCTCCCCACCACTTGCAGCCTGTGAGTCATTTGCTAATTTCCTCAGCTAAATCTGACAGACAATTACCTGGCATTTCATCACAGCCAAACAGATTTTTTTTCCTTGTCTATCTTTTGATAGCAATGACTACTGGCTATAACATTGTGTCTCAAATCTTTAATATTTTATTGCTATTGCTTTGAGTTCTTGCTCTCTTTCCTCTCCCAGGGTTACGATAATTTAAATGTAATACTGCACAATATGAGGTGTCTTGTGTCTTTGCTAATCCAAATCTTTCTCCGTAGCTGCTTCTTTACAGCACATTACTCAAGAACTATTCTGTTAACTGCTTTATATAAATATTGGAACAAATCATGTTATTAATGAGTATTTTTAAAGGTTGGGGTTTTTTTCTAAGCATAACTCAGCAACTCTCCCAATTTCTTCCTTATTGCAGATGATGATGTTTAATTTAAATGTAGTATTTATAGTTTTATGCAATATCTAACAACAATCCCAGAGCTCCCCTCTCCTCCAAACCCTTTGGCTGGACTCTCAGCTTCACTAGATGGAGCATTGCACTGTTTGGCAGACAGTCCAAGTGCCAGAGGGCCTCTTTTCCCCTCAGGGGGAAGGTCTTCTCTGGATAATCTGTGCCTGTAGTAAATCCCTCCTCAGCGTGCCTGGCACTCGGAGCAGCCCTGTGATGGCACCACTGGCAGATCCTGCCTGTCTGAGCCACTGGCTTACTATGGCTCAGGAACTTCTCTGCTGATCACATGTGGGACTGGGACCAGCTTTAGAGACTGCTGCCCCAAACTGAGGAGCCTGTATAAGGAGAGCCATGGCTGTGAAGGAAGGACCCTGTGATCTCCAGCAGCTGATACAGGGGAAGATTTTGAGAGCCTCTCTTGTTTAAACTAATAGCAGAAGATAATTGGCCTGGGATCTGCTGTAATGAAGGCCAGGGATGTTTTATGCTCAGTGAGAAAGCCTTCAGTCACTCTGCCCTTCTAAGGACTTTTAGGAGATTTTATAATGGTCATCTGATATTCAGTTTTGATTCTTCTCAAAACTGATCAAATGCCCTATTTTAAAACATCAGATCTTCCCTTGCAGAGATTCTCCAGCTTCAGAGAAATGATGTTCCACACTGTTTTAAAAGACAACATCTTTTTTTGGCAGTGTAAAGAAAGTACACGCTTCCCAGAGAAGTTGTGGATGTTCTACCCCTGAAAGTGTACAAGGCTAGGTTGGTTGGGGCCCTGAGCAACCTGGTCTAGTGGAAGAGGTTCCTGTCCATTGCAGAGGGGTTGGAACTAGATTTTCTTTAAGGTCCTTTTCAACCCAAATCATTGTATGATTCTACATCTGGGTAGCAAGTGAAAGCTAAAATGGTCTCAGGAGTGGATAATATTTTCCCTTCCTAGGGGATCCTGAAGAGTCCCAAGCTCTGTGTTTTGATTTCATCTTGTTCTCTATATGAAGCCATTTCCCTCTCAGCTTTTTAACCTTTTGGTATGCTAAATCCCTGTCATTTATACTGCATTGGTTAGCTGTGAATGCAGTTTGGGAAGCAACCGCATAGGCCTGGTAAGTGTTGCACATGGCCAGGTGGGCGTCATAACCTAAAAAAGTTGTGTGTTAAAACTGACAAATACTTTAGTCTACGCCTTTACACTTTTTTCAGGCTGAAATTTATTCCTGGCCACCTTAAACCCATGTTTCTTTCCTGGTAATTATTTCCTCACCTTCTGGCATTAAGTGCTAGAGAACAAGCCTGCCCTAAAAGGGCACTTCTCATCGACAGCAATCTCTATCCCTCCGTTGGTCCCCGTGGCCCCATCTGCACCTGCATCCACTGAACTGCATCTTCAACACCACAATCAGAGCTGCAAAAAATATTCCAGGCTTTGGAAGACAAATCTTGCTGTAAGGCATAAAATGTAGAAGAGTGGAAAAATTAACCAAATCAGTCATAATTCAGGAGTAAAAATATGATGTTAATTAATCTATTTTCAAAACTTACACACACCTCTTGCTCTAGGCTAGATCTTAACAGCTGGCAAGAACTGAGACGCTAGAAATGTTTCCTGCTCTTATTTACTCAACTAAAAATAGCTGTGAGTGTCAAACCACCCTAGCACTTCAACCTAGCACTTTTGCATTCTGTACGTGTGCATATTTAAATATAAATATATAAAATGGTGCATATATTATATATATTTATATACATGCATGTAAAATGCATATAAAATCTGCACAACATGCCAGTGTGTGCACGCATGTATGCACACACACATACACACATCAACACATTCACACATGAACACATCAACATGCACAAGTGCTTTGTGGTGCTATTTCTCATGAAGCAGAATGTCCAGCCAAGAGCAGCCACATAAAAAATTTACGTTTTACGTGAAACTTCATGCAGAACTAATGGCTTATCTGTGTGGTGTTTGTTCACTCCAACTTCTGCAACTTTATAGAAGTTGAGCTGTAACTTAAGCTATCTTACACTAAGGTGATTAATTCCTCTCCCCACACCTGCAATTCCAAAGCAGCACTTGGTAACAGCGCGGGATCGTAATCATAAAGTATTGATGTCACAAGCATTTATTGCTAGGGTAATCAGAGGAGGAAAGGTTACTGTCTATGTATGTGCACATTCATATGTATGACTTCTGCCTATTCTTTGTGTCTCTCCCTTTGATTCCCCAACACATCAAAAGCCTTGTGGAGGACCCAGCTGAGCAGCCACCCGCGGTGGGCAGGTGCTCCAAGATAGTTTGCCATCTTATCACAATGGCCCAGGGAAGGCAGGTGGTCTTCCCATCTGAGCTCTCTGAAAAGGACTAACTAAAAGCAATTGTTTAAATTTCAGTGCTCCCCAGGAATGTGTTGAGCCCTTCCTTTAATGTGCCTGAGTTTGTTAAAATGCTGTCCCAGGCTGGTGAACGGTGCCAATCCTCTGTCATTTCATGCAGGCTGGGTGCTTGTGCCTGCTGAGCACAAGGGGTGGCCAAGGGCAGTGGAGAGGGAACTGGATGAGTCCCTCTGGTCCTGTGTGAGCCAAGCCTGGCTGTGACTTAGAGCTGCCAAGGGACCTGCTCTGGCCTACAGCCCTGGCAGAGCATCTCAGCGGATTTCTGCCCCACTCTGCCTTCATTTATCCCACGTTTCTGGTCTTTGAGACACAAACTGCTGGGAAACATCCTTGCACCTTCTTAATTAATCATGTTTCTTTATCAAGCCAGAACATGACAGATCCTTGAGAACAATGAATCTCAGACTCATCTCACTTCATGAGTAACCTAGGTGAAATGAAGGCACAAAGATCTGGGGAGTGTAAGGATGCCAGGGAGAACAAGGCAGATAGTAGGGCTTTGTTTCACCATGGTTAACATCAGCTGGTGCAAATCACCCTTTCACTTATTGTGGGCCAATGCAGTTGGTGACCCCAGTCAGATAATGAATACATCCTTCTTTGACACATCTTTATTCCTGAAGCCTTTTTTCCTCTAACCTGGTCTGTGGGCTGTCTGTACAGTTAGGTCACTTGTACGAGGACCACTGCTGATCCTGGCAGCCTTCAAGCTGGGAGTGTGACCATACTCCAGAGTGAAAACAAATCTTGCCTTGATAAACACATCAGCTTAAAACAAACAAACAAACAAACAACAACCCCCTCCCCCCTAAAACAAACAAACAAAACCCCAACCAAAAAAAACCCCAAAACAAAACAAACTCCCAAACCCAATTGTGTGAATCTGGGAACTGCTCTTCTTGGAACTGGCTTCAAAACAACTGATGATCAAATCGAAAAAGCTTGTGACTCTAAGTTATGAGAATGGAAAAATACCTTTTGTTTCAAGAAGCCCTGTTCTCTATAATGGCCTAATGCAAAGGCTCCAACAATCAGAGGGAAGTGTTTACTGACTCTAATGAGGGGAAGGAGAGGCATTGATGGCTGTAAGATAATATTTTTTTCATTTGATCCAATCAATTTAGACAAAGAAGAGTATTTTTTTTAAAGGAAGAAAATGTACACATTATCTGACATGGGTGATTCTAAATTCTGAGCCACTGTGATCAGAACTTCTGCCATTATTAGTGACATGAATAAAAAACAAGAGCACGAGGCAGACATAATTCTCAATGACTTTTGTATAAACTATAACAACTGATGCATGAAAAAAACTAGCCAGAGGGAGTTGAAAGATAGCAGAAATAAACAATTATCTAAAATCCTGTGGAAAAAAAAAATGTTGTTACTCTTAATGAAAAATAGTATCATCTCTGTTTTTTGCAGAGGGTAGAGGGTGGATGGGGGACATTTCACATAACAGCCTCCAAATCTACATCTTCACAATAAAAAGAAAATCACTGAAATGCATAAGAACAAGATGGAAACACTAACCCAATCATCTTCAGAGCTGCTGTGTGGATTAATACGGTCCTTGAACCACAGCCCTATACAACAGAACTCTCTTAGAGATAATCTTTCTCTCCAGTGGGCGTTGGCCTGTCTTCACGCCCATCTAAATGAGCCTCTTCAGCAAAGTGAGTTTCTCTGAACTTCTGTCCTGAATGGATGTGTTCCTACAATAGGGCTCTACGAAAGACACCTTTATAGCTCTCCTTCTACTGTGTTTTCCCAGCTGTCTCCACATCAGCTGGATCAAATGCCATTTGTAAAAGGGGAAAAAAGAGGGCAGAAGCCTATATAGAAACACCTGAGCTCCTTAAATTGCTACGTCTGCACTGACACCAACTCTGTCCTTTCTCAGTGACCCAGTACCATTTAAAGAGTTTTCACTTTCACAGGAGCCTTTTCAAATGTCACAACATGCCTCCAGTTTCAGCTCTGATCACAAGCTAGACTGAGTTGACATAGAAGGATGTGGTAAAATCAATCCCCACACCAAGCAGCTCCCAGTTGAATATGGGAAGGGAACATCATCTGTTGCAGCAGACACCCCACAGCCGACTTCCCCAGGTACATCTGCATCTGGAGCCCTCCACTGACCATGGACAGCTCTTAGGCATTTGCAGGGCACAAGGATGGCAATTGCCTGTTTTGGGATAGATGGGTGAAACCCCACTCCCACCTAAAGGAGTCTGGCAAAAACCTTGCAAAGATCCCACAGAGCTTTTTGTCCTTTAAGGCATCTTGAGACCTTCACAGAAGAAGGCGGTTCCTGGTGGGAGAAGAGAAAAGGACGAAATCTTTGGGAGAACATGAAGCATTCATAATTAAGCAGGGCACTTACTAGCAGTGACAAGAGCAACAGAGAAGATTAAAGATGTCTCTTCAGAAAGTTTTTTGCAGTGAAATTTCCAACTAATCCATGCAGCAAAAATGTTTTTAGGATCAAGCTATAAATACAGCTATAGTTCACTACCAATTTATCACCTGCTTTATCTAAGGCTGTACAATACATAGAAAAGACACTGTTTTACCACGCCAGGTCAGTGAGGAGGCATAAATCATCTGTGTTTTTATTATGTGTTGATAAGCTTCTTGCTCATCAATGTTTCTGTGCTGTGCAAAATTAGACCATTTGGTCCTATGTCCCCCCCTCATCTAGTGCTAATAAAAGGCCTGGCAGCAGTATAGACACAGCAAATCAAGAGTACATGTATGGGGGCAGAGGAGGAGCAGGGACATCAGCTCCATGATCTCATCCATGCAGTGTCTGGAGTAAAATGGCACCCAGGGCACACACCAGCCATGACACAGGGACACATCAGAGCACCAGCCCTGGGTGGCCTCACAGGATGTCTCCTTAGGCACAGCCAGACATTCCTCTCCGCTCTACCTTGATCCCAGCTGATAATTCTGCATGGCTGAGCATCGTTGTACTGCATGCTTTAGGTTCAGGAACAAGCCTACAAGAGTAGAACATTCTNTGATAATTCTGCATGGCTGAGCATTGCTGTACTGCATGCTTTAGGAACAACCATGCAGTACAACAACTGCATGCTTTCAGGAACAAGCCTACAAGGGTAGAACATTCCCTAGGTTTGGCCCCTCTTCCCTGGGGCAAACACAACCATCAAGATCTGGGGTGGCTGGCTGCCTCCAGTGACCAAGCTGACTTCCCAGTCCAATCAGACTGCTGGGTAGTGATGATGGATGGAGCAGTGCAGAACCAGGGAGAGGCTTCATTCCCCAGAGCCACACCAGATGTCTGCCTGACACCCTCACCTGAGGTGTCCATCCCACTTGGCACAAATCCTTCTTGTTCCCTCAGAGCTTCGTTTAGGCCACATGTAACAGGTGAGGAGCTGCAACTCCCTTCCAAACCTTCCATCTGGACTTGGCAGGAAGTGCATTTTCCTGTAGGACTTTGTACCATGTAAGTTTCTCATCAGGAACTAAAAGTAATTGCTATTTACAAAGCAGCCAAACTGCATAGGGCTTTTACAAACAACCAAGGATGAAAACACACCCATCCAAAGTGTTTATGGCTTTAGTGGGAGTACACAAACTGTCTGCTGAAGCTGGCTGAGATTTTCTAAGGGGAAACCAGTGCACCCTCACCAGGGCATGACATTTTTCTGTGCTTCAGGGCAAGGGTTGCACTGTGGCACTCAGCCTGCAGGATCTTTCCCACAGCATCCTCCAGGGCTGTGCGAGTCTGCTCCGCAAGCCCAAAAACCAGCCCCACACCTGAACTGTTTCTTTGGACTCTGCAGACAAGCTGTGGGGACAGACATCTCAGCACCCCCAGGGCTAGCTCCCCAGCCCCCACCTGGTAAGGCAGGTTTTTACAGATTTTCAAAGTGGATTTGGTAAAAGCAACAATTGAGGCTTCTCTCTCTGCACCTCCAGATTGTAAAGCCTAAATTACATTGCATTCTCCCTCTTCTGCTTCTCTAAGAAGAATCCCAGCAATCACCAGCACAATGGTGATTTCTGTTTTCTGATGAGCCTGTGGAGGAAGCTAAACTGCAGAATGAATGGAAATTTAGCACCCAGGCAGAGGAGTTTATTCGCTTTTTTTAATATTAACTGTATTTTGATTAGTGTGACTTGATCCGTCCGTCAACAGACAGGGGAGAGCTGAGCTGCACCAACGGAGCCAACAAGCAGCAGCTGCCTTCCTGTTATTTTCATCTCCCTAAAGCCTCCCACACCTCTCATGCAGACATGCATTTGAACTCTGCTTAAGTCGTGAGTATAACAGGGGGGAACATGGACTTCAGCTGATGCTATAAATAGTTCACAGCCAGTTACAGGTGAAAATCAGAGAGAAGGAATCTCCAGCCTCTGTATGTTAAGCTGAAGTGGTTTATCAGGGGAGGAAGAAGTAAACATATGGAGTGAGGAGGGAAAGTAGAGAAGATGGACCAGTGTGCTGACACTACACTGAAGAGCCAGAGGTGAATGTCTGGGGATGGGAGCCCTATCACAGGACACGCACTTGGAGACATTACTGGAGTTAGGACAATGCTGGTCAGCTAAGGGTGTATCCCAACAGTTCCCAATGGCTCAGGCTTTGTCATCCAGCCTCACTCTGTGCAGTGCAGCAGGACTGTTTGAGAGGGCTGTCAGGCCCTTACACAGGGAAAAAACAGCTGATCTCCCTGGGGGAAGAAGCTGGTGCAGTGTCTTGGAACAAAAATTTTGGAGTCGGAACAAACTCAAGACCTGGCAGCTCTGAGGTGACAGCTTATCAGGGACTATCACATGAAATGATAAGTTATCAGTAACCTTTCCAGGGACATACCTCATAGCATCTAGCAAAGAATCATACACCTTGGAAATTCTACAGGTGTAAAACCCCTTAGGAGCTGCCCCAATCTGTACACATGCCTCCTGCTCTAAGGAGGATCTCACAGCAGCACCACTGCTCCCCTTCATTCACACGGAGAATGAAAGCCTGGCTGGGGAAGGACCTGGAGACAGAACCCAGTGAAACAGGCAGATCCATCAAGTGTTGCTGAAGATTACTGGCAAAAACAAAGCTAACTTTCAGACTGAGTTTATGTTTGAAAACATGATTATACCACATGGCTTGCTCCAGTAAGAAACACAGCGAGTGATAAAGCCGCAGCTCTAGTCAGGAGCGTCAAGATTGGCTTGTTGGGGATGGACAATGCACAGCAAGGATTTTGATAGTACATTTCATTAAAAACCAAAAAAAAAATCCCATTCTTTTCTGAATACATAGGAGAACAAATATTTGTGTTGTTTCTGGCCATTTCATAGCTATGAAGATCAACTTTCTGCCTGTATTTGAAATATAGACAGTCTATAGGGTATAGACAGGGTAGTTTTCAGAGTCCCAGAAATGTTGGGTGAACACCACTGGTGCCAACATGCTGCAGTTCCACATCTCTGACTCTCTATCAGACACTGGTCTAGACACTTAATCTACAGCTTCTCAGTAACCTCTTCCAGTGTGGAGAAATTTCCTCCAAATGTCCATTCTGAACCTCTCATGCCACAATTTACGGACATTATCTCAGCTCAGACAAGAGTTTGAGGAGCAGAATGCAAAGATCTAAGTCGAACACAGCGGGTTAGAACATTTTTTCAAGACTGCCCTAAATATCTCACATCTAAGTTTTAGGTACTTAAGTAAGTACCTAGTGAGATGTCCATAGTTAGGAAATAAGCAAAACTGAATACAGGAGACTAAATTTAGGTGCTTTCTGCAAATTCACTACAAGTAGAATATGAAGTGCAGTTAGGGTCTTAATTTTCATCTGTTTCACATTGTTCAGTAGTTCCATATTGTTGGTTTGCTTCATCAGTCCCAGAATTCATATAGGTTTAGTATCAGGACCTGGAGAATGCAGCTCTTCCATGGCAGTCCCCAGCTTTTGGGATCCTCCTTGTCTGACCAGGGGTTCAGCTCAGCTCCACAGAGAGGGGTTGACCAGCAAAGAGGCACAGCTCCTGTGGCTCCTCTCTTGCAGACTTCTGTAGCATTTCCAGGCAAATATCATCCCAGAAGTACAGTGAAGGAAATGGCCACTTTGCAGTCATTATTGATGCAGCAGCTGCAATTATTGATGAGAGTAAATAGTAATATTAGGCTCAGAATAAGGATTTCCAGAGAAGACCCTCAACAAACAATGAGCAGATAGATCAAATTAGCTTAAAACTCAAAAGGCAGAGGTATCCTTGGGTCAGGGAAGCCCATTCAACCTAAACAACAGATGATGTATGAAAAGTGAATACTTTTAAGTTGAGGGCCACACTCTGCACATTGTTTTGCACCTCAATTAGACAGAGATGATAAGAAAGAGAATAGTGTGGCCAAACTGCAATGAAAAGGAGTGATTAGTTAGATTTGTTGTGGTAATGATGCTTGCAAATAGAGCTTGTCTCCCACTCTCTCATTTCCTTGCCAGGGACACTTACGGGACTGTGGGACTAGGATTGGATACCAGTTGCATTTAACAAGGTACTTCACATGCTGTTTGAATTTCACAGTATTTATGCAAACATGAGATTAATTAAAGGGAAAGATGGTGAGAAGCTGCTAACAGTTGACTTTTTTAAAAAAAGGTTTTGTTTTCTATCTCTTTCAAAGACTCAAGTATATCTCCTCATGTAAGTCTATTGTAGCTCCAGTGATGTGGTTCTGTTATGGCATTAGCAAAAATCAATTAATTTTCCTTGAACCAAGAGACTGCATCACTTCCTGCTCTGCTGAAGGAATTTGGATCCAGGGCATGATTACAGACAGCACAAGCCCCCCTAAACACAGGCAGTGCAGGATGAGCTGTTCTGTTCACAGGGAGAACCAGCCTCCAGCCGGGCCTGGACCTGCAGCACAGAAATGTCTTGGAAGAGCCTAAATGGTTTGGTTGCCACGTACCTGTTTGTTTAATGGAGCCAGTGCATAAGATGGTGCCAGCAAACCTCGAGACAACTCACGGGGCCGTGGGGGCCATTTGTGGGCTGTGAGGAATGGGAAACAGCTCCGAGCTCAGGAAAGAGCTGTCAGCACTCCTCATAAAGCCAGTAACAGGTAGCAGCTTCACTGCTGGGGCAGCAGAGCTGATACCAACTCCTGCACATCCCACCTGAATCATCACATGCTGAAGCACTGGGTAAGACACAACTCATCTTGAAGGTTAAAACAGAGGCGAGGAAAATTTTCCAACAAGAACTTGTTTTCCTGCTGTCACCCCATAATTAGATGACCTGAAAATTTTGGCACTGAAGAATAGCCTGCTCTGACTTTCTGAATAGTAATTTTAAGTCCCTAAGGACTGGCTTGGCTTTGTTGCTTTGCAGTCTGTGCCACTGCAACTCATTTGAAAACTACATTGCCTTAGTGTACAAAGGAGAGCTGAACTGCATCTGTCCCTGCAAAGTACATACATGAGGTCTCATGCTTTTGTTAGTAATATATTATCAGCAAAACTATCTTTCTTTCTTTCTCTCTCTCTTTCTTTCTCGCTCTCTTTCTCTTTCTTGCTTTTTCTCTCTCTCTTTCTCTCTTTTACTCTCTTTCTCTCTTATCTTTTCTTCTCTTTTCTCATTAAGGTCTGGCTGTTTTACAGAATCACAGAATAAGCCAAGTTGGAAGGGACCCACAAGGATCTTCAATCCATCTTCTGGCTCTGCACAGGACCATCCCCAGGAGTCACACCTTGTGCCTGAGAGCATTGTCCAAATGCTTCTTGAACTCTCTCAGGCTTGATGCTGTGACCACTTTAACACAGAGCCTGTTCCAGCGCCCAACCACCCTCTGTCTGAAAAAGCTTTTTTTAATATTCAACCTAAACTTCCCCTGACACATCTTCAGGCCATTCCCTTGGGTCCTGTCACCAGAGAGATCAGTATCTGTCTCTGCCTCCCTTCACAAGGAAGTTGCAGACTGCAGCGAGGTCTCCCCTCAGTCTCATCTTCTCCAGGCTGAACAAACCAAGTGACCTCAGCCATTCCTCACCAGGCTTCCCTCAGGGCCCTTCCCCATTCTTGTTGCCCTCCTCTGGACACTGTCTAAATAGTTTAATGCCTTTTTTATGTTGTGGCTCCCAAACTGCACTTGAGGTGAGGCTGCCCCAGTGCAGAGCAGAGCAGGATAATCCCCTCCCTTGCCCAGCTGGAGATGCTGTCCCTGATGCCCCCCAGGACATGCTTGGGTCTCCTGGCTGCCAGGGCACTGCTGACATTGAACTTGCCATCAACCAGAACCCCCAGGTCCCTTTCCACAGGGCTGCTCTCCAGCCTCTCATTCCCCAGTCTGTCTGTACATCCAGGGATGCCCCAAGCCAGGTGCAGAGTTTAGCCCCCGTTAAACTTCATACAATTGGTGATTGCCCAGCTCTAATTTGTCAAGGTCTCTCTGCAGGGCCTCAAGGAAATTGACACCTCATCCTAATTTTGTATCATCTCCAAACTTATTATCCTTTCAGTCCTGCATCCAAGTCATTTATGATGATGTTGAAAAGCACAGGGCCTAAGATGGAGCCCTGTGGAACCCCACCAGTGACAGGTGCCAGTCTGATGTTATTTAGCTCCAAAGGCTTTCCTGTGCTGCAGCAGGGAGGCTCTTCCAAGGATGTGAGACATTTGTGTCTGGAGGGCTCACCCCAGGTTGCACTGGGATCAGTTCTGAGGTTGAAAGCACAACCCTGCTGTCACCTCCTGGTGACAGGAAAGTGTTTGGCTGGAGAGGAGCACATATTCTCTGGAGCTGGAAGCACATGTGGTCTTGCAGTCCTCCAGTACAAGCTGTGTCTTGCAGTCACTGCTTTCCCAGTCACCCCTGCTATCCCAGTCCCTCAGGTGAAGAGCTGGCTTGGAAAAGCCTGCCCTCCACTTTCCTTTGCTGTGGAGATGGTACATACACATTCAATCCCTTCATGCAGGTTCACTATGCAGAAAAACATGAAAAGATGTGTATTTCTATATTCAGGGATTTTTTTAAAGTGTGTCTTTGCACTGATACTGTAAGAAATTAGAAATTATACCTAAAAGGTAAATTTTAGTTAACTTTGACTGCGGTTATTTAGTCTGTGAACCTGGAGCTACATTTTATGAGATCCAATCTCTAGCCTGTAAAATCCTCCAAGGTTGATCAGTTTAAGTTTGGCTTTTGAATACTTGAACCCTCAAGGTGCAAAAATGGTCAGATCCTGTCCTGCTGTTTCCTATTTTAAACACAAAGTAAAACTGGACAAAGTAGAGTGGCAAAAGGGCCCCTGAGGACAAGCAGGTTACATTAAGGTGAAATAAAATCTATCTTCCAGCTCTGCAATGAAGTAGCCAAGCATCTTCTGCTTCTCAAAGGAGAAAAAAATGCTAGAATTCCTTGTGCAGAACAGAGCCTAAGCACCTCTGGTGTTACACCAAACCTGCAGTGCCTGACAGCAGCTGATCAGGGATTACTGACCTGGCTGGCAGTTAGAGTGAGGTACAGATGGAAAAAAAAAAAAAAGAAAAAAAGAAGAGAGAAGAAAGCTGAGCTGTTTTCAAGATATTATCACCTTTTAGGATTTTGTCTGTCAACAGCTTTCTGGAGATGTTAACACAACATGTGCTGGATAAGAACTGCCAGGAAGGCACAGATGTGATCAGTCAGAGAGCCTGTCAAGCACACGTTAAATTCCAAGTGAACCTCCAATATTGCACTGTAGCTACTTTTAGATACATACCAGATGCAGGATGAAGTCTTTTCTCTGTGCAACTCCTTCCACAAAACTTTCTCTTCCTCCACCAATCTAATGTGTTGCACCCAATTTCTCTGCCTCTTGCCAGTTGTTGCACTACGTTCACTGGCCACAACACACCCAAGAAGTCACTGGCAGTAATTAAGGTTGTTATTAAATGACTGGCAGCCACTGCCACAGGGAGGCAAACAGAGACTGATGAAAAGAGAACAGAGAGGCAGAGGTTGATGGACTCCTTGGCATAGATCGCACTTGCATTTCAAATTGTGAGGTCTGTACATCCTGCTGGCCCCTTACAAATATTCTTGGTACCAAGCATGCACAGCAGCAAGCACAGCAAGCAGGGTATTACTTAAGCCAGCTAAGGATGGGGCTTAAATTTAAATCCTGCCCTTAATCAGGGAATGAAAGCCTAGTTGCAGGCAACCGGCAGACACTTTCCTCAGGAAATAATTCAGTGCCTGGATTCCTCTTCTGAAGATTATGTGCCTGAATTTCTCGTTTCAAGAAGGTTGCTTATCTTTTCAGCTGGGTTAAAGCAGGCTCACCAAGTGTGGAGCATTTTTATCTCCCCCATCTCCCTCCAACCTTGTTCTCCTGAGAGTTCATCTATGTGGTTTTGTCAGGTTGCTCTCCCAGGTGATGCCCAAGCTGGATCCTTTCAATGCAGTCCCCTTAGCTACAAACACTTCCTAGGTTTGCTACCCACATCCATGCTGGTTTTGCAGCCTTTTTCTTTGTTCCCACCAACCTGCAGCACGAAGCCATGTCCCTCCTGTCAGAACTGCCAGAACTGCTTCTCTGCAAATTCCTACGTGCCTCCTTCCTCAGTTGCTCATCTCCACACCATGCCCCCAGTGCCTGCAGTTCTGGGCTGCTCGCATTCCTTACACACGTCTTCCTCCTCACTCCCTCATCATTCCTCTCTCTCCATCAGTTTTTAAGTATTGCCCCCAGCGCAGCACAGCTCTAACAATGTGCCCAGTCCTCAGTCTGTCTGAGAGGTATTTACTCTCTTCTCCTTCAAAGCCCTCTCAGAGCAGTCCCTGCGTCTCCAGGATCTCACACCCTTGTCCTGAGTCAAGTTTCATTTGAAGTCCACAGCCTGTGGGATGAATCTTGTGATATACTGACATCTCAGACTTGTGCTCTCTTGAAGCCACTGCCTACTAAATTTAAACACACATACACAGCATTTGGAAAGGTAAGAGCCTGGTTTGAAAAATACTTTGTAAGTAAAGGACTGGGCACTAGTAATGCATTAGGTTTGCTACATGTCAATTAACAGATGAGACACTTTCACATTTTTAAAACAGCAATTATTTTCATCTGATGATTAATAACTATGAAATTGTTTTGTCAAAACTTCTCTGTGTTTGAAAACATGCAATTACTTTTAATCATCCACAATAAAGCTTACTAAGTGATTAATAGAAGATGACCAGTTAAAGCTCTGGCTTCAGATGACACCACCTGGTATTTCCCATACAGTCTGCATTTTTCACATGAAGGCATGTATTTTGGACATCAGTAAACATGGCAGATCTGACTGGGGGGATGCACAACAGGGGAGCAGGCCAACACTTTTGTTATGTGTCTACAGTGAAGTTTCAGGACTCCATTTGGGTTTTTTTCAGAGTGAGAGAACAGACTGCTTCACCAACTGGAGCAGTTGCACTGAACTGTAAACAGGTGAAGCTTGAAAGGCTGTCACTGAGACTCCTGATCAGAAATAACATACAGCCAGCACTGGAGGACAGGCACGTACACACACAGTTTACACACTGTGGTGCTTGGGTTACTCAGCTGCTAACTCAGAGCTGGTAATAGTTCACAGTTTTAACAGCTACTGTCCAGGGCACTCAGCAAACTGTGCCTCCAAAAACACTCCCTGGCTTTTCAGTAGCATGAGAAGACAAAGCCTCCCTGAAACTCTTTCTGCAGTGTGTGCATGATGGGTGGGTGAGTGCCCTCAGCACAGCCCATAAAGGCAGGATTCAGCAGCCACACCATTAAAGGGTCCAACAGCTTCAAATGACAAGGCTTGAAACACTCTGTCTGTGGTGCTTGCTGTGCCTGCGGGATGATAGCCCTTGGGCTCACAGCCACAGCGGCATGGTTCCAAGACTATGGGACAAAGAGCTGAAGGACATTTCATGGCACCTTGTTCTGAGGGGGTGAAGTAGCAGGTTAGAAACCAACTGGCAATTTCTCAGAAAACGATTTTTCTTTAAGTGCCATACAGGGAAAGCATTTCTCTCTCAACTTGTGATCAAGGGAAATGAAAGATGAGGGAAACAAAATAAAATGCTTCTTTTCTATCAAGCTAGTTCTCATATGGAGCTCTAAAACAAAGGAAATATTCCAATAAAGGAAAATTTCAAGCTAGCCTAAGGGGGAATATGGTAACTCCAGAGACAAATCTCCCTTTGGAAAGAGGTGGTGCAATTTGAGAACAAACCAGTGGAAAAAAATGCCTTGCTTGCTTGCTGCAGAGAAGGGAACAGTGATTTTGAAATACGTATCATGTAGTAAATCTCTCATTGTCCACTGCCAAATTTTCATGCATATTTTGTGTGGTGCTGGGTAGATGTACATTAAGCATGACTGAGGCACCAAAACTATAATTTGTGCTGGAAGCTCACTATTGCATGGAGCAACAAAAGATTTCAGGCGAGATATGGTGGGAATTTGTGGAACATCACTTCAAGAGAGGCCACATGCAGAAAGATTCTGATTCAGCAATCTTGATCTTTCCTCTTGATCTTTTAGAAATAAAAAAGGAACTTTTATAAAATGACTCTTGCCTGTGAATGATGAGTCATTCTGCTTTTCAATAGAGCATCAGGTTGCCAAGGGACCTTCTTCAAGGTTTTGAGTGCCTGAAAAATCCCACATTTTTGAAGGTTTTCTACTACTGAGAAAGAAGTGAGGAAGGAGATGAAAACAGACAAATGAAAACTTGACTTAGCTGACTGGAAGACTGTGTCAGCCAGGGAAATGTGAAGCAAATGATATAGCACAACTTGATTGATATAAAATTGGTTTAAGTCAATTTTTTTGTTAATACTTCCCCCCTTGCAAACCTGCTTCTTCCAAAACTCCAAATCTGGATTTCTGCTTAATTTGACTTCAATATGTACATTTTATGCCAGATCTTAGACACAGGAATTTGAGAAGCAGCAGGAAGCACGACAGCACAGAGGGCCCCATCTCCAGCATATACTCATTACATTACAGCAAATAATTCAAGCCATTTTCTGTGTTCACACTAAAAACTACACTCATTTTCTCAGCTGACTTTCTCTTCTCGGTTCTGTGTAGTGTTCAAAGTTACTGCCATGATAGTGAATACTAATTTAACCCCCAAATGGAATTATTCCCAAGCAGTGATTTTCAGTGCATGGGCAGTGGGTGCCACTTGGATGAAAAAGCAAGACCACAGCTCAGGTCTTCAGTATTCCAACAGAAATAATTCTAGGCTGTATCAACCATGCATAAAGGTGGGACCCCATATGTAACACCTTAATGGAATGAGGGGGAACTAGGACATTATTATGGACATTGATGCTGCTGGAAATCTTTCTTGATGCCCACTCCAGCGCCATATTCCCACTTAGCATGCATGCACTTCTGTGAAACGAGGGGAGAGATGCAAGGAAAATGCACTGACAAGAAGGGCAGGGGACTGGAACAGTGTGATAGTCTTCTACAGTTCACATCCCACATATTTTTGGAGCATTTCATGAGGTGGAAGTCAGCAGGCTGTACTAATTTGGAGTACCAGGACTCAGGACTACCAGTCCTGAGGTACCCTCTTCCTATCTGACACCACAACTTGGCTGTGCACATTCCTCAGGAAGAACTGCCATCTGTCTGCTTTTCTGCCACACTTCAGACACAGCAGAGCTGCGCCCATTGAAACGAATTCTTTTTCTGGTGTGATAACATTAAAGCCACATATAATCGAATTCCTCCCCCAGAAACTGCATGCTGTCCCAAAACCAATAAACACCCAAGGGCAAGGTCAGCATTCCTGCATAGTCTTACAGCCGTTAAGTGCCTTCAAGCATGTTACATAAATAAATCATAAATAAATCACTAAGCTATGCTACATGCTAAGGTGTGCAACAGAGCAGGGCAATTTGCTGCAGGTGAGAGATGCTCATTAAATGCAATTAACAAACACTACCTGCACACTGAAGGGCAGAGGAGCTAATTATTGGAAGAGTCCATACACAAATAATGTTTACAGTTATGCAACTGAGGCATTCCCTCACAAAATCTCAAAGGGTGGGGGAGGGAATGACCTAAATCAGAAGAAAGACCCAAGCCACAGCTACAGACACAGCAATCCTAAAATTAATGAACCCCACCACTGTCCTCACTGCAGTTACTGGGCCCCTCTATTAGCCAGATTTCATGAAGAACCCTAGGATGGGACCAGCAACTTCCTTTGCATAGTATTTATTCACCTTGGCATTCCAGGACAGCCCATGGGCTGCAGCTCACAAGCACAGGGCTGGCACCAGGCTGCCAGTGGGAAGCCTGATTGGGGTTTGGGTAATACACATCAGCCCCCTCACAGTTTACATCTTCATCCTTTTAATCACAGAATCTTCAAGGTTGGCAAAGGCCTCTAGGATCTAGAAGTCCTCCAGGACTTCTAGAATTCAGCAAGGAAACAGTAAGGAGGGTGGAATTTTATACATAAGCTCTTGTCGCCCCTGCAGTTTACTAGAATAATATTTGTTAAATACAAACCACATTTTTCCACACAAAGTGAAAATAGCAAACGAAAATGTTTATCTGTCTCACAAAGACAGAGCAATGGTATTTGAAACTATGGTATTTCAAGAGAAATAAACTCTTCTTGTTTATCATCAATGGCTGCAATTATGTTGTCAAGTGATACATGAGTGCTTTGATTTCCTCTTCCTGCTGTCTTCTTACCTTCAACTTATATTGTAAGCTTGACACTGTTTATTCACGTAGTAATACAGAACCACTGAGAGGGGTTATTATTGAAGAGTATTTATTTTTCAAAGCAGTCACACCATGAAGCCACAGATAGAGCTAAAGCTTAACCCTACATCCTCTTGCAGAGCAGCATGTTCCTGATGTTAAAAACACCCCACTAACCCAAACACACACAACAGCACAGGGAGAGGGTTAACAAGCTCCTGGACATGCTAACCCCAGATCAGTGCCTCGACCACAGCACAAGGGCATGGAATTAACTCCTAGAGTAACTCCAGAAAAAGGCCACAATGGTGATCAGATGTTGGAGCACCTCTCCTATGAAAAGTGGCTGAGAGAGCTGGGCTTCTTCAGCCTAGAGAGAAGGCTTGGGGAAGACCTTGCAGCAACCTGCACAAATTATGGCACTGGTGGCAGAGCTTGCCAGTGATTACTTCCTTGGGCAGCGTAACAGCTCCCAACACTGGGTAGGATGTTGTCCTACAGAATTCAGACTCCTGGTAACATGTTCAGTTCCTTCTTCATTAACTCAGGTAATACGGAATAGGAACAGATTTTTCTTGCTGTTGTTGCTTGCCTGAGCAAATGTCACCTGATGGCTCTAAACTGTCTTTACTCAGACACAGCAACAAAACACACAGATACATCTACTTGCAACAGCACCCTTGGTCTGCCTTTTCACAAAAATTAACACATCCTTTTGCATGAGAAACTGTTGGCTCATCTGAGACATGGGGACTTATATTTGCCTAATTCTGTCTTTTATTTGAAGCTTAAAAGCACATCTTGATTAGCCACAACCTTTGGCCACATTGAAGAATAAATATTCAGCCCCAACACCTTTGATAATGTCTAAAAATAGTTCATTAAATATCCTCAGCCTTTTCTAAGAGCAAACTTGTAGGTGGGCTTAAAGCATCTGGTGTCATTACACTTATGAACAATTTTGCTCCTTGAAATAAATTCAGCCTGGCTTTTTCCTGCTCAGAGTCCCCTCTTTACTCAGAAGAGCAGAGAACAGAGATAAGAACAATAAGGAAAATTAAAACACCATAAGCCTTCCAATGCTTGATGGAAGAATGGGTCTAATGGATGTTTATGTTCCAATCTAAGTTACACTACTCTGAGCTCACATCAGCAGATCCTACCCATCTCATTCTGCATCTGCTCTACAGAAAATACTTTGGGAGTACAGTCTGCAGTTGAGCTATGAAAGCTCTTGTCTTTGATGTTCAAGTGCTCCTGATAAAGACGGAAAAGGTTTCACCTGCACGTCAGTACAAATGGGACCTGAAAAAGCAGCACCTCAAAAAATCACACAGCTCGCACCCAGCATACATTTCAAAATCAAAACTGCAGAGCTTACTCTGACAGAATATTGGCTTCAACAGAAACTTCAAATCTGAGCAAATGGAAGGCAACATTAACTACAGCATTCCCTGAATGGCTGCAATCATTCCCTGGAGCAACATGATCAGATCATTGGAATTTCACTTTTTATGCCAGAAGGGAAAAGTTCTCTTACCAAAGAAACAGGAATTGAAGTACTTTGTTGATTTTCCCCACAATGAAATATTATCTGATCCAGAGTTCACCTTAATGTACTTCCATAAACCTGTGGCTACCTCTGAGCTCATGGCTTGTGATGAAGCTGCAGAGATGAGCAGACAGCACTGCCAGGGTATTAATGGTAACAGTGTATGCAAATTCTTGGACTACTGAAGGGCTGGAGAGTAAAGCTCAGACAGCACCACAGTTATGGAGATACAGTTATGTGAGAGCACTTACAGAATCCAAAAGATCAAGTTTATAAATAGTAAATCATGCAAAATGAAAAATATAAGGGGCATGATCCCAGCTACTATTGAAAGGTGGGGCAGAAGAGAAAAATGAGTACTATCATAAAGAAAAACCCCTCACATTTGGCCTCTTCTTTGAAATAGCTCTCCTGCAACAGCATAAGAATCCAATACAAAGACCATGGTAGATGCACAGAGACTTCTCCAGAGAGCATCCAAAGGACCCTCTGTGAAGTTCAGAAGAAGCTGTTGGCAGAGGTGACAAACAGGGGGTCCTTGCAGTCCTGGTGCTGCTTTGTTAGCAAATGTTTCCCACCCAAACACTCCCTCATCCTGCTCATGCCCACCATCACCCTCCCTCTAGAAAATCTGCTGTGTGTCTGCTACATTAAACAACACAAAGGAAAAAAGAGAGAAAGAGCTCTGGATAAAAGAAGGAAGCAAAACAAGCTCATTCTGCAAAACAATGCTCATGCATTTTCTTGTTTTATTTTGGATTACTACTCATGGATCCCCCCTACCTCAGATGCCAAGGCAGATTTGGAACCTTTTGCTGATTAATCAGAGTTGCCCAGTATACTTTACATAAAAGAGAAACAGAATTTGTTCACATTTAGAAAATTAACTGGAACCATCTTCAAAACAACAGTTTTTCAGGATTGTGTAGATTTTCACAGCCTGAGGCAGAGGACAAAAGTTCAGTCACTGAAGACACACAGTCTGGTGTCCTTTACAATCTGTCCCTCACTCACCTGTTGGTTTAAGTACAGGTTTGAGACTGACAGTGGGAAATCTGATTACCTGACCAAAATGGTAATACCTGAAGTGTTTAAGTCCATTGGCCAGACTGCAATTCATAGGCTTACTTTTATACAGCATTGCAATGTACATGAAAATAACAAAACTGTGTTTTCAAAGATGCGAGGAGCATTATGCGAATGTGACAGATGGATCTGTGAACTGGAAAATCTCCTCATCAAAAAGGTCTTCTGGAAGTTCTTCATCTCCATCAGCAAAAAACGTAGGGAATGGAGGGTTTTTATTGCAGTCCTTGTAAGTAGGCAATTTGCTATCTCTGACCTGAAAAGCAGGAAGGGGGAGAGTACAGTTAATAAATCTTACAGAAGATTTTCAGACAGTGATACATTAGAATTTAAAGAACTCAGCTTGCATGCATAAGAAAAACCCAACAGCATTCGCACTGCACTTGTTTAAAGAATTCCAGGTATGATCATCTTTACTTTAACATCAACCCTAGCTATTGAATTTAACATTTGGTACTCAACCTTAAAGAGATTTAAAAGCTAGCAAAACTAAACAAAAAAAAAATCCTAAAAGAATTTGTCTTTACAGTGGATAAAACCCACTCATATGAATTCATTGCTCAATATTTTAAAACCTTATTAAAATAGAAGTATAGTTTGTTTAAACAGTGCTTACTTTCCGCAGTATGTTCCTACACGACATTTCAAGTTATATTATGCAATGTAATCACCTCTTCAACAAACAAGACACGCGTTTGTATGTGTGATGCAAACTAATTATGGCAACTAATTTTGCAAAGATATGTGCATGTGCTGTATTGAATCCCTCTGGTTATTGCAGAGCTGTTCAGTGCCTGCAGAGTTAAACACCTAAAATTTTTCACTCAGGAATAAGTATGTTAGTCTGCTGAACATGAGCCTCTAAGACAGTTCATTTGCAAGAACCATGGTGCCACAGAGAAATTCCTTTACTGACCTCTCTGCATGTGGAAAGATTTAAAATCTAGCCCCTGAAACTCCAATCTCTGAAGAAAATTAGTAACTAGAATTATCAGCAAAAAGCAGTTTGTCTGCGGTAGCAAATAGAAGGCTGGTATCTCTGAACAAAAAAAAAAAAGAGCTACAAATTCTCAAATTTGATTTAAAATTAAATTCTTTTTTTCTATATTGTTACATACGATCTTCCTCCTGAGCTGTAATAATCCCTTTCAGGCACTATATTCACGTGGATTAAAAAAAAAAGAAAAAGTGCAAATAGATTAGACAAAATTTTAGTAGAAAGAAGATAAGCTCTTCCTCTTAGTTTTTGGTGGGCTTTTAAAGAACAGGAAGCTTGTTCTTTCTTGGCTGGAAAAAGACCTCACGTAGGACAATTATGATTTATGCCAAAAATTAAATTAGAAAAAATTATGCCCACTGAATACTATGTTCTGACAGCACTGTATTTACCAAATTCATACCTACTATTACTCGAACTTTTCCCAAAGGCCCTGAGGATTCCTGCAGATGGCACGTACAATAAATTTGACGTTCCAATACTTTTTTAAGGGCAGGCTTGATAAACAAAAGAACACTTTTTGCTATGAATGAGGGGATGAGGGGCTCAATGTGTCACACTGGTTAGGATGGCCAAGTAGCTTCTCAAGTAGATCATTCCTCTTCTACAGAAGTGTTCCCCATGGCCTTGTGAACTGCCAGACCTGTAGTTTCCAATTTACATTGTATATATGGATGGAATGAACTAGGCTGAGGTCCAAGTCCACAAACCGTTGGTGCAACAGTTCCAGCACCAGTGAGTTCAGAAGTAACAGTCAGAGAGCTTCAGCAATGCCACCTGAAGGATGCCATCTTCAGAGATGTCATCCTTCTCTTTCAATATGCTGTGGCTGTTTCTTTTACTATATGAAACCATATTTTAATCGCTTCACTGGTTACCTATTATTTCCCTTGCTAATTTCTCCTTTACTCTCTGATCTTATTACACACCAAAAGCTTTCTCTGTCAACAGCAAAGGTCCCTACATGATCTACAATTAGATCTACAATCTCTACATGAGTTACAGCTACAATCTCTATTCAATCTACAAGAGTAAAAGAAATTATTTTATTTATGATAACTTACTCATTTAATGTATATCTTATTTAAATGTTTTTCATGTCTAGTTTTTGTTATTTTTGATTATTTTCATCATGAAGTAGTATGTGCTGTTACATAGAGGCTGTGTCATTGCAGGCAGCTCTGGACAGTCAGAAAATGAAAGGAATTGAAATGTTTGTTTTCCTGTTTTTATTTTTTAAAAATTTCTTCTTAAAACAACGTCTAATGACAAGATTTAGCAGTAAGACATCTGCTCTTAACTGAAAGTAAATCCAACACTCTAATCTTAGTCCTGCATTAGTTTATCTGAGTGAATTTAAGATTTCTGCCCAGACTTAACATTGTATGAATTACATATTAATGCCACAGGGCATTTTGGACATAGTATCTCCAGTGTGATATGGAGTATTCTTAAAATAGTTTTAACATGCTCATGAAACATCTCCAACAGACCATTGTTCCTCTCACAGGAGTCCACACTGTTTCGTTTTGCCCTTTCCAAACTCCTTAGAAGCTTGACAGATCCCAGAAGTGCAGGCCACATCTGATGCTAAAATAGTTTTCTTCTGATACGCTCTCTTTTTTTGATTGGTGTAATTGATGCAGTATTTCTTTTGACTGGTGAAACTACTGCTGTTTTTCCATCTTCTTCTACATTCATGTAGAAGCTTCAAATGCAATTTAAAGCAAAAAAATTGCTATTTTAGAGCATCACTACCAAACTAAATGAAACTCTCCTTGAAATTTAAAAAAATTAGATATTATTATTCTATTACCAGGTATTATCATTATCATTCCTATTTAAAGGAAGAACTCAACTTCATTTTACACCTGAATGTATCGATTAGCAACTAAAACACTGTATGATTTATCTGTCTTCTCAAGAGAATTATTTAATTACTCCCTTTACATTTATGACGGGCCCAGTATACCAAAGGTTTCCTGTATCTCTTACCTCAGATTCCTGAACAGTAATTTCACAGTGGCATAAAGGGGTTCACTGGTGTACAGAAGCAGCAGCAGCTGTCTGTACACTTGTCTGTATAGGCATGTACACAGAAAAGAAGTGCAGGTGACCCAGCACAGCTCTTCCTGCTCTCCTACTAACCTTCTGAGAATATGCCTAATAAAGGAGTAAGTTTTCATACTGTGTTACTAAAATCCAGTGAATTTGGCTCTCATCCACTGAAGGAATCAAGCTCACAGTCCAAACTGTTACTGCAATCCATAAAAGCAGTTGCTGTATACCTCATATAATAAATGCTTGCTTACTCAACTGCTGTGTTAATTAGCACTACATATTACAGTAGACCATACCATAGATAGATGGTATATACAGATGATGGTATAACCACCAGTGTATTCTCTGACAGGTCATTTTATTAAGAAAAATACTAGAGAAAGCTGAAATTGCATCTGGTTGGGTTTTTGCTGCTAAATCTTTAGAACAGTCATAAAGGGGTTTGCAGACAATTAATAAACTGCACTTAGGTATGTCCCCTACACTGACAGTGAAATGGGTAGTACAAACAAATACAAACTCAGAAATCTATCACCACAAAAGGCTTAATGTGGTCTTAAACAAGTGTTAAAAACTGATGCTTAAGTCACAACTCACATCTGTAGTTTAACAGGGCTTCAGGGTGTGCTAGCAACCACAGCAAAGAATGCAATCTATTTGCTAAAAATGTGTTTAAATATAGAGCATTAATAGAAATAAGCTCCCCAGGCATCACATATCACCCAGCTTCTCTGCTAGTTTTGGAGATAGACATAAAAATCAAACCCAAGAATTATATCCATTTCTAACCAGCCTTATTCTGTCGTAGAAAATACCGCCCCCCCAAACCTCCACATAACTCTGTGAATGAGGTCCAAGACACAGGACAGAGAACATAAAAGAATTGAAGGCATCACATAATTCCTGCATGTCTTCAACTTGAGCAGAGTGCACCCAACCCCGGTATCAACAACTAGAAACACAGCACCGTAACACTGGGAAGTGTGATACAAAATAAGTAGGATGCAAATCGCTACGTATTTCTCTTAAAACAAAAAAAAAAACAAAAAAAAAAACCCC
>VYXD01004159.1:225296-267087 GCA_013397195.1 Hylia prasina | reverse complement strand
GTTTCTACTCTTTGCAGATATATTTGAAAAAATAAGAGAAAAAATTAATGTAATGTAATTCAAATGGCTCATACAAGGAAAAAGCCACAGAATGGATCCACCAGCTCAAGGAACTGGAATGAAATGTTGCTTACTACATACTGCCTTCAATCTCCAAATAAGACTGGAAGCAATTTTTGGAAACCTATTTCTTAATAGCAATAATACCTACTGCTGTGTCTTTATCTCAAGCAGTGTCATTTATTATAAAATGTCATGAAAGTTTGAATCTGGAGGACTTCAGTCAAGATCTTCTGTATACTGTTATCTTAAGCAAGGAGTTCTACGGGAAGAAAAGTCTAATTCTTCCCATGTATGTTCTTCTCCAAGCAGAGTGTGCAGCATCTGATCAGCATGGGAAGAATGATTTGTTTCAATGAGATCTTCATGGTGTACATAAGAACTTGCAGTATTAACACACACAGTTTTGTTTTTAAAAACAATTTATATTACAGGTGTGTAATAAATGTTTCTTTTCTTAACTCACTTAAAATCGGAAATGAAAATTAGTTTATTGAGTCTAGATAGAATAGAAGTTGTAAACTGATAAAAACAGGTACTGTATTCAGTCTCAGTGGCTTCATAAGATATTGCATCCTTAGAGATAAAACATGTGAGATGTGTACCTGCATTTACCACCAAGAGTGGATTTTAACAATATGACGAGGGTAACAAGATGCACAATCTTTTTCAACAATTCACTCTTGCTTAAGAGAACTATTAGGATGAAAGAATACAGTCTAGGCATCAAACATTTCTCAATTTTTCAGCTACATTAGGCTGTTTGTATGCATACATTATAATTTAAAACTAACATCCTAAAATAAATTCCCACTTAAGTAAATTTCAGACTGACATAGAGCAATCAGGTTCATGCCTCAGGACTAGGAAAAAAATACTTTGAACACAGTTAAGAAAAGGTCATTCAGTCCAATCCAGAGATGAAAAGCCAGCCAAACTACACTCTTAATACTAAGTAATTGATGTCATGGCCAGTAATTTTGCAGAAGTTGTACTGAAAACTACTTCTCCTGGACATCTCTTAACCAATTTTCACTATACTGGAAGAGAAATGTGTAATGCATTCCCTAGGCTTAGGCTGGACATTAAAAAAAAACAGTTTAGAGACACTTTGCCCAGGAAAAAAGGCCTTATTTGCAGTGACAGAAACATCATTTTTCTATGGGTAAAACGCCTATTTGAAAGCAATATGCTGTACTCAAAGCCCAATAGCTGGAGAGTTCTGCTCCACGACTAAGAGACAAAAACTGGATGCCCACTGAAAACAGAAGAAGATAATAAACTATTTGAAAACACCTGAATTTGATGAACTCTTTAAGTTTTCAAGTCCTGAACCATTTAAATCCCTGCAATACTTCCAAGGATTTAAAACTGTCAGATACACAGGTACATGCATAGCAAACTCTTTATCGTCCTTCATAGCAGAGACATTTGATACCCTGCACTCTAGTCAGCCAGAATGGAAACAACTTCCTCCAAGTAAGTGGTGTTTGCAGGTGTGTAGAATATACCTAATTAGAAAGAAAAATCTACTTTGAAAACTACCCTTAAAAGAGCACTTTTCCTGCTTTGATGAGAATTATTTAGATTGTAAGAACACTTATGAGACTCTTCATTGTTTCAAGACTGTCTATGGAAAACTGAAGCAATCTCCATAAAATTCAAAACTAATCCTGAAGACTGCCACAGAATATACCACTGGCAGATTTATATTGATTCCAAAGGGAACTCAGATCTTCATTGTGAACTCCAGCTGTCTCTTCCTGTACCTCAACTGCTTCTTGAAAAGGTAACAGCTACTCGGTACAGGAATGCTTTGAATAACCTCTAAAGCAGGAGCTGCTGTGTATCTCTGTTCCTGAATACAACACTTAAATATCGTTCTGGCAATCCCACCACCATGTCACAGGTTCATGTTAGCTTTCAAAGGGGATGGACATAGCCTGCAGACTTTATCACAGGGTCCAGCAACTGTGCTGGTGTATCATAAAGTACATGGGTGCATATCTAAGAAGGAGCCACTTAAGAGTGCCCAATGCCCCTGCTGACCATGCTCTTTCATAGATCTGATTCCACTGCCCTTTAACTCAACAGTACAAGATTTGTCAGAAGAAATGAAAATTGCATCCTTCCAGTGTTTTTCCTTTTTTAAATTGATTTGTAGAGAGCTTAGGAGTCACCAATACCAGTACTGAAACCAGCTAACATACCTTCACCAGACAATTGGTGTGACCTGGAACAGATCCATTTACATAAATAATGTCATGTTTTGTATTGATCCTCCACACCTAGGAGACAGAAAAAAAAACAACCCAAACATTGAGACCTGTTTATAAACGAGACTATTCCCAGTTTTACAACCAGTAATCCAGCAAAGCCCAAACTGAGTAAAAATGCTCTGCACAGGTCTAAACTTGCCACAGAATTCACTCACATGCAACTCTGGGTACAAAGCTTCCTAATCCGTGAGACTGAAACAGTTTTAAAGGGCTGGTGACCAGGCTGTATTTGGTAAAGCACATCTTTGTTCAGTTTAATACCAACCAAAGCTCCTAGGTCTCTTTTCTTTCTAACAGCAACATGTTGAAAAACATGAAAAACATCACAGGTGACAAAGTAAAACAAATGTGCTCATGAAAATGTTCCTGTGACCATGTCCATTTATTAACTCAATCAGGTGCTCAACTGAATACACACATTTTCTGCTACAAAAAATTAGTTGTAGTAAACTGAGAACAGCAGCAGCACTTTTTAGCAAACTAGAGGTCAATATGCTTTTTGTGCAAACTGCAGAGGTTGCCTTCAGAGACTGAGTTGCTTTAATAGCTCAGGAGCTGCTGTAGCTATGCACAAATCAGAATGGGGACAGAAACTATAACCCCCTTTTTCCACATGAAAGTGAAAGGCCATGATCAAGTTAGAACTTCAAACAACTCAGATCTGGATTGGGTATGAACAATGGAATAGGCGTGGAGACATTAACTGAAGTCACCAAGAACCCGCTTGTTTTCCCTCTTCAGAGGCAGAAGTCAAGGGACGTAGTGAAAAACACACTGGATGTGGAAGCATCACCCAAAATCCCAGTTCCCACGGTACCACAAACACAAAGGATTTCAGGTAAGTTATTTGTAACCCACAAGAGAATAGGAGAACACATTTGCAGCTCTGGTCTTTCCAGCATGCTTACTTCAAGATGCTGCTGTCTGGATTCTGGCAGAGATGACAGACAGGACACCATTGCTTGGCAATGCCACCACCTTATACACACATTAGTATATCCAGAACTCACCTTTAACCCAAAAGATGTCCTGTAGATGTTACCCATTTTACCAGGCATTTTCTTTCCACGATAAACTTTGGCAGCTTTCTAGATAAAAACAAGGCCAGAACGACCATGTTAACTGCAAGAGGTACACTTACAAACTCAAGAAGTGCACTAGAGAAAATATGCTGGTATTTCCAAGGCTGAAAATAATATAATATCAAAAAAAATGTAATCCTGATAAGGATGTTAAATACCTCCTGCCAGAGGTTAGGATTTACTCTACATGTGAAATATTTGACCACAATCACAAAATTTATACACATACATATATATATACACACACACACTGCAGCTTCTCTCGTCCCCTAATCAAAAAGTTTTTACACTGATGTCAATCAGATCTTTTTTAACACGTGTATTCTTCAGAATGAAATTTTTAATTTCATTTCCCAGTATTCCTTAGTTTCTGTACCCCAATTTTGATTGGCTGGGCATAAGCTGGACAACAAAGGTGGTGGAAAAAAGGCAGAAGTAAGTGCAATAATTTTCAATTCTACACTGTTATCAAGGGATTTGTATCCTGCACCTCTCTGTTATTCATTAATAATGTTTCTTGAGGTTTTTCTTAATTCTTGTGAAAATCATGATTTCATGAATCAGCTGCAATGCAGTTCTAGAGAGAGGATTATTGACTAAACAGTCCCGGATTCCAAAAATGCTTGATATGGCCAACCATAAATGGGAAAGTACTATCAAGGCGTTGTTTTTCCCCTGCTGCATCCTTTCACCTTGTTTCCTTCCCATCATACCTATTTCTAATGCCATTTTTCATTCTATATACTTTGTGAAATTACATGCAACACTACTGCTTAGGAAATTCTAATTTAAAGAAAAATAAAGAAGGGTTATTTTGTAATGATGAATACCATCTGCTAAAATCATGTTTAGTGTTCAAATATTTACATTCTTCAGTGAAAACAAGTGCCAGCTGTCAAATTCTTTTTCCAGATGAAACTGAGGACTATAAATCAGTAATGCATGCTTTTACACTCTCAATTACTAAACTTCATTGACTGTTGCCTTTTACCTTTTACTTTTCTCTTGAGCATTATTAATCCTTTTTGATATTTTAATTTCTCTAAGAAATTTACAGACAGTTCATGTTCAGTACTATGACTCAGTTGATCTTAATTAGGTTGCAAAAATTTCTCTTAGTTCAGTCTAAATATTGTAGAGCCTTTATAAGACAAAGTCTAAAATTAACCTGCTCAAAGTGCTTTTATATTAATATTATTTATAGTTTGAAATGTAAAAATATGACTCAGTACTCTGCTTAGAAATGCATAGAAGCTTACACACTTCTGGGAATAATTCCCTACTAAATTATGGGGATCAGTTCATTAAGCAGCTACACATGCCAGGCAAGGTGATAAAAGGAACCAGGGCTCCAAAGAACGGTACAATATCTGCAGGATAAAATAACAGGCAAATCCTTTCCAATCTACAAATGCTGTGATAAAAGCTTCTTAGAACTCTCTTTGAAGTATTAAGACTATTCCTCTCTCTGTATTACAAAACATGCCAATTATAGCTCAGTTAAAATATGTGCATTTACCAGCAATACAGAATATTCATAAATCGAGGCCTAAGAGAACAGCACTGCTCCTTATACAGGTTTCTGAACTTCCTTTGCTGCTGGGATTCCCTGCTAGCACAGAGTAAATGTGGCAGCTAGCAGTTGTACATTTGTTCAGTTTTAGTAAGCTGTTCTAAAAACACTGAAGGATATTTTAATGGGAAATGAGAATCCTCACATTGGTAGATATTGCTCCAGGTCGTCTGTGAGTTTTTGTCTGGCCATGGCTTGCAGGCTGACCTTTAAATCCCCACCTTTTCATGACACCTTGAAATCCTTTACCAATTCTGAAAATGAAAATAATTAAGAAACAAACCTGGGTTAGTCAGACATAAGGTTTCTAGCAATAATCAACAATTTCAGTCAGGCTCATGATTTTTTTACTTTTAACAACAGTCAGCTTAGGGAAGAATATACTTAAATAAAATCTGCATTTTATACCATAAACATATTTTAACACAATACTTAAAGATTGCTTTACAGAATAAGAGGCACTAGAAGACTAACATAAAATGCTTCTTGCTTTTATTGTCCTCAATAAAAGTTACCATAATGAATCTGTCACCAAGTGAGCACCAGAACAAACAAACAAACAAAAACCCAGATAATGCCATATACCACAACTTAACGTCAGGCCTAAGCACCAAGAAAAGAAAGCAATTCCATACTACAATGAACTCTTCTCTTGAGAGCAGCTTTGTGTATAGTGACATGCAATTCCCTTGATCTGTACTCATCTAACAAATAAGTTCTAAAATACAGCACCAAACAAAATATATTTTCAGAGTCCATGTCCTTCATCTTTGAGCCACGTGACAGCACTACTGCCTTTGGAATTCTCTATTTACTTCAGGGGCAGACTCACAGGTGATAGGAAAAATCACCTTACCACTGCACAAAGGCAAAGCCAAATAAAGAGTGTGTTGAACTGGCACTGTCCGTGTCCAAAAGGAGAGGTCTGACCACAGTGCTTATGGATGCACTGATCATTAAATTTAACCTGAAATTGGCTCAGTTGGTCAAGCATGGTGCTACCAATGCCAAGGTTGTGGGTTCCATCCCTGTAAGGGCCTTTCACTTAAGGAGTTGGACTTGTGATCTTTGTGGGTCCCTTCCAACTTAGAATATCCTGTGATTCTATGATTTTGCAAGAGAATCCTTTTCCTCTGATTTACAGAAATCCTTTCTCTCCTAATGCACCTTCACATAAAAAATAGAAAATATATATGCACTTTGCATCTAAAATAAAACTGGGTATGAGCAGACACAGAGCACACTCTTTGTGGAACTGCACTTGGCTTACTCCCTGCTCAGCACTGCCATGAAGAACTAGAGAACACACAAACACAGAAAACACCAACATGAATGAAAACTAGATTCTTTCCTCTTCCCACTTGATTCAACTCTCCTCTAACTGCTGTCCTGGTTGCCTTGAACATATCAAACCACAGTCAAAAACAGCTGTAAAGAAAGACACTCTAAAGCTACAGAACTGTAAGGGAACATGAGCTGTGCAACCACAGTGTCTTTCTCCTGGTCTTCCCTGCTCACAGCCTAGAGGTCAATCTCAGTTAAATCTTGCAAAGAAACTTGTAATTGTTTAAATAAAAAAGTTACTAGTTAGAAGCTCCTGACTATTTTTTGCTCCTTACCTACAGTTAAGGAAAAGCTAAAACTTAATTCAAGTGGTGGTATCTTCTTTTGACCTGCCAGCTGGCCAGTCATGCAAGTGGCTGTCACCAGCAAGACAAGTCCTTCCACGCCAGCAGACAGCGGTGGGACATGAGGATATGAAGGGGGTCAGGGCCATGAGAGGAAGGTGAATGAAGGCACTTACAGGAGGGAGGACGTGGGTTACCTGGGATCAGGAAGACACGACAGGAATCCAAAGAATGCAAGGCTTTGTAACACCACTTTCTGACAGAATCAGCTTATTTTTAAAATAGGTAAACAGTAGTAAACATTGGTAGTTGTAAAAAAAGGTTTGAAAAATACACTTTAAGAGAGGCTCAAAACTTGTGTTTTTCTGTTCTCATATTGCTAGGGAGCAGTAACTATGAAATACATGCAGAAACTAAGCTACAGGAAAACTCATATCTGTTCTGCCAAAATGCTGTTTTTTTCTTTTTAAACTACCTATTACTGGCCATGTTTTTCAAGCAGATTACTGCTGGCATCTCTAGCTGGAAGATGGACTTAGCAAAGTCTCCAAAACCAACTTCAAGAGGGTTGCAGCTGTGCAGTCAGAGTGAGCAGATAAATTCTCTCTTTAAATGATGGGCATGATAAATTCTTTAGCTGCCCTTGCAATTCCGAGAAAACCACAGGACCATAGAAAGCTACCATTCCAAAAGTAAACACTACTGTCAAACTTAGCCAAGAAGAATAAATCTCTGATGTCATGAAACCACCTCAACATTTCATTCAGCTTTATTCATTTTCATTTCATTCAGCTTTACTCATTTTTAACATGAAAAATTCAGAATACTGTCAATTGTGCTTTAAAAAATTTAAAACATAAATACTTAATACATGCAAGAGAAGTATTAAAAAAAGAAATTAGTAATCAAATATTATAAGATATCTTCAAAAAAAGTGATTATAGCACAAGATAGAGTTGCTAGTATTTAATGATTCATGCCATAGAGAATGCTTGGTTGCTTCTTGGTCCTTCCAATTACACACATATTTTCTGTGAACACAGACTTAGATTTCACAATACTGAAGCCTTAGGAAATTTATAGAAAGTGTGATCAGACTGAAAAAAGAGCACCCTGGTAAACCTGAAAGTTCTCTTCCATCATCATGGAATATGAAAAAAAATCTTCAGCCCCTGAAATCTTCTACCTAAAGTCAAGGAAAGGTATCACAATGCTGAAATTAAGAGTATTTTATAATGTACAATGCTTTACTATCTGTCATTTTTCATTATATTAGTTCAGTATTGTTTCAGATTAGTTTCATTTTTGATTTGTAAAAATCACTCAATTATCTACAAGGACACTTCACCTTATGACTTTATGACATTAATTTCCTCTTCAATATGACACAGCCATCATGATTAAAATAATTAAATAAGAAGCAACTATAGTGTTTTTCATTTTTGAGTTTTTTACTTTAAAAAAGAATAAACAATGTGTAATGTTTTTTAAATACATGCTAAGAAGACAAACAATTACAGTGTATATTTCTTATTTGACTCATGCTCTATCTGAAATAAAGCTGGAACCAGAATAAGAACAGAATAAGATTATCTAGACTGAACGTAAAGTTTAAAATAAAATAAGGAACTACTAACATCTGGTTTATAATAAAATTTAGAACTGGTCAAGTAGGCAGTTAGTAGCTCAGCCAATATAGCTCAAGCATTATAAATAGCAGTGTTTTTCCAGTCTAAGTTGATTTGAATAAGATCTGTTTTCAGACAACTGGTGGATTTCTCCACTATATCCAAAAAAATTGTGATGAGTACATTTTCCATGACCCACAATTTATCTGGATTTCTAATGCAATATTTTACATTCTTCCAATTGTATGAAATACAACATGCTTTTGAAACTAATACTTATCTAATATAAACAAGGAAGAGAATTTAAGATGCATGCTGCTCAAGACATATTATGGAAAATCAGAAAAGGGTTTAACTGCCCCCTTTGCCCTTCTTAGAAATTACTAGGTGTGAATACATTCACAAGTACCACCAATAAAAGAAAAATAATTACTGAAACTCAACCTAAGCCAGTGGAGTTTTTCAAAAAAGCATTAAGATCTGTCAAAGCAGGATGTTCATCCAGTACTATACATTAATTTAACGGAATAAATAACTAGAATCCATTCAGAAAGAATCGAGTTTGCTACAGTATCTGAAATATGATAACCAAGAACATAAACTGAAGTAGAATGTTTGACATCCTACTTATATCCTGTTGTGATATGATGCTAAGACATCTTCTACCTGTTGTCTTGGTTTGAACCAAGGGCTATGTACTTTTAATGCTCTATCAGTAACATTAGATACCATGTCTGAACACAAAACCCCACATGCATGAGATTTATAAAACTAGATTTGAAATGTAGAATGCCCTTGTTCTTCAACAGATGCAATTTGGTGACTTAGTTTAATTGGCTTTACTGAGTGAAGCATTACCTGATTCCCAGAAAGTAATCACAGGGAGAAACGATAATATGAAAAACTAAGACACTCAAGCATTAAATAAAAGGAAAATAATCTTTCTATAGAGTCAAAAATAGAGTTTAATTACAGTTGTTCTGGTCTCACCTGCAGGAAAGCAGGTGTTGAGGTCAACCACCTAATTTTGTACAAACCCTCATTTTCCAGGTTTGATACAAGTTAAATGCCATTACCTAATTAGAGAACTTTCATTTAGAAAGCTACTGGAATAAAGCACTCAATTAAGCAACAATTTATTTTGCCATTTCCTCTTCAAATGTAGTTAATTTAAAATAGCATTATTTCAATGGTGCAGGGGAGAAGTATTCCAACTACTTATTCAAACAACTTTGGGCAAATGGAGAATTCAGATTCAGGCTCAGATTACACTGTTAATTGAGCAAAACTTAAATAAACCATAAACACTCCAGACTCACCACCTAATTCTAGCCCATTTCCAGCAAAACTACTGTTGGCTTTTTCTTGGGAGTGACAACATTTCTGATCTTCCTTACCACCCTCACAGTGAAGAATTTCCTCCTAGTATTTCATCTAAACCTACTCTCAGTTTGAAGCCATTTGTCCTGTCACCACATGCTTTCGTGAAGTCTTTCTCCATCTTTCTTACAGGCTCCCTTCAGGTACTGAAGCCTTCTCTTCTCCATGCTGAACAATCCCAGTCCCCTTAGCCTTTCCTCATGGACGAGGTGCTCCATCCCTACACGGGACCAGAGAGTCGGATGCAAGGTGGGGTCACAGGGCTGCAGCCTGTGAGAGAAGTGTTTCTGGATGCTGCTATGCATTTTAGCTCCAAGATTAGCAGGGTTAAACTTAAGGATTGAGCTTTTAAATTGCTGAAAATAAGTACTAAGGAAAATATTTCAGCACTATAGAAGACTGACAGCATGCAGACACATTGCTTACTCTCAGTGCTCTAAAAGCCACTCATACCATGCTGAACAATTATGAGATTTCAAATGAAAATGAAGTGCATACATAAATCTTTGAAATGAAAGTGTTTTTCTTTACAGAGGTATAAATGAATCAAAATATTTCCAAAGACTTTGACAAAAACATTTGTAGGGAAGATCAGAAGAAGACAGTCATAAACCCTCCCCTACATTTTGGTAACCAAATGAAGAGGCTAACCCAAGACTTCTGAAATGAAGTTTGAAGTTTGCTTACTTATAAGGACCATGCTGAACAATTAACATTTTTTATTTAACATTAACATTGAAGGAAGCATACAAAAAGATATCTTGCTCTCTAAACAATTAAAAGTTGGTAAAAGATTAAAATATCCTTTTTATTTCACAATATTATCTCCTCAGTGAGGTGACATTAGCTTTCTTTCTTTCCTTTTTAATGGACTTATCACAATTAATCATGTTATTATCAACAGCACTGCTATTTTCATCCGTGTGATTTCTACCATTGTACACTCTGCTGTTTCTTCCAGTTAAAGCAAAATTACTGTCAAACTCTAAAATGTAAAGTACATGTTCATGTAAATATATTTCTAAAAACTTTACTTGACAGCATGCTTTTAGGAATTACTCTTTTTCAAGTCCATAATGATTTGAATCAGGAAGACCCAGGTCCTCCCTCCAAGTCCTTCCCCAGGTTGGATGGGACTTTGCTGGATGAAAATGCATGGAAAAAAAGTAAAAGAATAGAATAAAAACTGAAATGTAGTAACATAACTTAATCCTTGCCCAAGACCTAAGGAAACATGATAAATGAAGCATTCCAAAAAAGTGAAAATCAGAATGTGAGCAAGCCACGGAAAAAGGTTAAAAAATTTTGATACAGAAAGACTGGAATCATTAGAGAATCATAATGATAGAAAACCCATTTCACCTTTCTCTTTAGTTAAAGAATGTTTCCTTCACCTCTGCAGAAGGATTACAAGAAATATGCTACCAAATTAGCAGTACAAACTGATTACAGCAGTACAAATCAGTAGTACACGGCTAATTTCTGAAATGGGATCATACAAGTATCTGGAGAAAACAAATTAGAAATACTGAATTAGAATCTAGGATGGATTCACTGAACAGGACCAAGAACCCAGTCTATTGTTAGATTGCTAGTATTTGCAAATAATAAAAGCAAGATAAAAATCAATATCCTGTGGCTGTTCAACAATATCTTCTATACTGCTAAAATCCCTTTCCAAGTTCTGGGAAAAACTCCTAGAAAAACAAGGCTTTTCTGCATTAACAAAGACTGACACTTAATCTCCATTAAATGATTGTATTCTTAATGATCAAGTGCTTTCTTTTGCAAACAAGCTATGGTCTCTTACAGGATGCTCACTGAATGCAACTTAGAAGCAGAATTAATAATAAGCCAGATCTAAGTATTGCATAAGAAAGTCTGCATAGAAAAAATACTACTTCCAGTCAATTCCTTAAACTGTTTTGCTCAATAGAGTGCCCTCACAAATGTAGTGAGGTGTAGATCTCTTAGAATTGCATACTCAGCTCTGTTGATAGGGCTGGTTTTCCCATATATACAAAATCCTGTGAACAGCATTGGGCATTTACAGGTATTACACCTTACATGTGAGACAATTGCAGCTGGGTACTATCTCCATGGCAGAGAAAATAAAACATGTAATGGCAAATATTATCTTGGTATCATGACACTGAAATAGGCAGACAGGAGTTCTCTTGGTCAGGGGAAATCACAGATGTACTACAAGAGCCAGGACCAGTCTTTGTCACAAGATGCCAGTTTTTCTTTTAAACACCTATCGTTGTAGGAACAAAAGAAAGATGAGAGACTCCAAATATTTCAGAAGGCAAAGAACATAGAAAAAGCTTTATTGTTTAATTCTTACTTCTTTTTATAAGGTGTTCTGATACAGACTTAACATGATGGGTAAATAGGAACGACAGCTCTCTAATCCCATTGGTTAAACTAGAAAAACAGCAAAACACCACCTGGGGAAAGATTGTTTTGAGAAAGGACGGTTGCTCGCCAAGACTGTTTTGAGAAGAAGCTTTCCTGAGAAATTTTCCTTTGGTAAAAAGTTAGCGGCTGCCAGCAGGCTAAAATCTCTCAGAACCAGAAGTATCAGGTCCACAAACACCCTCTATTATTTGAGCTCTAATTTGGTGTTCACAGTGGTCTGAGAGGAAATTATTCCTCCCACATTAAAGTAGATGATCTTTAGCCACTGCTGGCAAGGACATGAGCTGGAATGTGAAAGAAAACAAACAAAAAAGAATTTGACAGCTCTGTTGTACTGCCAAATGTATACACTATCTTTTGCTATCCTTTCGGTCTACATCTCTTTTCCCATCTCTTCACCAAATTAAAATTAAGCACTCTTTTTGAGAACCGACACCTTTCAGCATTTTTGCTCCATTTTTACATACTAGAAATACTGCATTAAAGATCTCTTTGCCCATGCTAATCATGGGCACGTGAGACAACACAGGCAGAACCTCAGCCTTAACAGTTATTAATATCTACCTGCCTTGTTCAAAATCAAGAGTAAACCTCATCAAGAAACAAAATTTGGTATTTTTGACCCAATCAGAGAACGGACAATTTCCTGTCACTACCATTGCAATTGTACTGCAGCTTTTGTGAGCTATGGGTTCAAGCCAAAATAAAGGGGAAAAAAAACCAGCCAGTCTCTCTAATAGAGATTTAAGATATGATAAATCCTCAGGCACCTACGTTTTTGCAGTAACATCCACAAACTGCCCAGGGCGGAAGTGAGCAGCATACAAAGGAGTACCTGCCGAAGAAGAGAGAGATCATGTTCAACTCAGTGCTGGAATCTTCAACCCACCACCCAGCCATTATCCTCCAGGGTAGGTTACAGTCACAGGAAAGGAAACAGAACTTGTTATTTATATCTTATTTGTTCTTCTTTATGAACCTCACTGACTGAAACAGATGCTTTGTATTTACTGTGTAAGCACACTTCTTAGGATATAACCCGATCTCAGATGAGCAGGAAGGAAGGGTCAAGGCTTTACTCAGATACATTGCCCTTCACACACTGCCAAAGCCCAAAGTGCCTAATTAGTTAAGACTCATAATACATATGATTACCAAGAAAACAGAATATGTTGCACTTAGAACTACTAGACTTCACAAGGTGGAGAGTTTTTCAAAAAATAAACCAAACTAAAAAACCAAAACTCCCACAAAAACCCACTTACTTAAAAAAATGGGGGTTAAAAAAAATTTGCAAGTCTTCCACTATTTAGACACAGTGTTTCCAAAGTAAAGTCTGTAGCAAAAGTACAACTTCCTCCACTGGGGAATTGTCTACATGCCAACCTTTAGCAGAAACAGTGCTACTGTAGGTCAGTGACATCATTCACCTCACTGTAATTAGACTAATTCCTTAAGTACTTGCAGTAGCAAAATACTAATTTTAGATTTGTTTTGTCTTCAGTGATTTTTTTTCAATCCAAGTGCAAATTTTCTTTCATTAGCACCTTAAAAAAACCCAACAAAGCAAAACTGATAACTTAGTTCATTATAAATGAACTTTAATCTGAAGATCCATGTGGCTGCATATTTCAGTTGGCAGTGTTATACATCCATTAAAAAAATAAAATTTTAATTGCTTCATGTTTTTTCAATTGCTTTCATGCTTTCTCTAATCTGTATAAATACAAACTGAAATGATGTAAACCTCTCATAAGTCTCAAGCATCAAAACTTTCATATTATTTTATGTTATATTTACATAATCCACACATTTGGATAACTGCCAACTGACACAAAATCATACACATAAAGGATGTTATGTACAAAACACACACTGCAAAACCAGTTTATCAAAAACTTGCAATTCTGCTTTATCTCAAGCTATGGCTTCCATTTATCAGCCCAGACTTCCTCTTCATGTCTGATTTGATTTTTATCAGTTACTGCACTGTCTTAAAAAGGTCTTCCAAAATGCTCCACTAATGGCACCGTAATGCAATACGTTAGTTTCCTACCCTACATAATTCTTCAGAAAATACCTGTAAACTGCCAAAAACCACGAAATAAATGCAACCTAAATACACTACCTAATGAAACCTCAGAAAGTTAAAAATTTTCATTTGATCTCCAAACTTCCAATACTGATTTTTAGTGAGAATGTTTGTTATAAACACGTTTTAGTGTGTTTTACTTTGCAAGCTATCAGAAAAAGCAACCATCATCCTAGTTTTGAATGCAGCAAGAAGAAACAAAACTCAAACTGCTATTTCAGGGTCCTGAGAAACATTACCACAAAATTCTCTGTCCCTCTCATAATGATAAACACAGAACTTCAGTAACTATATCCATATTTATGCCCACGAAGTGAGTCAAGGTTACAGACATTTACTTCTTAACTCAATGTTCAGAATAGTAAATTTGGATTGGATTTATTTTCTAATAGATGGAAACATAGTATGATGGAAAAAGCAAAAGTCCTACATCTCATCCACTAAAAATTAAAACCCATCTTCTAATTTTCCCTATGAAAAAGGTTTGCTTGTGCTTAATAACAAAGAATCCAGCAATTTCTATAAAAAACAACACTGAAATATACATCATAACTTAATTTAGAGCTACAAGTGGCAGATGTTAAATGACTATGCCCAAAATACTGAGTAGCTCTAAAAGATTACCTGGCTTAATTATGGCATCATCTGTTACATTAAATGTTGAAACTTTCTGTTTCCTTGGCACTCCAGCTTCTTTAAAAATTTCATGTGCAGACTCTGGTTTCTGTAACAAAAAGCAGCCATAAAAAAGAAGTCATCTTAAAATACCCAAGAATCAACCTAGCACAGAAAACAATTACAGACTGTCAACAACACTCAGAGAAACAGATACATCATACTTGAGTTTCATCTTGAGGCTCGCATTTTGTCTCTACATAAAAGGTTATTTAAAAATTCCTGCCTTTTATTTTCTGTCAAGTAGTTACCCTACAGCTACCTAATATAAACAAGATATATGAAGATAGCAAAGAACAGAACAGGAAAACCAATCATTTAGAATGTTGATGACAGATGCTACTTCTTTTTTCATGGCCTACAAGTTTTGTAGTAACTTAGAAGTAGGTTCTCTTTTTCAAACCTTCTGATGGCTTAGTTCCACACTAAAGGAAATGTAATTTATTGAATTGACAAAACCATAGAAACAAATTCTTATCTTACAAAAACTTCTGGAAATGCCTATATTTCCACAGAAGAAAATTTTGAGTCCCTGGGCAAAAAATGAAAAATTAGTAACAATAAGTGTATGATACATGTGTTTTTAAGATATAGCAAATACACTCAGTGTCAAACCACTGCTGACTTATTAAAGCAAGGATTTTCTTTTCAGATGAGTCTGATAAATTTCAAATTACTTTAAATTATTCTCAGCTGTTTTAAACAAGACATCTCACAGAACAGCAGACCACTGAGACAAAACCAAGCAGCAGAAACAGTGATGCAGAAAAATTGTGGCCACAGGAAAAAAAAGCAATGCAGCTGATTTTCCTTCAAATGATTTCTGGTAGAAAGCAATTTAAGCATCTAACAATACTGCTACACTTGGATAATCTCATCTCTGAGGTTCACATCTCAAAACTCCTGTGCAGTTCCCTCTCTCAAAAATTTTGTGTATTTCAAGAGCAAGTAATGTGGACAACTTTAAAAATATTACTTAGTATATCTGAAAACACAATTTTGAAAATCTGCACATTGCCCCTTCGTTTTCAAACATTTGTTGAAAAGTGTTAGAACAGAGGAAGTTTTACGAAGAATGAGGAAGCAAGATGATGAGATCTCTGATTTAGAAAAAAACCCAGAATTTTTAAGTTTATGGATCTGTTTTTAAGAGTGAAAATGGTTGCTCAAGAGATTTGTTAACTTGAGGTCACAGTACAAAATACTTCAAATACCTTTAAAAAACTAGAATCAACTACATACAAAATCTCCCCTAAGACCAAAAATATTTGAGGGATCAGTGGAGCACCTGTATTAATCTGCAGAACTATATGTGAGAATGAAAAATAAAGATATGGACTTCCTACTAAGTGCCTGTATATCAATCTTTTATTTCCAGCTATGAAAAACTGCAGCCTTCAGCTACAGCAAGGGGAGCCCTGTGCTCAGCATGGGTGGCTGGAAAGAGCTACCACAGCTGAAGAAGAGCATGGTGAAGTCAAAGGGTAAAATTCACTTACATTTCAAGGGTCCTACTCTAGGCTGTACCCTGGCACTATTCTGCTGTAACAGCACCTCCTCTTCAAATAGCCAAGTCAGAGAGATGCATTTTTACAAACAAAACACAACAGTCTTTACAAACCTTTCCTAAAAAGCAATATTGAAGAGGGGATCACCAAGTGAATTCTCAGATGTTTCTTTTTTTAAAAATCACCAATATCTTCCAGTATTATGGGAAAATGATCAATATGCCCTCACTTATAGGAAGCATATAAAATAGTTTTGACAAAAAAAACTTTGAGCACTGACAGAACTGTACTTTTGAGCATAATTTTGCATTAAAATATCATGAAAAATCTGTTCACTTATAAGAGAGTGACATACATCAAGCTAAAAAGGAAAAATGAATCTTGCTAAAAATGTAATACCCCTTATCAGTTTTAAGGTGATTTGACACTCCAAAGAAATACAGGATATTCTTTGTTAGAAAAATTACTGAAGGAATCTTTTGATTGAATTCATTAAAAATCAGTAGCTGTGAGGAAACAGAGGAAGACAGATGTTCCTAGGAGGAATTAACAAAAGAGAAACTGCTGATGATAATAGAAGACACTATCATTCACCTTTCTTTTAATTCTCACTTCTGACACTTCAGAGAGAAAAGAAACACACAAAAAGGCTGATAAACATAGGAAAACAATGATCCACGCTGGCAGCTAAACCACAAAAATACATCACTGGTTAGTATCCTAACAAGTAAAACTGCTCAGAATCAGCATGCCAAATTTTTCCTTAAGAATTATCTAGTTTATACAATGATGATGTCAAAAATAATAATACAGAGCTCAGTATAATAAATAATAATAACGCACAGTTCTGTCTCAGGCCAGGACCTCACCAAAGATTGCTCAAAGGATACTGAATTAATTTCTTTATTAAAATGAGTCTAAATTCAACCAAATTAATAGACACTAACTTGGGAAAAGTTGTGCCCAAAGAAAGTCTTTAACATAACTCACACTACTAGAAAGCCCTTGAGTTGACTTTTCAGGTAGTTCTGCTTTGAAGAAATTTTCATAGAAGCTGTTCAGAAAGAAGTTTTCTTTATACCTCCTCACTTCTGGCATGTTTTTACTCTGACAACATACTGGATTTACTGTTAACATCATCCTCATGAAAAGATAAACTCTAAGGCATCTAATGGGCAAAACAGAACTTGCAAATCATTATTCCCATGACTCTTGCATGTCTTAGACCAAAGTAAGAGGAAAGAAAAAAACACAGCTGTCATTTTTCCAGGAAAAATATCATACCTGGAAAGTGGAAATGGACTGAAGTGATAGGATAGACATCTGAAGAGCACAAGCTGTGACAGTCAAACATGACATAAACCAACTGAATAAAAGAATGGTACCCTGAAGTATAAGCCTGTTCAAAATCAGTACAATATACTAAAAAAGCCAACAGATCTATCAAAGAAAAAAAAGTCCTTCTTCTCTTACCTCCACTAAAGCAGAAACAAGTATACAGATTAATTTTGAGGCCCTGGAACAAGCATCTGTTTGAAAAATGGAAATCTGTGTCTTCAAAAAGTCACGATCATGAACTGAGATAATCTGCTTAGTAGTCATGAGCCCTGGGATTTTTTTACTTGCCTAAATCAGACAACTGAGTGTCAGGATATTGCAAGAATTGAAAAATTGTATTGTACAGAAATTATGTATCACAGAAGCTGAAATCCTTTGAGGGAATACTTTGCTCCTGCTTGATCTCTAACTCATCCTGGGGAATGACAGCTCTGCCAGACAACCTCTGCCACTAGACATATCTGGGAGTTACACATCAAGCAGCTGGGATGTCTAAACAAGTGAGTGGCTTTGATATGGCTGTTGATGAGTTACAATCATAAAGCTATCTTCTTGAAAAGATAAGTCTTAAAGTTACTTAGCAGCAGAGCTACAGGAAAATTAAACAATGTTGACAGACCTGGGGAAAAATTAGAATTGTAGCTAAAAAGACAGTACAGAAGAGTAAGCTGGAGCACTAAGTTGTAAACAACTGATGAAGCTGAGTAAGTTTACAACAGGCCCCTGAAGTGTGTTTTTGCAGTCCTCATCTCAACTGCATCTCCACAGACATGAAGACACCCATTTCTCCACTGCTAGTGGTCCTTAAAACCCTTTCACCCGCATGGGACACTGCACATCAAAGCAAATTCCTAAACCCACAGCTTTCCTAGAGAATTAAGAGGCAAAACTTTTAAAAGTTCTTGCTATTCTCTCAACCAAGAATATACTCTCGCTTTAGGAAACGGTAAAGGTGAATGTGACAAAAGATCAATTACAAAGCACACTTGTCTGCCAAGAAATTTTTCACAGAAGTCTACTTATGCTACTTTTGTATTGTAATCACAACAGAAACAACTATTCCAACAGTGACACAGGAAGTGCTTCACTTACAGAGAAAGGAGATACATTTTTGCCTCCAACAAGCAGCTTAGCTGTTTTTCCACCTGACTCTTCCTTTGAAACATATCTTAAAACATGGCAATCTTGAACCTAGAGAAAAGAAAGTGTTTGTCTGAGCATAAGCAGATGTGTACACTTTAAGACAACAAAACACCAAACTCAGTCTGTTTTCATAGAAGATACAGCCTACAAGTAAGACAGTGTGTTACGTTTTTACCACTGACATTGTTTTTCCAACGAACTGAAGGCTTATTTTAGCAAAAAAAAAAAAAATTAGTAGAATGCAAACTAATTTCATAAGTACTCTAGAAATTACAATCACCTATTTCACACAAGATCTGCAAAATCCCTACTGTAAGCATGCAAAGCACACATTAAGAGCCCCCATTTTAGACGACTGCTCCTTTGTCCTGTAAATCTGATGGCCTTCACAGCAGTGGCTCCTCTTGTGGCAGAGCCAGCCAGCAAAAGGCTTCATCACAAGAGCAGCTGCTGGAGAGTACGAAGAAGCAGCTTCAGAGCTACAAAGGCTCAGAAACCAAGGTGAAACTAATCCCGACATGCCTGCAGGTGGAGAAATAAAAGCAGTGAAGTGGGATAGCTAACCCCAGCTTTGTTGCATCACCTAGGTAACACCACTCACAGCTCTGCAGCATCTGAATAGCTGAGGCAGTGGGGCAGACCACTCCTAGGAAGTCTGGATATAAACAGAATGGGCATGGTGTACTAGACAGGAGTAAAAGAAATCCTCACTTTCTTTCAGGATTTCCTACTCTGTTTAAGTAGTAAGTTTCACTTTTCCTTGAAACAGCTGGTTTACAATCTGAATACAGTATAGGAGATGAAATTCATTATGGTTTATTTCACCTTGAGTAGTGTGACAGGACGTTTTTCTCCTGATTTGGTCCATATTGGCATCATTCCCAGTTTTACAGCAACAACACCAACTCTGATGGAATCTGTAGATCAAAACAGAATAATTGAAAGAATTCATCTAATTATCTGCAAACTCCCACTAACCCTCATCTTTCCTAAGGAGGTGAAGGAGAGAAAACACCACTAAATCCTTGCAGGTAGGCTGGGGGTTTTTAACCCTACCAGCAGTAAAGTTCTACCTATTTCAGGTGTGTTAGAAAATGCAACTACTTTTGGTTTGGTTGTTTTTCCAAAATATAATGCCCATGTATTAGAGTCAAACTAACTATTGAAAAGTTTACTGTAGGAGGTTCCTCACACCCCAATCTTTGCAAAGACAACCTGTCAAGTCTGCCACAAAAATGATGTGACCCTTCTGAAAGCTCAAAAACTTAATTCTGTGTTCTAGTCCATAAGAATTTGTAATCACAGACTAGAAGTGGGATGTATTATTTACTACACTTTTTCTTCAGAATCCAGCAATATTAACATTTTCAAGTTCATACACTTTATATTCTAAGGAGACTTTTTTGACAAATTCTTAATTTATTATCTTGCTGTTGCACAGCAGTGGGATGGCCCAAGTGCTGGACTGAAAACTAAACTTAAGAACTAAAAGTTCTTAAAAGGCTCTTAACATTGTGTAATATTTTAAATACTTTTTAGAGAAGTGATGTATTCTACTTACTTATTTACTAGATTTATTGAATGATTGATGTGAATGCCAAAAGGAGAATAGTTCACAAGACACAATCCTGATGCTGCTGAATGCAACAACAAAACAATAATGATTTCAGCCTGAACAGGTATTCCAGAAGAGATATTTTCTCACCTGGTGTCCACTTATTCAGTGGCCATGGCTCATCTTTCAGAGGGCACAGCTTGCTGGCTGTCTGAGCTTTGTACTCCTCTGCAGTTATCTTCTTGAGGAACTCCACATTCTCTTCAGAAAGATGCTCATGCCACCACGTTGAACTGTTGATGTGCCTGACTACAAAGCCCAGCTGACCCCTTTCCAGAGGTGGGAAAAGGTTTTCAGTGTTATATCAGTACAAAAAGTGTCTCATAACATGTATGCTACATCTAACTTATTAGACATCTAATTATCTGTCATTTGACTAAGTATTCTGAATTATACCAAAAGGCAGCAAGCAGCAACCAACCAAGATAAAAAAAACCCAGCTAGACCCATGAACAAAAGAGGTAACCATAGGTACTGTTTACCTTAACTTTAGCACTCTTTAAAACAATCCTTCTATCCAAGATGGGATGTTATGGCATGGATGGGTGGGCTATCAGCCAAGCAAAAGCCTGGTTGGATCATCAGCTGAATGAGTCACAGCTGATGGTTTGGACTCTGCAAGAAGGCCAGTTACAAGCAGAGCTCCTCAAGAGTCCATTCAGGGACTTGTCCTGTTCAATATCTTTATCAGTGGCCTCTGAGAGGGGATGAGTGATTAAGTTGGAAGGGAGCAGTGGGTGATACTCAAGGGTGCCCCTCTGCCAGCCAGAAGGACAAACCAACAAGGAACCCAGTGAAATTCATGAAGGAGAAATGCACAGTCCCATCCACAACTCTCATGGAATAATTTGTGAGAAAGCTACTGACAAGACCAAGGCAGGCCATGTCAAGGAGGTGCACGCCAGGAGAGAGAGAAGTGCTATAAACTGAAAAGGGGGATTCAGATTTGACGTAAGGAAGTAAATGTTCAGCCTGAAGACAGTCAAACACTGGCACTGTGAAGATTCAGTCCTTGGAAGCTTTCAAGCCCAAAACCACAAAGCCCTGAGCAACCTGGTCTGACCTCAGGGCTGGCTACACTGTGAGAAAGAACTTAGACCTCAGCTTAGAACTTGGTTCCTTAGCTCCCTTCCAGCCCCAACAACTCTCTGATTCTACAAACACTGCAAAACAGCTTAGTGTCCTGCTATAAACTTTATGAGGGCTGAAAAAGGCTTGAATGCTCCCCAATCCTCTGCAACGTCAGCAAAAGAGTATTTAATAGCACAGGCAGTGAATGCACGTGGCCAGCGGGCCAAGGTGACTCAAGAGCATGGCCGTTCAAGTCACTCACTATGCTGCAAAGGTGCTTTGGATGTGAACACGGCTCTCCTGCTGTAACTCCCACACAGGCTGGGGCTACTTTTAAGACCGGGGCTATTTCTAAGGCTGGGATGCCCCTGCAGTCACCACTGCGACCAGGCTGGCACCCTCTCCAAAGGGCGGCAGCCAGAGACGGCGCCCAGGGGCGGGGAGAGGCCGCCGAGGGAAAAGGGCTGCTCAGGTGCCCCTCACCTGCCAGCACCTGAAGGGAATTTACAGCAGAGTCAAGGCAAAACTACTTTCAAGAGCATGCAGTGGCAGGACAGGGGGGAGTGGGTTGAAACTGAAAGACAGTAGGCTTAGATTAGATATTAAGAAGAAATTCTTTGCTGTCAGGGTGGTGAGGCACTGGAACAAGTTGCCCAGAGAAGCTGCGGCTGCCCTCCCTGGCAGCGTTCCAAGACCACGCTGGATGCAGCTCTGAACAACCTGGTCTAGCNCCCGCCCCCCCGCCGCCCGGGGGCCCCCGCCGAGCCGGGCCAGCCGCCCCCAGCCCGCCATGCCGCCACCCCGGCGGAGCCACCGCCGCCTTCCGGCCCCGACGCGTCCGCCGCTGAAAACCTTCCGTGCTGCCCCGGACAGAGAGTTCCGCCCCGCGGGCGGCGAGCTCCAGAGTGACCTGAAAGCTCCCGAATCATCCAAAGTCGTGGGGGTGGGCTGCGGCTCCTGTGGGCAGTGGGGCCCCTCTGACCCGCGGGGAATACATCGCCCATCTCTGCCACCACTCCTCTGCCTGCATTCCAGCCGCGAGCCAGTGAAATCCAACACACAAGTGTCTAAGAGGGGAAAATGCCGGCGGCTGGTGGGGTTTTTCGCCGGCAAGCGCCCTGTAGCACACAGAGTTGCGGGACAATGGACTCACAGCCTTCCTGCAGGTGTTGAGCAGATGCCCTCGGGGGTGTGGTGGTGCCTGGGAAGTGACTCTGCTGTGTCAAACTACCTCGGGGTGCGGGGCTTAACCACTTCAGAGCTTTGCTTCATGGAAATGAGCGACAGGATGAGAGGAAAAGGCCTCAAGTTGTGCTAGGGGCAATTTAGATCGGATATTGGGGAAAATTTCTTCACGGCAAGGGTGGTGAAGCATTGGAAAAGGCTGCCCAGGGAAGGCCATGGGATAACTGTCCCAGGCAGTGTTCGAAAAAACATGTAGATGTGGCACTAAGGACAAGGTGATGTGATGGCCCTGGCAATGCTGGGATAATGGGTGGACTCGATGATCTTAGAGGCCCTTCGCAACCTGAATGATCCCATCACTCTATGTGCACCAAGAGAGTGGCTGGGCCGTGTGACGGTGGGAGGGCAGCGTTTATGGGAGGAGTATTTAATAGTGTAGCAAGGGAAAGTTCCTGGTAAAATTAAAATGGGTGGGTAAGGCAGAGGGTTCTGGGCAGCCTGACACAGGGATTGTACCCGTGACACTCCGGTGTGGTGTGGTCTGGCTTTCATCAGTACTCAGAACTGACTCACCCTTTTTTTCCTTTTCTGAGCAGGGAACCAGCACAGCTGAGAGGGCACTAGTTAGGGCAACGAAGGGGTACAAACCCAAGATTCCCTTCTGGTTTCAGCAGAAATCCTTTTTTATAAAGACACATGAGCCTTCAGCACGGCCAACTGGTATCTGTCCTTGCTTCTCTTTACCCCACTACCCCGTCTCCCCCACTATGGTATGTGTGTGGGGGGTGTTGCACTTGAAGCTTGTAACTGGGCTATTTTGGTGTTCACACCCAAAACTGTGATCCAGAAACTTACCAGTAGCTTCCACACACATTCCTTGTCCCAAATTTACTTCTTGTCCTTTTATGAAGTAGCCACGTAGTGTGTTCAGAATTGCATCTCCCAAGTTTCCAACTGACATTCCCTCTCTGAAGCTGGGTAGTCATCTCTGCTATGACAGTGATTACTGCACCTTTTTGCTCTCTCCCTGGTATCAAGAACAGCATCAAGGATCTTGCTAAATTTTATGTGGATGTGTTTTCTAATGGGGTCCATTGGTACCTTATGCTGCTGCTCTGACAGAGACCTTTACAGCAGGAAAAATAAAGGGTCTAAAAATGATAAAGGTGTTATGTCCCAATTTCTAAGCACTGTGGCAACCCTACAGTGGTGCTAACACAACCAAAAGTCCCCAGGAAATAGCAAAATTCTATTTGCCCCCGTTTTCAAGATCTGGAATGAAGGCAACATTGCAAGATCACGTAACTTGCCAAGCCATAGCAGTTGTTCCCAGCCAGAGAAGAGTGGGAACCCTTGGTCCTAGCAAGCCTTGTTGCCACAGTATGATGCTTTTCTCATGTAACATCCTGCACAGCTGAAGTGACACAGGATTTCATGCACCAGTAACTCGGAAGTAATGCATGGGAGCACAATTTCTGAGAGAAAAGTTTCAGTTCTGTACTTTTCCCTTTTTATCATGATGCAATTTTTGTTTGAGTGTTCTTTTTTGTTGTTTGTTTGGTTTGTTTTTTGGTTTTTTTAGGTGCACACAGCTTGTCACAGTGCTAAAGAGGCATGAACTCATCAGGTTTGTGTGTGTAAGGGGGAGTGGGTGTAGCAAGACGGCAACTCAGGCAGATGGCAACTGCCTTCTCTAACTAGTGGGACAAGAATTCAAGTGCCTCCTGAACACAGCAGTAAAAGGCTTTCTGCACAGCAATGGAAATAGCTACCACTTTTTTTGGAGGAAGGGTAGAGCATCCTTTTACAAAAACCTTTCCCACCAGTCTGCTGCCTTGGGTAGTCCTTGGAGCTGCAGGAAATGGGAACACCATTTTTGAACTGTCGTCCTTCACAGGAGAGGTCACCTGGGTTCACCTGATCAGTTTGGAGGATCTCTCCAACTTTGCAGTGAAACTGGAAAAAACAAAAGAGAGGGGGTGGGAGTGCAGCCAGCTGATGGTTTGCAGTGAATGCTGCAAGCAAACATGCAGCTGGGCTGACAGTTATCATTCATATAGTTCTCTAATTGCTGAAATTGTCTCTGGTATAGTGCAGCTCCTCAGCTCAGGACTGCAGGTACAAATAAGGCCTCTGTGTGAAGGAGGCCAGGTGGTGCTATAAACTCTATTTTTCTTGTGACAAAAATGGCACTTCCTGTATATGAAGGAAAAAAAAAAAAAGTCAAACACTACATTGTTCATCATGGTAAAATCTTCATATGGAAAGGTTTTACCTTAGGACTTAGCAGTGTATTAGTGCTTTTTTTCCAACTCTCTTGTGGACTTAGTTTTCCCTACAAACTAAAAATACAACTCATCCCAGTATCTGGCTCAAAAATTATAGATGTTAATGTATTTTGGGCTAATAGGAATCTTCTGCGACTTTTTTGGTTTTTGAATTGGATTTGAGATAAAAAGGAAGGCAGGGTTGTAGTTGGCAGAGAATATATTTTAGATCATTGGTTATCCCAAAAGGACAATATGTAATTTATTTTTAAAAGATTTTCAGAATTTAAAATGATCCATCAAAAGGCAGTAGAAGTTTAAATTTGCATAAGAAATCTGCAGGAGAAATTTACGGCAGTTCAGCCTAAAGGCAGAATGGCCTTGCTAAAACCCTAAGTAGATAAAACAGGAGAAAAATATCCCATTTCAGAGATATATTCATATATTTAATGAGGTTACCCTGCACAAAGTCCACAGTATTTTATTGCAGAGAGTAGCTTGGAGCAATGAAAATACCATCAAAAGCCTCATTAGTAAGCCTTTACCATATGGCCAGTTTTGTCTTTTGTGCATCCTACACCAACTCACCACACTATTACGTGTTTGTCTTACATGCTGAGATCTGTACAGACTGAAGGAGGTTTCCAATTGATTTTTCAATACCATGAAAGTATCTTTCTAAATACTTGAGGGCTGCTACAGAATTGCTGACTTATATCAACCATTGATAATGATTTGTTTTTAAGTAGACAGCATTTATAATCAGGATTGTGTGAAGTAAATAGAATGATCTGCAGCAGCTGGGGTTCTAAAGACACTTATATAGACCATGTGCACAATGAAAAAGACTGATGGTTTATATAGCTCAGCATATGGCCTGTTGATCTCTGCATTTTACATGATGCCACATGATAGAAGCACCTCGCAACACCTCTGTAAATCAAGAGCTGTAACCACCCAATTCTATGTAACCATAAACACTTCAAAAATTAGTCAAAGATCACATGTACCAGAAGAACAGTTTATCTGATTCCTAATTTTTTCTTGCTGAAAGCTTTCTTTTATTCAGTCTGGCAAATGATAAAAGGCTGAACTTCTCAACTGTACATGACATCCCTTAATGCAGGTCCCAGGGTAATGTAATACTCTTTACATGGTGAGAGCACCATCATGCCTCTGAGGAAGGACCTCAAATCACTTTTCAAGTATTAAAGCTCCCCCCCTACTATTGAGAGATATTTATGATACATGACAGTGACCTTCATTTTACAGATGAGGAATCTGAGGTGCATAACATTCAAAAATCTTGGGCAAGAAAACACAGAGATACTGGAGGATGAAAGAACACGGAGTCATTGGTTTTTCAGTGCTGTGCTTTAACAGCTAGAAAATGCTTCTCCTGAGACTAGGGGAGGAAGGAAAATAGGAGGGAAGTGGGAATAAGAAACTAGAGGTGTTGTATGTAAGAATTAAGAGTCATTGGCAGAATGGTGTATGACATGTAAGGGGAGATCACAGTATGTTCCAGATGAAATACACCCACAGAGGGAGAGATGTGCAGCCTGACAGGGTAAGCGCTCAAATGAAGTGTCAGCCATTACAAGGAAATGTGTATTTGAGATCTATCAGTTTGGACACCTCCAGACAATTTATACCCATGACCAAATAATACTGGATGCTGCTCCGTATCTGATCAGCTGAAGAATTCTTTACAAGCAAGTGTGAATGATGGCACTGCAGGATAGAGATGGGGCAGAACTGAATGTCCTGGGGAGGGAGCCCCATGCATCTTGGCTATTCCACTGCCTTCATTTAAGAGTACAAAATCATTAATCAAAGCTGATCCTATGCAAGTTACCGCTAAAGGAGAATTACCTGCAAACTCATTTAAAAATATGTATTTCTTAACCAAAACCCCTTGCTCACAGAGGAAGGTTTCCAAAATATTCAACACTGGCCCCAAACAGCTTCTTCAGGAACTAGCAACAAGAATGTTTTAAAATCAGTGGGAGTACAACTCATCCAAAGTTGTGCCTTTTGGACAATCCCACACAGATAATTTTTTGTCAGATTTTCTCCTTAGTTTTTAACAAGTCACCCTTCAAACACAAAAAATAAAATTGATTTAATTTCTTCACTTACATACATAAATATGTCAATGGAAAGTGCAATCCACCACCATTCTGTTCTTGTCTGTCCTCTAATTTTTTTGGTTTCAATATTCTTTTGGTAAAAACCAGTTCTTCTATCACACACAGGTGATCTGTGTGAGGATGAAGTTACAAATCACTGCTTGTCACAAAATCAGGCCGTGCAAAATTTAATTTGGAAAATGTGCCACATGGAGTTGGATACTGCATGTGAGTTGTAAAACACAAATGAAACAAAATAAGAATTCCCAAACAGAAGAGATTATAAATTTGGATAGCCAAAATACAACCTGTTTGAAAGCCAGCCAGACTGTTTGGATTAAGTAGGCATGTTTTAAGACATGCAGTCCTGAGGGATCATGCTCTCCAAGTCAGATCTTTTTCAGCTATGGTCTGAACACTTTGTAACACCTGGATTTGTTAGGCTTTTGAAAAATTACTACTTAGGCCACAGACTTACTGGGCTTCTTTGGGTATCCCGTGTTCTAAGATGCTAACATTAGAACCATGCTTCAGGCCACGTATCTCTTGAAACGCTTTATTACCCTTCCCTTGGAATATGGAAGTTGAAAGCAGGCAGCCTTGTGGCAGAGAGAGAAATAAAGACAACTGCAAAACTGTGTTGTTTTTATTTTAAACATGCAAAATACAGTTCATGCATCTGCCATTTTGAAAAATCTCTCAGTTCATAGCAGATTAGACCAAAGACATTTTGGCTATTGACTCTCAATAAATATTTCAAAATGCTTTACAGTGTAAATATAAGAAATTTAGCAAAATTTCAACAAACCTGTATAAAAACCAGATACAGATAACTTTTTATTTCAAGGCAACATGCTGTAATGTAAAGAGTTCACTTTTTTTTTCTGGATTTTTTTCTCATAAAAAGTTTTCAACAATACAACTGCTTAACAGATTTAAGCCTTCAGGCTACACATGCAAAAAAAGAAAGAAAAAAAAGGTTATTTTAGTTAAAAATCACCAAAACGTGCTATTTTTTTGTTTTCTTTTTTAAATACAGTAATTGTAGACAGTAGCATTTTTCTTTTTTGATTTTGTAAAAGAGTGCAGGCAGGTTCACGGAGCTAGTGTCCTGGAAGACTCGTACTCTGACATACATTTTGGTTTTATCCCTTTGCCATTGTAATAGTCCACGACTTGGTTTGGAACTTCAGCCAAAACGCTTTTTGCTAGAGCAGCTGGGGATGCCTGCAGGAAATGGTAGAAAACACAAGCATTAACCTGGCTCTCTGCTAGAAGTGCCATGGGTTTTAGAGGCATTGGTGCCATGAGATCAAGGGAGGAAGTATGGTACAGAAATGGAAGGCAAAAAAGACTTCAAGTGAATCACACTATTGCTAGAAGCTCATTTTATGAGGCAGTTTAGGTATGGAGCTGTAGCTGCCTAAAAGTACACTAAAGCCAAAAGTGCTCTGTGTGACTTCAGGTCCATTTGGACTATTTTAAGTTCAGGCTAACTGAACTTCCCTGCACTCTGGGAGAGCTCCATATCACAATAAAAAGCTGCAAAGACTTCATTCATCCATGTTCAGCAAGGAACCCTGCAGAGGTCCAAGCTGAACATAAATGGACAACACTGTGAAACGGAGGCCTTCAACATTCTGCTCTTCAGAATCTGGCATGGTGTTTTAATGGCTGGGAATGTTTTTAATTCAATAAAAAATACTTATTAAAAAGATAATTAAACCATGGTTATCAGAAAGGTTCAAGGCTTGGTGGAGGCGTTAAAGCTCTTCCTGCAACGTAATAATGGGGGGTATTAACCAGACTTAAGAACTGATGACACTGAAAGTAGAGATGGATACAGGGATGGCTGTACAGTGGCTTTCACCCCAGGCAGGGAGGAGGGCTCCCCCTCAGTGCAGTGAGAAACCCTGCCCTCCACCAACAACACAGAGTTGTTGCCTCAGCCCCTGACAATTTTAATTTTAAATTTTAATAATTTTAAGCAGTGGGGCCTGTGGATGTTCTGTGGGCAACCATTACCTGTGTGTGCTGCATGGATATTCCTCAGCCCCTGAATTCAGCAGTGACAAAAGTGGACTCATTTTCCCATGCACCCTCTTGCCCCATGTTCTGGATTTTCTTGGTTTTAAGTGTTTGGGTAGAACTGGTTCCAAATCCTCTGGAATCAGCTGGCTTGGCCATGTTCCTTTTGAGCCCACCACAAAAACGCAGTAAAAATGCAAACACTTAAATTTCATTTTGGGAGGTTTTAAATTGATGTCTTTATCTCCATAGAGTGCAGACTGCAGGTCAGATGATGCATGGGAACTCAACCTGTGGCTGGATCACACTTCTTTGTCACACCAAGTACTTTTTCCAAAATTAATGAGCACTTTCCTCCTCATTGTCTGTTGCGTTATCAGCCAAGTTTCAAACCTACCATGTCACAAAGCAGTTGTATTGACTGTTTTTTGACCTACTCTGTTTTGTGGGGTGGCATCCTTATCCTTACAGAGTCTTAATATTTGGTTTACATAGAAAGTAAATGGTAAACTATTTATAGGCAGACTAATCCAAGGGTGAAGAAAACCCCAGGCTGCTAGAAATTCCAGTATCAAGTCGAAAAATAATGCTAGCAAAACCACAAACAGGTTTTTTGTTTTGTTGGGGTTTTTTTCCCCTGTATTTTTGTATTTTGACTTACATATGGGATTAGTAACAAATAAAATTAATTTATATCCCCACCGTGACATTTATACCAAAATATTTGCTGCAGCAAAAAATGCCTAGAACATTTCTGCATGAACAAACTGGCAAAGCATAGAGCCTACTTTATGTGACAGTGTAGCAAGTGTTCTAAGGTGTTACAGAGTAACAGAACCCCTTCATTTCAATCCTGAAAAGTGAAATGCATGGTTTTCCAGAGTTGCCATAGTCTTGCCTAAACCTGTTTTACAGAATCCTGGAATGATTTGGGTTGGAAGAGACCTTAAAGTTGATCTAGTTCCAAGTAAAATAATCAGAAAATACCCCTTGGAATCACACAAATGGCTGATTTCTACAATGCTATTGAAAATTACATTTTTTTAAAATCTCCTTCTCAGTGTGTCAAAGCTGTACATACCTTAGCCTGCATCTGTGCTATCTTACCAAAAATACAACCCTACACAGAGGGAAAAACATGGAGTTGGGGAAGTGCTCTGAGCCAGCACTGCATGCACAAGCTGTAGCAAACATGAAACTTCACTCTGCTCTGTCTTTAAAAATGCTGGGCAGGAGCATTGTCATCCACTTCCCTGGATCTGTGTAATTCACATTTTCTGAACTTTGGGCCAACAGCACTCACTGCTGTGCTTCATCCTCCCTCCACCACTTCTCTCTTCTGACACCACATCTGTTCCTCCCGAATTAGGGGTCAGCCCTTCAGAACAGGCTCTGTCAGGGCTCAGGTGCACAGCTGAATCACTGCCACTTCAGAAGTCCTCAACTGGAAACCTTTCTTTAAGGTTTAAGAGAAAACATTTACTGTGCCCACAGGCTCACGGGCAATATGTGCCCCTTGGAGGGTTGCCCTGGGATAGCTGGCTTGGTTCAGTGCTTCAGTCTGAACATGGGCTACTGTTAATTCAGAGTTTCATTATGACAGTGATGTCTGTTTGTCCTGGGGCTCTCTCTAGGAGGGAACATCCCAGAAACAGGCTTGGGGTTGGCTTCCTCTCTGATGGTTTGGACCACCTGTACCTTACATAGTTTTTGTGGTGGTAAAGCACTCTCATTTCTGAATAAAACGGTGCAAAGCAGCATTTTTATAAGTGAGAATTATACTCAGTAACTTCTAAGCTAAAACACAGACCTAATTCATCAGTGTTGTGTAAGGATTACCTTTGCTGGGTCTTTAACACAGATGAGACACTAAATTACTGTTTTACTGTAATGTTTTCTCCACTGGTTGAAGAGCGTTCTAGCAATGAACACCTCAAGATGAATAGTTCTCAATTGATAGTTGATATACAACAATCAGATCAGTCAGCAGTAGGAAAATAATCCCCTGTGATTCCATTATTGGTGTGTATTACAAATGACTGTTGGTTCAGTTCTATAGCTTCACATTGCTTAACCTTTAATTACAATGCACAGTGCAAAACATTGCTCCTTGCAGTGGTTACGAGCTGTGCTTCCCACACTCCTTTGTGATGTATGTTATGAAGTCACAGCTGTTAACCTTTGTGATCAAATAAACGCAGAATAGAATGCAACCTACCCATGCCATCAGATTTGTGTCCAGTAAATGTCATACATCCCAAAGGCAGAAAATTTCATTTCTTAAAATATGACTGTGAATGGATTGAGGCAGGTAATTTTCTTCAACTGCGTTTCAGTGATGGAGCATCACTGTTCTACAATTTCAGGTGAAGGAACTCACATTACTGGTGTGGTGATGATTACAGAGAGAAAAAAATCTCTTAGATTCAGGGAAAATATGTTTCCTTTGTTTGTTATGTTCCCCTTTAGCAAATGGCATATGTCATCCACTATACAATGGGGCATTTTTTTAAGTGTTAATGGTTACCTTGATTTCATCAAGTCTCTACAACTACAGGATTTGCCAAGAGTCACTACAGATGCTATTATTCTTTTGATGGCTTCAAAGACATTCCTTAAAGAGAGAGAAAAATCTTAGATGTTTTACTGAAGTTCTTCTGCTGCACTGTATCATGTAGGAGATTAAACCCCTGTAACAGAGCCTGCTGTCTACACTGAGTCTTAAGCCAGTAAAACAATGATGTGGGTTTAAGATTTTAGGTATGTAATAGCTGATTGAAATGTGTTAAATGCCTGTATGAGTGCAGGCTCAGAACCTTCTTTGAAGTCAAACATATAACAAAAGGGATTTGTTCTATAGGTTATTTTTACAACTTCCTTCTCCCCCCTTTCATTTTCTCAAAGGGGAAGATTTTGCACAGGTTATTTTTCATCTCTCTGCATAGATATGAGATTTTGAGTTCCAAGCTGACCTCAGAGTTGAAGTAATGAAAAAAAATATTGCTTGTGTTGACTCCAAGAGAATTTTGGTTTACTCTTCCAGCAAAACAAAAAAATAAACGCTGGCACATAACATATTCTTCTCTCCTTCTGTCATTAATAGATATAATATGGATTTAGGAATAAATAAATACTTGATTAATCAGAAAAACCTATAAACATTACAAAAATTGATTTTTAATCTTTCTAAAAAGATCCTTTGACTTTTTTATTCTACTTAATAAATTAACACAAGGTACATTGCCAAAAGGAATGGGATTTTCACCTAAATATGCATTTTGCTTAAAGCTGTCAAAAGTAATATGCTGATGTATGTAAATTCTTGTGATCAGTCAGAACTGATCTGACAAAAATCTCCCAATTGTGTTAAATCTGCATTTCCTCTGTGGGGAAAAATAAGTTTGAATCAAAACATCACACTCATTTCTCCCATGGAAAATTATTTCACTAGCTGATGTATGGTCTTTTGTTAGTGCTAAGTAAGCAAGGAAGCTGTGAATGTCACTTTGAGAAAGAGAGATTATTTGGGATATGACAAAAAAGAAATTCAATCAGAAATGGCTATTTTTATGAGCACTCATCCACTACACTGACATTTGTTGAAAAGCTGAAAGATCACAATAAACAGACTAAATATCACATTGCATAAGATATATTAACTTTTCTGATAGAGCAAATACAAATCTATTATCTTTGCTACTGAAAGCGGGAGAAAAATATCACTATTTAACAAGAAGAGTACATAAAGATTGCTTTCCTCTCCCAGTACTGGGGAAGTTAATCTAAATCAGCTAAAAAAGAATATATGCTTGTCATTTGTCCAGTGCTGGCAATAACAATGCCACAGGTTCAGTCACAAGTTAACACCAGGGGAACAATATATTTAGAGCCCAGAACTGCAACTGTCAGCATTAATCTATTAAATCCAAGATGATTTTAGCTTTATTATAAAATACAAAGTGAAACTAAAAATAACAAATGTAGCTGGCTTTGCCAGTTCCTTGCAGAAACATTTTTTTTCACCTAATTAAAAGTAGCTCTCCCACTAGCCCATAAATAACTCAGCTCTAGACACTTTTCCAATTACTACAGTGCAGCACAATGCACTTGTGATTATGTGCTGAAGGAATCACAAGCTATAAGATGCTTGTGCTCATGCTTTGATTCAGCATGTAGGTAGGTAGGTGACTGTGCTCCTGTCAACACAGAAATGTGTGTGTCTACAACTCAGTAGTCAATCTGCAGCTATTTGGCATGGTGGCACCAAAGTCATAGCATAAAGTGAGTTTTCCCTCCTGTGTGCATCCATGGCCTACATAAAGCTAGAAGGAAAAGAGAAATAAGTTTGTTTCTCTTGCTCCTCAGTAAAGTTTGTGAAAGTAAGAAGTGTGTCTAGATCTAAGGCAAATATTGTAAAATTGCATTTTGAAATGAGAAAAAAAGAACAACCCTTGCAAAGAGAAAAATGAAGGTATTTTGGAAGTAGCAAACAGGGAAAAAAGCTCTTCTGGTAACAAAAATCCCAGAAAAACTAAAAGAGAACTTAAATTAAAAAAGAAATGTAAGCAGTGCATTGAAGATCTATATGAAGATCAAAACCAGCCCAGAGCTGAGAACTTGGCTGTGACATATCCAGATCTAAGGATCTCTAGGTGTGGGAGCAGATTGAAAAGAGCAATCTCATGAGGAGAATGAGTCAGTTGCACTATGAGGTAAAGAAATTCTCAAATCAAATACTGAGGATATCATTCCTAGACAGAGCAAAAAACCAGCCTGGAGAACCAAATAAATGGTTCAGTAAATAACAGAAATGAGAAGAAAGGAGAGAAAGATGGAAAAAGAGAATGAAAGGGATGGGATCAGCATTGCAGAGGAGTGTAATGCATGCCTCCATAAGGAGGAAAAGGGCTCTGAAAAACCCCTCTGTGTGTGGGAAAGCCCCTTCTGCTGGTGAACACTGTGCCTACCCTGCTGCTGAAAAGTCCCTGGAGCAGGTGGTACAATGTAGTGCAGGTGACGGAGAGGAAAAGTTCATGACCAAAGCTTTACTTTAGATTTGTCAATTTAATGTTGGTTCTGTTCCTTTCTTTTCTACAGAGTGTCTTCTACACCACACTGGCCTCAGTCAGGAACACCTGGCTGAGGGCAGAGGGAAGCTCTCAGTAATGCCACTTTCTTGCCTGTGTTTTTGCACAGAATTTGGGAAAGGGTTTGGAGGCAACCAGGATGCAGTGGGTGGATAGCCCTGCATTTGAGAACTCAGGGATCAAACTTCAATAAAGAAACAGCCTTCTGGGGAACACTGTGAGGACAAGTTCAAAGCCATTTCATCTGCCTGTGGAAGTGAAGGAACGGAAAGCAGAATACAGTGGTCCTAATAGAACAGATGCAAAAGAGAATGCAAAACAGACACCATGAAAAATTAGGCAGGGAAAGTAACCAAATTAAATCAGGGAGAAAGTGGAAGCAAGGACTGGCACCACAAAAAGCACATGGATTCTGCCTCATCTCTTCCTTTCCCAGCCTCACCAACTCACTAATGGAGCACATTGCAGTCTGATTCCTCTTTTCTCTCTATTTCTAACACAATAATGCCACATATTCTCACTCAACACTTCATGCATACACAAAGTTAAGCCCAGCCTCGTGAATCATTTACTCTACTTTCACCCTTCTGTGGCAAGGATGGAAAAACCAGCTTACATGTTTGAAGTTCCTAAATGGCACAAACTGGACAATGTCTCGAAGCACAGGCTCGCCCTTGGGAGACCTCAGGATGCCATCATCACCATCCAGCATCTGCATGTCACTAAAATCAGCGTTGCCCACCCCGACGATGATGACTGACATGGGGAGGTGAGAGGCGTGGACGATGGCCTCTCTGGTGTCAGCCATGTCTGTGATGACGCCATCCGTCAGGATCAGCAAGATAAAATATTGCTGAAGTTGTTGGACAAGAAGTGAAAAATTACATCATTAGTTAATATTCCAAAGCTGCTTAACCTTTTAAGTTAAAAAGTATAAAAGTGTTTCTGGTAACTCGCTCATGGACCTTTTTTAAAGAGAAAAGGGCCTTTATATTGACTATATAAAATTTTCTGTTCCAAGCTCCTCCGCTACTCCTTTGCAGAGTAATGAGGTCCCTGAGGAGAGCAAGGCAGGAATATATCCATCTTCATATTTTTCATACAGAGCCCCAAAGAGGGGTTTTCTCATTCTCCAGAGGACAGCAAGCAATTTGGTGATCTTGTCATTCTTTTCCCAAAACTCCAAAGCCCACTGAACTAGGATCATGGCCTATGACATTTCTTCACTTGGTAATGGTGAAGAGTGGCCCTTACTTGGATCTCTTATGAATCGTTAGGCAGCTGGAGTAATTTAACAAATGTACATTAATTGGAAAAATGAACAAATCATAGGATTTGGTATTACTCTGCATGAGCAATACCAATACACTAAACATCAATAATATTTATGTATATACAGTGGTATAAACTCAAAGTGTCCCAATCATCTAGTCCTGCCACGAACAAAAGATGCAGGGAGAAAACTTCATCTTGAACATTCATACTATAAATTGCTTTTCAGATAGAAAGGGGGAAGCTTAGGTATAGAATGAAAGAACTTATTCAGTAGGGCATATTAGATCAGAAACAGCACCAGGAACAGAGTAAGCCACCTAAAGATTAGGTGGGTATGGAAATTCAAATATAGCAATTGCCCATTTTATGACTGGGATCCTAAATACTATCAAGTTTCTGGAAACAACAGTGGAATCATAGAATGGTTTGGACTGGAAGGGACCTTAAAGATCATATAGGCTGAACAGATGAGGCAGGGACACCTTCCACTAGACCAGGTTGCTCAGAGCTCCATCCAGCCTGTCCTTGAACACTTCCAGGGATGGGGTAACCTTAGCTTCTCCAGGCAACCTGTTCCTGTGCCTCAGGAAAGAATAAAGAGTTTATTTCTAATATCTAATTTAAAGTTGTCCTCTTTCAGTTTGAAGCCGTTACCCTTTGTTCTGTCACTAGATGCTCTTGTAAATATCAGTCACAAGCCCGGACTCATGAATAGAAATATTTGGTAACTGCTGCCCCAATAGGACTTAAAAAAGGCCCAGCACATGGAGAAAGCTTAGAGAAAGGTCTAGGCCAGGTGATGAGGTACATGCCAATGCACACGTCTATTCTGTTCTGTACTTAGGCACTTTTTGTGCTGCACACATGCACCTGCAGTCTGCACAATGTCTCTCTTATATGCTTTACTCCTTTACACCACTGCTCTGGTAAATGGCTCAGATCTACTGGCTCACATATTCCCTCCATTTCTCTTGTTCTCCCGTTCTCCCATTCTGTCTTCAAGGCAGGACCGTGATAAACCTAACGCATCTCAAAGGTGTACATTTAAAATATGATCTGTGTGTAAGTCTTTTAGCCCAAGAAATCTGTCCTGGGATTTTTATCAGGTGCAGACTAACAGACTTGTCTTCCAAGTTCTAAAAGGCACAAATTACTTCATCAGTAATAAGAAGCTGAAAACGTATCCTTACCATTTTCAAATGAATAGTTGGAAAAGTCCCCTAGTGAACAGAAAATTTTTAGTACAGCCTCTGCAGGAGACATGAAATTGGGTAGTCTGAGTAGGGAATCATTTGAACTCATTTCCTGGTACAACTAAGACTTTTAGGGTTTCAATGCTAAATATTTGTAACCTTAGTGGTGCCATTTCTATTTCCACAGTGAAGAACTGGGCCTGCTACAGTAAAACAGCCCTAAAAGCAGGAAATAGATCAGTGGAGAAACTTTAAATCTGTGACAATTGAAGCTATAAAGACTGGGTACACTTTTACAGCTGACACAAGTTTCAGCTGCCTTCTGTGAAGGCAGTTAATAAAAACTGTGAAGGCACAATCTGCATTAAAAGGCCTTGTTTTGATTGCCTACAAGAGATCCATTGTAAGACGAGAAATAAAGGCAAATAGAGCTTTTTTTCCTTACTGAGGCCTCCTTGGTGTTGGTCTCCTCTGATGCAGATTTTGCCACTTTCTGGATGATGGGAGCAATGTTTGTTGGTCCGTACAGCTGCAGCTTGGGAAGGCAGCTCTGATAAGCTTCCACAACTCCTTGTATTCCTGGCATGAAAAACCAAAAAAAAAAAGAAAAAAAAAATGGAGCACATTGCCAATATCAGGCTTGTTTAAAATGTAAATGAAAGGCGGGTTCTTAATGAACGAATTAAAAATACTACATGATTAGCAAGGTCTAGCAACTTCAGATTATTTCCAGGAATCTGTCTCTAGCTGCCTTGGATTCAAGTTTGTAATATATAATTCATTATACCATGCATGCTTCTCCTTCCCATCAGCCTTTAATGCCTATTTTTCAGGTATGAGCTTGCAATGCCATAGCTTCCATTCTTCTCAGTTTAAGATACCATAGCTTCCTGATCAACAACTAAGATTCATACTGAAAGGCTAGACACACATTAAGAAACACTTCAACACTTCTTTCTCCTCTTCAGATAAATATTTTTGTTTATCATGGCAATTGCCAACAAATATTTCCTTTGTACTTGTGCCCTAAAGCATCTCTTCAAATACCTGACTCCCCTGTGTTAAGAAAGTAATTTTTCAGGGTTAATTTGCATAATCACTCACAGGTTGAATTTGACTATGACCAAAAGCTGTGAAATCTTGGAAGAAACAGCAGGATGCTTTGCAGCCTACAGAAAAATGAGCTTTAGCTGAGAAATTTTGATGGAGAACTAGCTATTTTTGGCTTTCTCATTTCAGGATATATAGTCAGACCAGAGAGCAAAGACTTCGACTGACACACTTGACAGATCACAGAATGGAAAATGGTATTTTCAATCATTGAGAAGAAGGATTTCTTGAAGTGATGCACATTAGCCTCCCCATTCAGAACTCCCAGCTTACCAGGCCTAAAGGATTAGAGGTCTAATGTTGGAAAGAAAGCGATAGACCGAAAAGCTTTACAAAGGATGTTGAAGGATGAAATTACTTCAGTAAGATCCTAAGCCAGTTCCAGTTTGCACTGAGACTCGCTCACTCATGAGATTTTTTTAGTCAACCATATTTACAGGATAGATGGGTGCAGACTTATTACTAACAAATGACAGGGAGTTGTAATTGTTTTACAATGACACGCATACACTCCTATGAAAAAGTGGTGGAGAACACAGTTTTGTCTCTTTAGAGATAGCTACAGATATATTTTTCCACTGCAATGCCAACAGACTAAAGAACTTGCTCCAATTCTAGCTGTCATTGGCTGAAATGTAAAGTAGTGTTACAAAATTTCCCTTGGTAATTCCAGTGACTAAATTACATATTGCAAAACTGACCTTTTGTTAACTGCCAATTTTAAACTTGCTAAGGATTTCATTACATATACTTAATGATGTTGCATGAAGACCTCATAAATCTTCCCTAAGATGATAAGATACACTGTACTTTTCTTCTTATGCAGTAAAATAATGTAAGATAAACCTTACTCCCTGCATTCCACAGACATTTAGTGGTGTTCATATCAGAAAATTGCTCTCATCTAAGAAAGAGACATATATTCTAGAAGCATAATTTCTTATTTGCTTTCTCAGATTAATATAATTTAGAAATATCTACTGTCCATCCAATCCCAGCTGAACAGGATATGTGAGCGGATAACTTTGTAGCTTGCTGTTCTTGTACACCTTTATCTTACACAGAATCAATGTGCATTTTTTTTTTTCACAATTCAACTCTTTACATTTTTATTTGGAAGCCACTTTCAGCATCTCCAATGAAATACAGTGTATGCATACAGATATAGGTTTAAGACAGATGTGTAGAAACATTCATTCAGACTAGAGGTTGTTGCCTACTTTCTTCCTCAGATAATAAATTAAGTATCAGTTATAAGACTATAAAAGTAATATACTATAAATGTACTAAATATAAGATTATAAATACTAAAATTTTCAAGAATGGAAATGCTAACAGGTGAGGATATCCATATTTTATGAATTCCAGTGCTCTTCCTCTCAATATACAGTCCCTGTATGTAGAATGATGCTTCACACTACCTTGTGCCAGCAAAAGCTCTACTTGCACAGAGAAAAGGATTTCATTCCTCAAAGGCAAAATAGTCACGTACTTTTTATATTGCATCCAAGTGCTGTTTCTTTGTTTAAAACAAGATACTCATAAGCAATTTTACTTTATTTTCTGGCAAGTATGCTAGCTATTACAAGGTAAAATCGTGTAATCACTAAGCACTTTATCTCCTTCTCACTCTTGCATTCTTTCTCCACATGACTTGCTGATGTTACTGTTCCCTCTGACACCTAATACAGTGAAAGCATCTAGAAAACATCACAGAACAAACAAGCATCCATGACAGGCAGATGAGTGAGCTGCAGCAGACGATTAAACAACATGTTTTCTGGTTTGTCTCCTCTTCTTGCTTTCACCCAGGTGGATATTATTTAAAAAGGTATCATTTAAGACAAGTGCTTTTAATATCTTGCAGATACAGGTGCAAATGCTGCAAAATTTCTTTCCTGGCATTCTTTCATGCCGCAATGTTTTTTTATGTTTTCTTAGGCCTAGAACTCCTTTTGAGTGATGGGCTAACTTATCAGATAACTGAATCTTATGTAAAGATACAAATAAAGTTTAAGTTATTAATTGACATAAGCCAAGCCTCATAGGGCAGCTCCTTCCTTTCATTTCCATTGTTACAATTAGTTCTGCATACAGAGTGTGGCTTGGATAGTAAATCCCTTGCTTACAGGATGTTTGTCTGTCCAAACTCTGCTGCTTGACCTAGATGTGGCAGCCTTTTCAATCAATAAAAATCAGTATATAACAATGTCAGTGTGATAAAAAAGTAGCCTTGAAGTCAAAAGAAGCAGCAAAGGGGTGGGGCATAAAAAGAAATGTTCTTTGCATGGACTGCTAGAGCTATTCTCTGCAGTTTGCAGAGGGTCACAAATATCCTGCAGTTAGATTGAGAAACAAAGCCCTATTTGAACATTACATACATAAATATGTTATCACCTAATGCTGACCGCTGTTAACTGTTTTAATGACACATTATAAAATATCATGGTCCAGACAGAATTCTGAGGTCTCTTTTGCTTCCCCACCCCATCCTCACACTGAAGCCTTAACATCAAGGCAGCTTACAAGCTTACAGGCACTTCTAGATGCATACATGTAACTTCTGCTTCTTTGGATTCCTTAAAAGCAATGTAAAAAGCTGTGTGAGCACATCAAACAGCTGTAGGACTTTTGTCCAATTGCATTTCAAGCATATGACCTGCAAAGGCTGGGGCAGTCCAATTCAACAAAGTGCAACAACAAAGCAGGAATGCCCACTGAACCAAAACTAGGTCTTGCATTTAAGAGGTGTGAACTCCGAATTCTTTTAACGTCTCTTTATCTTGAACTGCTTGTCCTCTCTTCCTCATTTCATGTCTTAGCATCTTAGTTCTCATCCTGAACATGTTTGCTGCCCATACCTGAAAGAAAACCACTAGGAAGCCTGAGAAGGGCTAACAGGAGCAGCTAGAAAATTTGAACAGGAAGAGCATTTTGAAATATCCAGTGCAGTATTTGGATGGAAGCAGAAGAATACTAGAGAATAACAACCTGTGGATTTTAGACAGCAATGATCACTTGAACAAGACTCTTAAGTGTTACTCTGTTTAGAGGTTATTTTCCTGTTATTGTCTTTTACAAAATGTGTGAATTGTGGCAGGAGATTTTAGAACGACAGCATCAGTCACTGCAAATCTCACTTACAAATACAAGACATACAGCAACACTGCTACATAAATCTGGCCTCTGATTACCAAGGATTAATGACTGTTGGTAGAACATACCAATATCTTACTCTGTAGCCTCCTGCTGCATTTGCTCTCAGGAACGTAGGTTTCTTTCTACCACAATAGTTGTCAGCTGCTTCCCTGCCCTTGATTTGCACCTTCTTCTGGTCAAAGAACTGGCTCTAAACTGAGGGAATTTTTGATCACAGAGGTTCACAGCCTGCTTTTTCATATCCTGCCCTTCTTACCAGTGCAGCCTGTGATGCTGAGGTAGCTGAAGATTTTCAATTAGTCTAGTTCTCAGAAATGCTAGTGATTCCAAGAAGTCCAAATGCGGAATGTCCACCTACTTTTCAAGAAATAATGTATGGCACTTTCCAAGATTTCTAAAGTTAAGCTCAATGGTTTGGAGCCTGTCAGATCCCCAAATCCTTGCTGCCTTCTTTAATAAAACCACTTTGAATAATACTTAGGTGATACAATAAAAAAATGCACATTTTGCACACAGCAAAACTATGGAAGTCTGTCCTACTGTGAGAGTTACCTGCACATTCTGGGTTGTCTTCATTGAAATTGATTGCAAAGTCATGAGAGACCTGCAGTTAAATGGAAAAAAAAGAAGACTGTTGTCAGAAAAATTATTCCAAGAAGACTTATGGTTAAACACTCTTGACATTTCTTTCTGTGGTAAACCTGGGACCTTTCAAGCTTTCTGCCATTAAGTGTGAAATACAGTCCCAGCTGGAGCTCCCGGCTGAACCAAAGCAGCAAAACTGGAATCAAACTTGTCAATAACAACAACAAAACAAAATTAAAAAAAACCCAAAAAAAAAAAAAAAAAAAAAAAACCAAAA
>VYXD01004159.1:179624-223928 GCA_013397195.1 Hylia prasina | reverse complement strand
CCAACAAAAAACCCACAACCAAAACAACACAAAGAAAACCCATCCAAATACATAAAAAATCATATAAACATGGTCTCAGGATTAGGCTATCAATACTGGGCATAGAAGAGGAATCTATTGCTGAGGTGATTTAAATGCCAGCTCTCCCTAGGTCAGCATCTCAAACTGCAGGAGGGAGAAAGCAGGTTGTGATACAGCAGTGACAGCAGAAACTCAGCTCACTTCTGCATCCTTGACCTCATCTAAGTCCAAGGAGTACTGGGAGAGTAATTCTCCAGAGAAATCAAGGATCCACTGTGGAATAGTAGTGTAAGAAGTGTAAGGAGTCTAAGTTGGTTAAAAAGTTAGAATAGTCTGGGAGGTAATAAATAAAAAAAATCCCGAAGACTCTTGGTTTTCCTTGCATATAGTGAATATTCCAATCTCTCTCTCTCAATCTGTCTGTCATTAAATCCTACAGAGCTGTTATTAAAAGAAATCACTGTGAATACAACAAAGTTGATAATTTACTAACAAAAGAAGGTATTTTGTCTTTGGTGCCCTTGGAAAATGATACAACACTTTTGTGTGTTTAAGTCATGCTAGGCACTGTAAGTCTCCAATTCCAGAATTCCTCTTTAAGGTTTATTCTTGCCTGCATTTTTCTTTTTCAGATTCCCTTTTACTTCTTTCTTTGATCACTGAAAAGTCTTGATTCCTTTTAATCTCTTGGGCTCTGAAGCCCAGCCTCTTAATNAAGCTTATGTGAAAGTGAAGTGGCATAAGTTGGCTAATTACTGCCAAGGCGGTTCTTCGTAGAGAAATTGAATTTCCCCATCATATGTTGTCTTGCTTACCACAGTGATGCCTGCCATTATTAAGAGGTTAAATAATGCAGCACTTCTACCATGATGGGAAAGGACTGAAGCAAAACCTCACTGGGAAGTCTGCAGTTGCCTCAGCCCAGCCAGGCATTCAGCATGCCTACACCAAGGATCAGTCTTAGAGTTTCACATGGTCCATTCAGTCTATCCTACTTGGCCATGGAAGATAATGCATGAAGTCACAATTTATGTTCCTCACTGAGCAGCACAGAAGATCAGGGCTGCCAGATACTGCTTCAAAGGTGCTGCAGAGCCCTTCTGCCTGGCTGCTCTGGATGTCTCTCAGTCCACTTCACCCAGCTGGTATCTGCCGGTCTCATGACCAGCTGCAGGCCAAAGGTAATTGCATCTGTCAAGAACTGTTATGGGAGTTTTCACTCATTGATATTTTTTGTTGTTGTTCACTAGCCTTTCTCTTTCCTTTAGGGTTTCTGTATTTTTCATTAACTGTATTATAAAAGCAAGAAGGATGGCAATGCATGTTTATGTATTGCAGACTGATTCTTCCAACACTGCACCTCTTCAGTGATTTTATTTCTTTATTCCAAATGCACTTTAAATTATACCTAAAGGAAAATACAAATGGAAAATACAAATGTGTTCAAAAGCTATAAATAAAATATATTAATCTCACATGCAAGCATGGTTTGAATGTTTTTGTTGCCATACCTTTTCCAGAATCACATAATGCAAACAATTTTTCTGGTTCAGAGCTATGGCACCCAGGCTATTATTTAAGAAAAATGTAGACAACAGTTCAGGTCAATAAGGAAAACCCAAGTCTAGTCAATGTGCACAATGATCCCAAAATAATACTGTTTGAGCATCAGCTGCTATCCTCCTAAAGCAAATGGCCCTCATACATTGCCATACTGATTCACAAAGAGCAGTGTTAAAATGTACCCTGAAGGCAGCACAGGAAACACAATAAATGTGCAGAAGCATTGGCTTGTTTCCTATGCTCTCTGAGCAATATATCACAATTTAAACAAGATTTTAGTATAATGTGAAGGAGAGAAGTTCTTTGAGCAGCTCAGTGATGGTTGCCAAACAGGAAATCATCACCCAAAGCAAGCAAACAGCAGATATTTTTTAAGAAGAGCTTCTCGAAATGCTCAGAACTCATCCCCTATCTGTTAAGCAAAGCCAACTGTGCTTCAACCTGCCCCTTTGTTGTCTTCCCTATGATGGCCAGAACTCAAGAGTGTCCAAACCAGCAGAGACTTCAGATTTACACCATGTACTGAAGGCCTTACTAAACTTGGGCTGCTACCTCATAGGATTCCATGTAAAGCTCATCCATGTCAAAAGGTGGTTTGGATCAAACATTCAATGCTTTTGCTTTCTAAACAGTGCAAGGTGATGAGTTTCTTCCCTTTTTTCCCCTTTTTTTTCTTTTTCCTCATTAAACATGCAAGAGCTTTGTGACTGAAGGGCAAATCGTGCTGGTGACAGAGAACCAAAAGCTGGTATATACTCAATGGCATCTTCCTGATATTGAATGACACAGCCCAAGAATGACACTCCCGGAACTGAGAAACTAATGAGAAAAAGGAGGCAAAATTTGAACATCCAAGATGCTGTAGACTGAGAAATCCTCAGGGGAAACAAGAAGACACTTGGCTGTTCAGAAGCAGGCATGTTTATATAATTTATTAGGGTGGTTTGTATTGTGGATCGATCTAACAGACAGGAAATCCTGGAATGTGTCAAGTCACACAAATACAGAATGACTGCTTTACATCAGTACCTGGCACAGAGAACTTTGGCAAGAACTGCAGACCACAGTCTGTGGTGGAAGTCAGCCTCACATTAAGGAATGTCCTCAGAAAACCCTGAGTGTGTCATGGACCCTGGACTAAGTTTCAAATATGAAGCTGACCCTCTGCTCAGCCCTCCTCTGTTAACATCGATCCATAAAATCAATCCATAAAAGGGAGGGAGAGAGAAAAGCTGGCATGCTGAGGTGATTATAAAGGATCAACCTGGTGTTACTTGGTCTGCTGCACAGAACTGCACTCAAAGCCTGTAGCTAAAGACATTCACTTGCACTTGGCTGTTTTAATCTTTTCCCTCTGCAGTTCTCCAGATACATTCTTTGGCAGATACCATCATGGATGCGGGATTATTAAACTATGGCTGTCCAGGAACTTACTATTTCACAGCTAACTCCTTCAGGGTTTTTAACAAGCAAATTAACTAACTCTACCATACATTATGATATAGATTACAGTGACAGCATTTCTGAGGATATGACAATTAAATAAACAGTACAGAATCGAATATTTTGCTAAGACAGGTTATAGACATGTTGTTTTTTTACCACTGTATAATGCCTCCACAGTGTGTGTTCATATACAGTGACAAACACCTGAAGTTTTCCATCAATGTGATGGCACCCATGAGACTCTTGGAAGAATCATAACAATACTTTCACATGCTTATGGCCACTTCTGTAGAAAAATCACATTGCTTTAACATAGCAGGTACCTTATTTCCCTCACATTGGAATGTGATGAAATTCATCCTCATAGCATGGCCCTTGCTAAAATTGTTTCTAATTTAGGCTGAAAGGAAAGGAGAATTTCCTGGTTGATGAGAATTTTTGAAATTTCTTAAAAATATATTTTATGAATTCAGATAGAAAACTCAAATCACAAACATCAATCCTACCTTGGAATCTGAAAAATAATAAATCTCCCGACATTGATAAAGCAAATTGTGGGAAAGTTTTTGAACTGTGCAAAGGCAATTTTTTAAAGTTTCATTGAAACTTGTTATTCTAGTTTGGCCTACACATTTTTTAAACCCCTTTAACTGAATTTTAAATAAGAAGCTATAGTTTTTAAGTATTTCCAAATGCTGAATATGGATGCCTGAATTCTGAAAATTAGTAATCCTTTTTTTCCCCCTCTCTAGATTGTCAAATTCATTTAAATTAACCTCCATGTCCCAAACAGCTCCAGCTTTCCTCTATGGTTATGGTAGTAGGACTATTTGACAAACAATGTGACAAATTCAGATGCTTAGAAATGCTTTCTTAATAATTTAAATAGAGATTGTCAAAAATCCATGAACAATAGATGCATACAAGTGTAAATGCTAAAATGCACTATGTTGGACACTTATCTGTGAATAAATTGAACCCTATTAAGCCACTGCCAGTCAGAAAATAAATATGAAATGCCTTCATATTTTGCAAAAGCTTAAGACACTAATGAATTTCAAGTACTCTTGGTCAAAAGCTATTATTTTCAGAATGCTCATTAATCAAATAGTTTGGGAGCTGGACAGCTTATGTTTCTAAGATACATTTTACACATTTCTGCTTGGCAAAGCTGAACCATTTATTTTCCTTTATACTTCATTTTTGTGCATGCTGCCCGCATTTCCATGTCTAAATCCAACTTACATGGATAAGGAGACTTTGTTTTGTCCCTTGGTCATTACACATCCTTTTTTTGTAGGGTTTGCATATATTTTAGCCATCAGTCTCCTGAAAAGTGCAGGAATCATAAAGACCACAGCACTTCTCAAGTCCCACAACCTGTCCCACAAACCAGTGCAGCTCAGGGTGCTGCACTGTGTCTGTAACTGCAGTGAGTTTGTCTCCAGCACACATTCACAGCAAAAGCAGGGAATGAGGCTTTCACTAAAAGTACAGAAATAACCAGGACTCTCTTAAAACAAACTGCAAGTTGTTTAGTACCTATTCAGGTGTCAGCCTGCAACTCCCCTTTAGAAAGTAGGCCTCCATTAATGGCAATCCACCTGTCATGGGACTGACACAGTTTGAACTTGCTTTTCATTTTAACAGTAAGTTTTGTGCTGCTGTGTGGTTTTCAGCTCCTTTGAGTCCTGCCTGCTAAGAAGTCAGTGTGTGTGGTTTGCTTTCATTCCTCCTCTTCACTGTGACCTTTCAAAGCCATCCCTGAATCCATATTATCTACCACCTCTTCACTTTACATCAAACTTCTCAGATACCTCCTTTCATTGCAAAAAAAAAACAACCCCAAAAAAAACAACAAACCAACATTCTGCAAGTTTTGTATGACAGAAACGCACAAGGGAAATATTTCTCTCAGAGGTTTACTTAGATTAAGGAGCAGGGTGATGTGTTTGTCAGGTCTTGGTGGAAGAAGGTCATATTGTCGAATATTAGATGAAAGATCTCTAGACTGATGAGGAATGATATATATGGCATGTCTTGCTTCCTTCACTCCCACCGATTCCTTATGCCACTAAGAAACTGCTGGTTTTCTACTAACAGTTGAAGTGTGTCATTTGGAGCTGAAATGAGGGAAAATAAAGTCAACACAACATAGCAGTGTGCTCTTGAAATGGAAATTCTGTAGAAAACATTAATAAAAACAAGATTTAATGGGGTACAACATCAAGAGATTTATGAAGAGCCTGCAGAGATAGACACTGACGTAGTTGAGGAAGGAAGCTATGTTGTTTAGGTTGTATGGGGGTTCCAGAGTTACTTAGGAACCCTTGGCAGTGGGAGTAATTTCTTCCATAGCCCTAGCAATTTGTTGTCTACTGAAAGAAATAAAAGACTAGATGCTGAAGTGCAGAGACCAACATGCTGTGAGCAGGTTAGATCACTTCATTAGGACTGAAGGCTTGAAAACAGACACTTCAAATTAATGAGAAGCTGATTTATCCACATGATGGGGTCAGAACTTAGAAGTTCTCATAATGATTCAACCTAAATTTGAAGATGTAAATTGTTACAGTAGTGGCACTGCTCTCCTTTAGTAAAACAAATGCATGGTATGTATGACTTGTAATACCTGTGACTGAAAACAGGAAAAGATAATTTGAATAGCACGAGATCTGCACTGTTGCTTTGGTGTCTAGAGCGTTACCATATTTTTGCAGCAGGAAATAAGAGGTTAAGGAGGAAACTTGGGAGCACTTTTTTTTTAAATAGTCTCTGTTGCTTTTAATTTTATCTGTTTCATCTCCATTTCCTATACATCTTTGCTATGTTCCACATCAAACACTAATCACTGTTGGCTTTGACTTAACTTTATACCAGTGTAGACTAAATTACTGAAGGATTTTCCAGTTTATTTGTCTTGACTTAAAAATGCATCATGATGAAGTTGACTCTTCACTCTTAAAGGACGTGTCTTTCAGAAGTGCAGTCAAAGCCAAGCAGGGACTCAAAAATCTTGATATAGTTTATTTTAAGAAGCCAGATACTTTCATGGGCTGTGTAGAGTATCACAGGGAGGGACTGAACAATAGCACAGATGACTGTTACTTCATCATGCAGTTCCAGCTAGATGTGCCCATGATAGACACCAAGCTGATTATTTGTCCCCCTCTGTTGCACAGAAGAGTTAATCCCCTGCAACGCGTTCTTGTCTTCTTCAAAGTTTTATGATGTTTGTTAGCTGATGCCATGTTTAGTCTTTGCCACTTTCTGTCACAAGTTTCCATAGCAGAGATTAGAGATGCTTTTCTGGCCTTCACCTGCCTCTTCATTTACTTTGGGACTTGTTTTATTTAGTCACACATACGTAACCCACAAACAAGCAGCCCCATCTTCCAAAGTTCACCCTTACTTTTCCTGAACTTTTCAAAATCTGAAGGTCCCAAGTCACATTCATTTCCTTGCTTTGCGAAGTTAGCAACAGACAGACTGTTCAGGAGAGCTCATGCTACAGGATAAGACTCTTCATTCATGCATGGACTACTAAGTTCAATGCGAGTCTCTGAGTTTCTTAAAGGTATTTGTCAGGAAATTATCCTAACACTAATTCTGCCAAATCAGAAAATCAATTGGTGATTGCAGGAATATCTGGTTACACAGACCCCTGAACTTATGTTCTGTCAAGACATCAGTTATCCAGCTAGCACCTGAAATGTGCTCTCACAATCAGGTGAGAAGGAAGATACTGGAATCTAACAAAACTGGTATGTTGCCAATAGGCTCATGATCTGAAGCATCAGTGCTACCAGCTGATTATTTTGGCTGAGAAGAGCAGCTTTATGTTGGGATCTTTATTATAATTCCATCGCCAGGAAACCACTGAAAAGGTTTTAGTTGATACAGTAACACCTTCCTTCAAGCAGTCCTTAGATAAGGATGGCTCTCTGCAACTAGAAAAGTTGTAAGTTTTCCCCCATGCACTAGTGGTCACCTCACAGATGATGGAACAACCAGGTCCTGACACACCACTTTAAATAGCAGTGATGATTGTCAGCTGCTGCAGTTGGAGCAAACATACAACAGACACAGATGTTCTGAGCTCATAATACCACATTAAAATGTATATCAAAGCTCTGGAAGTGGTCTTTGACTTTGGAAAGCATTAACGCTGGTGTTACCCTTGAGGAACAAAGCAAGACAAAACACCTTGCCAGGAGACAAGCTTAAAAAGCAATGCTGTTAAAACATACATTAACTTACCTGAGACGTCTGTTTGCAAGACATATATCAAATTTGCTGTACATCACTACTGTTATTCTTCTGCAGGTACCAAACCTGCAAGCCGTGAGGACCACACTGGTGCATCTTTTTTTTTTTTTCATCTACTGATTCATGCCTTACAACACTGAATGCACACAATCCCTCTCAGAAATTCTTACCTGGCTAGTGTTCACCTCCCTACCTCAGCCACAGCCCAGAGATACAACCCAGAGCAAGACACAGAGGGATACTGGATGAAGTCTGCATGATTTGATGGCTAATACTTCTTCTTTCCAGAGAGTATCTGAGTTGCAGAGTCCCCACCTAGATTCTGATTACTTCTCTATGCAGAATTAATTTCCTGCCCACACAACCTCTGTGAAACAAAGGATTTGAATTTCTTCTTGGGTCTTTGTCTGTTGGATGCTCCTTCTTTTACTTCACTGTCTTCAGCCCAACCCTACAAGATGGCATATTTATGCTCACAATTGCAGCATCACTGCAGATCACTCTTTTTTTGTTGTTGTTGTTTATAAATACCACTTCTCTCCAGCATGGTTTTCTCTTCCTGGTATTGACTATGTCCACCATGACACAGAAATTTGCCACAGTGCAAAATTCTTCTCAAGTCTTTATTTTCTGGAAGATGTTTGAAAAGGGATGTTCAAAACATCATTTCTCCTCTAAGCATACACCAGCAAAGCTTTGCCAACACCACAAAATATTTTGGGTGTTGTCAAACAATCATTTTAAGTCTAGCCCTGCCTGATTTCTGGTTTCAGTGAGGTATCACTGGGTGAGAAAGCCATATGGAAGAAAACAAGCAGAGGAGCTGTTCCCATTTGCCACTGCTCTGCCTTTCACCATTCCTCCCTTATTTTGTGCCTCACAACTCAAGGAAATTAGAAAATTACACTTAGGCACCTACTTTGTATTCTGGGGGTATTCTTGCTCCAAATCCAAAGGCTGGGAACATTTTGTCACTGGAAAAGAACAAAAAAGATTTTAAGAGTACCCATAGAGAAATATTGTTACAATAAACATTTATTCCTCTGTATGCATTCATGAGAAATGCAAAGCAGCACAACAGCAGAGAAATGGCTTTTTAGTCAAGTGATGGCAGACTGGAAGGGTACTGGATTGCAGAAGTAGGGTTGTGTACTGGGGCGGGGGTGGAGGTGTTATGGAAGCTTTTTCAGGTGAATTCCTAGTATTTCTGGACAGTTAAAATAACTTGGAGAATACTGAGAGATCAGGATGTCTTGTATTTCCCACAGAAATGCAATAACAAGTTTGTATTACCCACTCTTTTGCATTACCTAGCTGAAGCAAGAGAGTTTGTTGACTGAACAGCCTGTATCAACATTTATTTCACATAAATATGGATGGGCTCCCCCAGCTCAGAAAATGGGTCTAGCGAAGATATGACTCAAATTAAAAGTGTTTACAAATTCAGGTTCTTACAGTTGTCCAGTTGCTCAAAAGTGACTTCCTAAAATATCTGAAGGGGGCAGTTTCATGCTCCCAAACCTGCAGATTCTGTAAAGCTTTCCACCTGTGCCTTTGGCAGTTCCTCTATAACATGAGGTTATTTTAATTAGGCATAGATTGACTGATAACCTGCCAAAATGCCTTGGCATGGTCAGTTTGCTTTCAGACACTACAGTGAGGTTATTCTACCCCAGTTAGAGCTGGAAGAGAAAAAAATACCTGATTCAGAGAACCTGGAAACTTCAAGGCTGTTAATACCCTTTCAGAAATGCAATAATGTCTCACACAGCCCACACGCTGTCAAGCTGCCTCTTCCCAGATGGCAAAGTGGAAAACAACAAACTGCAAGGAATGTCTTGTCCCTGAGTCAGCAAAGCACTTGATCATCCACTTGAGGTTAACAATTCACTCAAACATATGCTTAATTCCAGACATATCCTGAAGTCTCACTGATGCCACTGAACTGTACTCCAGTCCTCTGATGAATCAGACTAGGTTTACCCTAGCCTACTTACAGGGTTTCACAGCCCTTGGAAAAGCTGAGGTCCAGCTACCATGATTGGAACTTTTAAAAATTCCCAGGAGAGGCCAGCAGCTTCAATATTTTTGGTGTAGTTCAAGAGGTGGCCACTCCAAGTATCAACTGAATAATTCACATCCCAGACATACTCCAAAAAGATAATAGCACCCATTAAAGTCAGTTCTTTTGTCTGGCATAGGCTGTTAAAGGCACCATGATATTTCTGAGACAACCTAAAGAAAAACTGAAAGAAAGCAGAACTGTGTCCCCTCTGCTGCATAAATCTTGGGAGCACTGTTCTGTGTGCCATATGTTACATCATGTGACAATGGATCTTGGAAAGGAAGACTAACATCATTTGCATGGTAATGAAACATTTTTTTCCCAAGAGATGTCAGAAATGAAGTAGCTGCTGTCATTTGATGCTAACTGCCTGCTGATAGCATTCTCTTTGATTGAACACTTCTGGAAGCGGGAAAGCCCTTACAAATGGATGCAGAGAATTCAGGCACACACTTTGAGGGCAAGAAATAAGAAACCATTAGAAAAGAATCCAAGAGGGGAAAAAAAAATCTTGTTTTACATCAATGATTAAGCATGGCTGGATTAGAAAATCAAACTGTGGAGCTGCAGTTTCTGATTTGGGGCAAGAACAAAGAAAGGCTAAAAAAGAATTTTACTTAGGCAGAACATAAGTGTCTAAGTTCAGTGTTGGCAGCTGTTATACAACTGGGAGATGCCTGAACCCATCCAGGGCCTGAAATCTATTGCAATGTTTCTGGAATGTAAACAAGTGTAGGCACTCTTGTATCTACAGCTCCATCTTCTGCTCTGCAGCAATTCAGAGACAGCCATAAGTCATAACTCCAGCAGCCTGGATTCTCCTTCTGGTGGCGAGACTCCCACATTCCCAGTTACACAGTGGCACAGCCCCCACTGCACCCAGAATACCTTACCTCCACAGTCAGGACACTTGTCTTTATGTTTAAACCTCCCACATCTCCTTTTTGAGTAAGTGCAACCATTACATTGTGGAAGAGTAAAGCAGGATCATGTATCCCCTCAGGATGGGGCTCCATATGGCTGCTTTTTAGAGGGACGTACATGAACTCTAGAGAGGAGGGGTGTCTTGGAGTCTTCTGTGCTTTCTGTTGTCTCAGCCAGAATAGCTCCACACTCTCATCAGGCAGCTAACCAGAATTTAGGTCCATACCTCTGGTAATCTGATTCAAGCTGCTGGGACCAAGAAATTAACTCTCATGTGCTATTGGAGCTTGATTTTTGAGGTAAGAAGGGAACCTTTTGACACTCATGACATCCCTTACATAAAAAAGATCATCATGCTATCCCCTGACCACACCTCAAAAATTGCAGCTGATAGACTTCAGAATAAAAATAACATTTAGATGTATGGAATATTTTTTCTTCTATCACAAAAAACAAAGTGTTTAGCTAATATAAAGGTCTCACTCTTTAGTAAGTGAGCAGTTGAATGGCTTAGTGGTATTTTACAATATAACCCCCTCTAGTCTTCCCATCCACCCCTCGCTTTCTCATATGAGAAACAAATCCAAGAGCTGAGCCTGCTGCCCTCATTCTGCTCATCCTGCACTACTGAGACACAGCAGGGTAAAAGTGACCCAGAAGGGCAGAAAAGAACTCTCTCACTTCCAGGATAATACTTCACTGCATGGAGGTGTGAGAGAGGTGCTCTAAAAGACCCAGGGCCATCATGGCAGCATGCAGAAGAAAGCAGAGCAGCTTCACAGCTTCTGGAAGCTATGTCAAGGGTTAGGCCATCCAGGGACTTAAACTACAGTCAGAAAATGAAAAGAAGGTTTTCTCCTGTCTCAGGGATGAATCACATGCATCAGAGACTCCAGCCCTGTTTCCTAGTCTGGCATTTCAGTAGGAAAGGGATCTGCTCTAATGACTTTTCTTCCTTTGTAATTTAAACTCACTCAAAAGAAGAAAAGTGAGAACCGGTTTTCTTTTTCTTCCTAGTGCTTGTTCAGGCATTTGGGGTCGTTTATAGCAGAAAATAGGCCTGTGACCCTGGCTGAAGCAATGGGATGTGGCCAGAGACATGATGTGTGAGCACCCTCTGATGCAGCGCTGGTTCCTGCCAACCAGCACCTCCAGAGACTTCCCAGGGACAGCGCTGGGTCCAGCTGTGCCTGACGCTGCTCCCAAATGCAGTTTGGGCATCACCAGTTTGTGCTGGGAGGAAGAAAGCTCAGACACAAGGACACAGGCACTGTCAGGACCTTTGACTTTTGTTTTAAAGCTGTTTTGTTTAAAGCTGGCCTGAGTGTCCTTGGCACACTAAAGGAAACTGCCTGCACTGTCCTGCTGGAGGCAGATCGATAAAGGGAAACATGCAACTGGAAAAACAAGCTGAAACTTACAGAATCAAGAAAGAAATAGAGGACTGTGACATGGCTTACAAATTTACTTGCTTACAAAATTACTCTCTCACGTCTACTTCACCTTTTATATTTGCTTTGTTTTACATAGGTTCCCTTGAAAATTTAAACGTGGCATAACTTTCAGAAAGCTGAAGTACTTGACATGAAGATTAAAAAAGCAAAAGTATCAGACTCTCAATTTTACACCTGGTTATTTAAGGACCATGAGTAGTCTTGCAAGCATAGATGTATATGGTTTCTGGTACTTTTTCAGTCAAACATGCATATATTATTGAAAGATATCCAAGACAGAACAAATCTATATTATACCCTGACAGAAAAATCAGGGAGAGGGTTCAGGTTCAGTGTTCATATTGATAAATGTAAATTAATGCACACAGAAATTAATTGTCAGGGCTCCAAGACTGCAGTCTTCTGAACAGAAATACAACCAGTTAGAAAAAAGTTTGTCAGTAACCTCAACTATAACTTAACACATAGCAAAAAATAATATCTGAAAATATCCCATATTGCCCTTTTGGGACACTGCTCAGTTTTAAACGCCCATCCTTCAAGCTATCTACTGGAAACAGAGCAAGAGCAATGACAAATCAAAACACTAACAAGGGCAGAGAGAAGAGAGATTTCAGTGAGCTGTACTGCACCTACAGGGAAAGAGATGAATAGAGGTAATACTACGGTTTTGTAAATTGGTAAAAGTGATACAGATAATGATCCTGTTTTCTATTTCACTAGGAAGCCTACTGCTAATGGAAGGAAAGAAATATGCTTATTATAAAGAGAAAAAATAAAGAACATTTCAAAATCTTGTCTCATTAACCACTGGTACCCTCTGACATGTAGTATCATTGAAACCAGGATATTACATTTATTCTGATAAGGATTTGCTATTCCTACTAATGAGATGGAGAAAAGTCTTCCAGTAGGTAAAATTAATTAGTCAGACATTGAAGACATTTTGCAACCTCCTCAGAAGCCTCAGGGACAGACAATGCTTGAGATAGCAGTGCAGCAATACCTGTATTCAAAAAGGTTGCCAGGACTATGCTCTCTGAAAATCAGTTGCTTTTAAAGATCAAAATATGGAACCTGGGTTCTTAATTGTATGGAGAAAAAAGGCCTAAGTCGTTCTACATTAATTCTGAATTTATGAATTCTGAAAGATTAACTCCCAGCTAGCCACTTACACAACTTGTCCGGGACTAATTTTATTGGTTCCCATTAAAGCCCTTTGGTATGTAGCTTAAGTTTACTCTCCTGAATTCAATGCAGCATTTGCATGGATGCTACTTAACTGACCCTGGAGACCATCAGCATGAAAACCTGTTCATTTTATGCTAGAATGACATAGTAGCACAAACAGTACTAATGATGCAGGGAATGGGGGGAAGGAAAAAATGTGGAGTGAGGAGAGAGAAACACCAAGAGCTCACTTTTAGTTGCAAATACCTGAGAATCTTAAATTTACAGCTTGCAAGGAGAATAGAAGCCTAGAATCCCTGGATATTAAGCTGTCACTTGTAATTTTGGTCTTAGGTCATATCAGAACTACCAGGGAGATATTTTAAAAGTATTGGATGCAGCAAAATCAATTATTATGCCTTTCATTTTCAATTCCAGTCTTAAAAGAATAAACTGTGGATCTGCTCAGCTTGACATTTCTCACGATCAAATCAGATAATTTTCATCTGTTGGAAAGAAATTTCAAATTGACAAAATTAAAAAGGGAGGTGTGTGTTACACATGTAATTGAAAAAGATGTGAACATGAGGAGAGAAAGAAGGAGGGGAAAAGGGCATGGAAAGAGGAAGGGGCACAACAGAGAGGAAAAGGTAAAGGGAAAAATAGAAGGGAAAACAGCAAACGCTACAAACAAAACAGAGCTATCTCTAAACTGAATTAAAATTGTAATCTTTCGTGTTCAGGGAGTGAACTGGAAGACCATGAGCTGAATTGTTTCTTTTCTAAAGCATATGAATGAATCATGTTTGTGAGTATATTATTTAGTACTTATCTGAGAAGGGCTTGATGCCAGTAAATTCTGAATCGTAACAGCTTACAGGGATTAACAGCAGTTCCAGTGAAAATACAGAAATCATTTGAAATATTTAAACATTTTCAGTTCCTGCTTTGCAAGCAGAACTGAGCAAATTAAGGACATGATCTGGCATGGGGGTTGGAACTAGATGATCCTTAAGGTCCCTTGCAACCCAAGCCATTCTACGGTTCTATGATCAAATAGGGCTAAATAAAACCATTTCAGTGGAAGGGACCAGAGCCCATCCATTTCACCACTTGCAGTCCTGCACAGCCACCTGTGCTCCTCCAGGATGCAGAGCCAGGCTATGGTCTAGCTCTCAGCCTTCCCCAGTCAGAGTCAGAAAGACCACAAGAGTTCAGCAGCAGCAGTGTTTTCACCCACTGACCTGTATTCTTCCCTAAGGGATTGCTACTCTCTCATCACATATTCACAGTGTGGTTGTGTCTGGCTCGATACAACCACATCCCTGGTTTTGGCCAGGTTACTGAATGTTTCAGCAAACTTGCTCTGTGCCTAACACAGCTTGGTATTCAGTCCATAATGCACAGTGATTTCTAGTGGAGTAACAAGCATGATTATCATACATCTTGGTCACAAAAGAGATCTGGGAGCATGCAAATCAATGGTAAATCACTGCAACAGTACATCGTCTGGGCTGTCACAGAGATGCTACGTCATTGGGTGCAAAAATCCTGGCATTAAAATTTATTCACTATCTTTAATTACAGCTCTCAGGCACCTTAGGGGAGCTGGAATCTGCTGATTACTGAAAAATAGATACTGTCATGTAATTGTGTTTCAAAAATATGAAGCAATGCCTTCAATGTCTCACCTGAGGGAGAAATAGTTAATGAGCCAGAAGAATACAAATTCCCTGAAGCTAACCACCATAAGGCATCAACTCATGAAAAAACTAACAAAACCAAATCCAGGTATAATGGATTTAAACTTTCCCTTGTTAACATTAAAAGAATTGCAAAAGAAGCTCTGCAGGGTAAAAATATCAAATAAACTCAGAAATTCCTAGGCTGGAGAATACACACAGGAAAAAAAAGTCATTAGAGCTTGAGGGAGGAGTAGGTTAAGCAAAAGGAAATGGCAGCAAGATCTATCACTTGCTAGAAGGATAGCCTAATAAAATAACATACTCAGGAAGGTGAGACAAAATGTCAAGCTTCCCTGCAAGATAACAAATAAATTACAATGACCTGATTTATGCCTACATGATTGACCCAATTCAGTAAAATGCATCTTGAGAAAGAAATGAGATTCTACAACTGGGAATAAACTACGAAAGGAGATGCTGCAAGAGACTACAAAGTTGTTTTTAACTTCTCAAGTTAAGGCAGGTTTCAGACAACCTTGTATTTTGAGGGATTGACATATGTTTCTATACCCTCCAAAACCCTAACCTTATATATAGTGATTTGGCTTATCTGTGGGATTTTATATAGCAAACTGTACCATCACTGAAAAGGTTATTCTCACACAAACTGCAACCTCAGATGTTTAAAACTTGACATGTCTTGAAGGCAGGAGGCTGAATTCCATCAGGTAAAGTAGACTGAAGAGTGATGGGGCCCTGCCCTCCTGAGCCACAAGTGTGGCTTACAGTGTGAACTGCACTAGGCAAGCACAAAAACAAAAGCTTTGTCGCCACATATGCACATAATTCTGTCCTTTTTTAAAAAATTACATTGAGAAGGGTTGGTAAGAGATCTTGCTCTGCAACAGTTTTATATCAGAAAATATCTGTCCATAAGGGGTGTGCTGGGAAGAGGGGATAATAGGACTGCATTGGCATATATATACAGAGAGTTGCTGGGGAAGGAATTTCTCAACAAATGCTCTCAAGATACAAATGAACTTTCTAGATGAGCAGGATAAAACCTTTGTAGATATGATACAGTGGCTTAATGTGATCAAACGAGCTGCTGATGTAATTTTCCCAAACCTGGAATGACATTAAGTCAAAATGAAGAATGCTAACAAAATAAGTTAGGCAATACCATAATTGAAGTGTACTGATGACTACACATTCAGCAAGGTGTCACTGAATATGCAGGAGGAAATGGGCTACTATCTTCTGTTCATCTGATAATTTGGAATCTCTAACTAAAGTCAATTTCACAATAATTTGGAGGTGATACTAAGGTAGTAAATGCAACCTAATTCACAAGAATTGCCTAGCTTTAACTGAGAGCAATTGGACACATAGACCTGTTAAGGTCAACTCAGGCATGGTGTTCATTTACCCCACAGATGGGTTTCCAAATGTGAATAATTTGCCTCTCAGCTATACCCTGTTATAATGGAATGAATGACTAAACTACATATATCCTTAACAATGCAAGAAGCAAAGTCACACTTCCGAAATTGTGGAAATGATTGCATTGACTGATGTGCACTGGATCCATATCAAATGGCATTGGTGAAAATGACAACAGAAATTGCTCCTTTACTTATGCATATTTACTTATCATTTACACAGATGTCTAGTTTCTAAAGCAGTAGGTGGAATGCAATTTTTGCAGGGCTTTATATGTCATGTTGTTTTCTTCAGAAAGGACTTTCAACAGAGAAATCCCTTCAGTACCAGTTTGCACAGTTGTAGTGTCTAGTACTGCACTGGCCAATGCTCTTCAGAGGAGATTTCAAGCTGAGTTGAGAAATACTAAAGGCTGCACAGAAAAGCCATGTAGAAGGTTCAGATTTTGAGGTTTTTACCAGCTGGTAGAATGCAGCAGAGGTCTGAGAAGCATTTGGAGGAAACTGCAGCTAAGCAGTTTCTTAACAAAAGAAACTTCGAAGGGATTGCTCATGACTGGTGCACTGGCATAGGACTGAGCTCCTGGAAGAAAAGGCACAAAGAATACACAGAGAAGAAAACCTGGCAATGGAAAAGGCAGAGCTGTAAAAATAGACAGGATCTGCCCAGATAAAGGGCCTGCACAGAGGTGTATAAATCTATGTGTGTGTTTAAATACATGCACACACACGTCTGTAGTATGCACATTTGCAAAAGAAGCCATTATGAAGTCATCTTCCCAATACAGTTGGTGTATGAGACTAATTCTCATGTACTGATTCTTGGGATAAAAAGTGGTGATTGTAGAAACCCCTTGGTGATTTTGGAAACCCTTGTGTGGCAGCAGTCTACAAATGACGGGTTCTGCAAGGTCAAATACTGAATATATATTTGTATTCATTATGTAATTGTGCCAGTCTAGGTCCTCAGCTGTTAAATCCAAGGATTTTCATGCTAGCTTGAAAATGGACAGTATTAGTGATTCCTTTTTGTCAGTGCAGTTCTAGACCTGGGTTATCCAAGCACTTCAGAATATGTTTACCCACACCTAAGCTTGTTGACAAACACAAGCTACAAGTTTTTCTATATAGGTTACTGTTTCTCTATTTTTCTTTTGTTGTATGTCTATGCAAATTTGGCCCTATTAAAGCACTAAATAAAAAGGTTCATGTCTTTTCCTTGAAGATTTTCAAACTTGTTTAGGTATGCTAATCAGCTTTTTTGCTAAACAGCCTCCAGAAAGTTGTTTCTGTAATTAAAGTGATAAAGAGAGCTGCTTAATAATTAAACATATTTTTATTTATTGATCTGCATGACTAGATAAAATTTTAACATGTACAGTTTTGTGCAGGGAGTTCATGAAATATTTAATGTCACACATAATGCCAGTAATTCTAGGCATTGTTCTTTTGCCTCAGTTTTAATGAACTACTATTATACTACTATCAAATCAAAGCAAGTTTCTGTTTTTCTCTTTGTGTCTGGCAAAATTATCTCAATGTATTTAAGACAGATCCTTCCAGTTAAGGTAACTTTTCATCCATAAATCCATTCAGAACTTCAGTATGAAGTGATCTATTGACTGATTCTTGGGGATAAGGTTCTGATTACTAAAGCAAGGTGTAAACTCTGGGATTTCTCTCCACTTAAAGCCTTACTTGAAACCACAGTATTTAAGTATGGACTGATATTTGTATTTGGGACTAATTGCACTGATTTATGTACGACTTCCGTAACAGGTACTGTGTTGCATGTGCCTTGTTCTCTTTCTCCTCCCTCACTGCCCTCTGCTGGTATCCCAGGAAAAGTATTTCTGAGACAGCTGGAACTCCTCAGGCTTATATTTTTTTCCACTTCTTAAATCAAAACCAAAAGCAACACTCTTGGCTGGGAACTGTGGTCCTTTTATTTCTCCTTTCATTTTTTTTCCCTTCTAAATTTTGAAGTGTAGTTTACAGGGAAGGAAGGGCTTATATACATTTTTCAGTCCTAGCGAACAGACTTGCTCAGATCTAAAACAGGAAAAAGAAACCATAAAGAGAAATTTTTGCATTTACTCAGGAACTGCTGCAATTCATTGCAGAAGGTAATGATGCAATTCAGACAGACTTCATGAGTTTCATGTCTTTTGTGGGATGTGGCCTGGTTTCTAAATTTTCATTCTTAATTGTTTTGTAGAGCTCTACACGTAAATAATCTCTGCCCTTTGCAGGAATAATGTACTCTTTGCTCATTAGTCGCCTTTGGGGAAGTTGCTAGTCAAGTATGTTTTACACAAGCAGTTTATTTGTTAACATACAATCTCAGTGTGAATGTCACTTTCAATGAGCTGCTTGAGGATTTAGAGTTAGGGAGACTATTTGCCTAAATGAAAATATTAGTGTTGGGAAACAGAGTTTATTTTCCATGTGTTTCAATGGCTCTTGAAACTGAGGAAAAATCTGCAGTATCTTTAAGAGTGAATAAATAGAGAGATTTAAAATAATTAAGAACTAATATTATTTTGAAATAGATTTTGACTAAAACAAAGATCAATTCGACAAGATCTTACAAAACTATGTGGTCAAATATATGGGATCATGCATTGAGTGCCTAGCTAAGAATGGGGATGGCCCATCAAGAATGGGAAGTTCCAGAAATATCCACTGCAGTAAATGCTTTTGCATTTGATAATGCAGTACAAGCATTTGATAAAGTACATCTAACCTTGTTTTTTTCAATGAATGAGTATTGATTTGACCACACAAAAACTGATTGTCCTATTATTTTGTCTATTAAAATATGTCCTATAATAATTTGTGAATGCTTTTTATTAACCCAATGAAGAACCCTGAGTGTATGCACAAACATAAAACTAGGTGTAGAAAAAAATCAAAAAAATCAGCCAGGTAAATGGGAAGCACTGGACATTTATGTGTGGGGCAAACAATAATAAAGTTCAAATTCAGTAAAACTCTTAATTCCATTTTACTGCCATCTATACTTTGCATAATACCTCAGGATTTGCTTGAGTCTGAATTCAGTGGGATTAGATAATAAGCTCTAGTGTCTTGCTGATTCAGAACAGAAGTTTTAATGCAAAGATAAATATTTAATGTAATTTAATGAGACTCTTAATAAGCACAAGCAAAAGAAAAACTACTAACTGCAGAAATCAGATTTCAAAGAGAGGAGCAGATTTGCAAGACCTGCCATGAGCTTCACCCACAATAACATCATTAAAACCTGCAATAATATAAGATCCATTTAGGAAGTATTTCAGCCTTTAGTATTGTGTACAAGGAAAACATTTATCCTTACAAACAAGCTATTTACAGTCCCATTCCAGCCCATTTTTCCTTTGATAGAAACAGCAATCACAGCAGAATGAAAGATGAGCTACACTCATGGCTACTTGCTTGTATTCCAGCACCAGAAAAACAAATCATTAAGATCAAAGCACCAGCCATCTTAATAAACTGTGTGCACTGTTGTTATTGTGACTTATGGCTATGGTCTGCACAGAGGGAAGATGTAAACAGCACAAAAGAGAAATCAATTTTTTTTACTGAATGGCTCTGCATTAACACTAAATATTGTACAAATATAAGTACTTTTAGTACCTCTAATTTTATATACAAACTGTACAGTTAGTTCAGGTCCTGACTTGCAGTCAGGACATGGCCAGACATTATGCTGGGACAAAAGGGGAAAGCAAATGTTCCCTGATTCCCCAGTTTAGCCATAGGCTTCTCTGGCTTCCAAAATGGCATTGTTGCATGCCAAGCAGGGTGCAGTTTTATGATACAAACTGAAAAGCTGTGGAGAAGAGCTGCCCTGCAGAACAAGAGACATTCAAAATTATTATATAACTTGAGAGAGATTCATGGCTTTTATAAGATTTTAGTCAAAGATCCTTTATTTCAACTGTTGAATGAGTTTGCCTTTCCTCATATCTGGGTATTCAACCAGCAAAGACACCTTTCACCTACCCTTTGAAAACAGCATTCTCTTGAAGGGGCCTCTGCCAGCCTCCAAAACAAATGGATGGCCAAAACCATTGCTCAACCAGAGTTGTTGTTGAACAACGTTGAACAAAGTTGCTGAAGTTTAGAAGCCCTAAGCCAGCACAGAGAATTGGGCTTAACCCCATCTGCCTTAAGTAAACTTGCTAACTCATTGTGCAAAACATGTAGAGGGAATATATGCAAATATAGTAGTGATCAACTGATTTTTCAGGATCCTGGCTAGACTGGTATTGCTGGTCATCAGAAATCATTTTATTTGAGTTCTGATAGAGAGAACACAATACAGAAATTACTAAGGTAAAAAAATAAACATGAAATGATACAGAAGCACATCTTTTAATATTAAGCACTTCAGTGCCCAATGATTTTTCATCATTTATTGTGACTTATGCTAAAAAGGTGGAGTAGACTTGCACAATTCCAAGGTAAAATTATGCCAGTGATGTTATTTTTAATATAAAGAAAGCTTCTGAAAATAAAGAGAAATACGTATTTCTCACTTACTACTTCATGACATTGTTTTTAAAGAGTCATGAGTCATTTATCTTAAAATAAATTCTTCTCCATGAAGCTGTCTGCTTATTTTTAAGTTTTAATGTGTTTCCCCCTTTCCAGTGTTCCTAACTACATTTTAGAACCTTATTCCTTAAAACTAATGAATGTTTCTCCTTCCTTTATGATCCACTGCTGCTGCTGTTTAGCCACTGGTTATATCACCTACATACTCTATCATCTCTCTTGTGAAAAACGTTGTTATAGCCTGAAACAATTCCACCATATAGATAAAGTATTAAGTATTTTGTGCAGGTGAATAGCTCTTCCATTTCCCTTATCATTATCAGATTGGCCTATTCCTACAGGACTGCAGCAATTCCACAATCAGGATAATAATCAGTGTCTCTCTCATTCTCTGAATATTGCTGATAAAAGAACGAATTTTATTCTTTCATGCTTAACTATGCAGAACGGTGCTACTCATTTAACTGTTTCAGGAATCTCTGAACCATATGGATAAAAGTGCTTTTGGATGAGCAGGGTTTATTCCACTGTACCTAGGGATGTGAGGCAATACTTAATTTGGAGTATTAATTGCTTACAGATGCATTATGTTAGGCTGATATGTATAGAGACCTAGATTATGAGAAGATTTGGCTTGATTGATCAAACTAACTAGAGTTTATAAAAGAAAATTTTGCATTTTGAGTGTAGACTCTCTGTATTACTTGCCAATCCAATTCCTCCCAAAATACAAATAAATTTGAATGTTTCTAATGAAAGAAGTATTTTAATTAATAACCACACAGGATTTTTTTTTTTTGCAATTTAAAAAAGCAGTCTGTTTATATAAGTAGCAAAAGTACTTAGAATTCTACAGCTCTGCTATTGGAATGCAAAAAGCATTGCAAAACAACAGATTTACTCATCTATTCTTTCATTTGATGCCAATATATTAATCCTGAGACTGAGTTAAAACTACTCTATTTTTCTTGGTTTGGATTGAAATCAGCCAGTTTTGCCTATTTGAGATAATTGATGGGTACAACCTATAAAACTTCAGGTAAGAGCACTGCCATTGTGTGATCTTATATTCTAATCTTAGTAATCACATGCCCCCAAGCAAATGATGACACTGGCTCTAAATGACCCTTAGGTTCAGCAAGTCTGTTTCTTTTTACCTCTGGCTTATTTTAATCTGGAAACAGATGTCCTGCTCCATTATCTGAAGCACAACTGGACTCACTGGAGCAGTTATGGATCTGTGGCACATTTCAAATTTTTACTGAATTTGTAAATTTTTTTTAAGGGTATATGCAGAAGATTTGCTTTGTAGGTTATATTTGCTCAAACATACAAAGGCTGCAACTCAACACAAAAAAGGTCTATAGAGAACCTATAGATCATTTTGTGTGAACTTTGCTCCTCTTAATTTATTTCCTTCTTTTGAAAAAATTTAAATTCTCTTTTCCAATTTACTGGATTCAAAATGTGCAAGTATAAAGAAAAGGTCCTCACTTGACACTTTGATCAGAAAGCACTGACCATGTTGAATCAACTTGTCCATGGGAATATATTCATAGTGTCACAACTTGAGAACATGTACAGGTCAAACACATGCCCAAAAAGTGACATCTTCATGGGAAAACAACTGGCTTTTGCTCAGCCCTAGTTCATAGCTCATAGACCCTCAGTTGTGCTGATTAGCATCAATAGGCATTTTCTGCAGCACAACAGAACAGAATGATGCTGATGATTTCATTTAAAAAATAACTGGCTATTTTTTTTGGTACTGATTGAAATATACTTATTGAGAGAAAAATCCTGATTTGGAGTTATTATTTCCATATAGAAGGCACTGTGCCACTTAACTATTTAATTTTCTAAAAAAATACAACTTAAGTGATAAAATCAAAAATTCTGTATGCATAACCCAGCCCTTTTTACTCCTTTCCCTATTTTTTAAAGTTTATTAATACTTTGAATTATTGCTAGTAATTATTAAATTACTGCATAATCACTGGGGAATTCTCAGTTCACTCACAATAAAATATTTATTTTCTCAGACTCATTGACTAAATCTGACCATCAAATTCTTACAGTACTCAGAACAGTATTTTTGTCATTTTTGAGAAGACATTTCATTACAATGCAAATGGAAGTGCCTCTGAGCAGGCTAGTTAGTATATGCTACATGCAACATGCAAATAGTCTGAAGTCACTCCACAATTTATACAGAAAGTATAACTCAAATTTGACTGGAAATACCATTGTTTTCTTTAGATCTGGTATTTACATATGGCAAAGTGGTGGGTGGATATCTATCACATGCAAATATTAGAAAGAACAGCTGTGTAAGGATACCATGTCTCACCACCACAGAAAGAACATTTAAAGGAAATGCACTTGGTAATTAAATTAATAATGGGCAATTAATTTGATAGAAGCAGGCAGCCAATTTGAAAGCAACAGAAGTACATAATGTAATCAAAGCATATTTGGTCCAATTAGTTGCATTTGTTATCTATCACAAAGGCATGTTGTGTACACACACTATCTTTCAACATTTATTTCAGAAGAGAGTGCAATGTTCAGCAGGAGAACACTGAAAAAGACCACGGGTTTACTTCTAAAAACAGACATCATCAATAAGCAATTTAGGCAACTACAAATTCAGTTTCAAAGGAATGTCTCAGGGACACTCTTCAGTAGAACAGGACACAGACTCCCGAGTGTATCAGAAAGGATGCTGCTGCCAGCATCTGCCAAACTGGCCCCAAGTTGTTAATCTTGAAGACATGAAAAATCCACCCTGACATGTAATTTTAACATGCGAATGTTAAAACAAACCTGAAACTTAACACACATATCAGCCAAACAGCCAAGAACTGTGTCTTTCTTTATCATAAAATTAATCCAAACCCAATGTCACTCTCAAGAGCAGGTTAAGGCAGACTAATCTTTCTGACATTCTGTTGTTCCTCCTAAGTGCCTAAACATGGAGCCTCTGCAGCCAGCCACAGGCAGTCATTAATTTCACACTGTGAAAACACTTTCTAAAGACAACTCTGTAATCAAACGTGGTTATTTACCTGTCATAGTCTTGGCAAATCTCCCCAACAGCTACCAAAGCTTTCAGGTACTCATTGGGCTGGTAGGGGTGGATATAGTGCAGTGAGCAGCTGTTCCTGGGATCGCCGTTCGATGCAGTGAAATCTATAGCTACCTGGAAAAGAAGTCAATGTGTTGCAGAGCTCTTCTGAGCATAAACACACCTACATCAACTATATATCTTTACCAGAAATAATCTGCTGCAGCAAAGAGACAGCAGCCTCACAGCAAAGGTCATTTTACAGTGCACTTAATCAAATTGGAATTAGGATTGTACTGGTAAATATATGCAGAAGCAAATGACAGTTTATAAAATAAGAGATAATAAAACTAAAATGGCATAATTAGGTAAAAAAATTACCTGCATTGCTATTCTATGGTGGAAATTATGTTCTAATACAAATGAATCAATTTAACTATCTCTAGGTTCTCATATTTAATTAAATTATTCCGGCTCAGGTAACGTTCAGGACATAAAAGCTTTGCAGCAAAAGTGTCCATAGAGAGTTACATGCCCTACTAAAACTATAAATTAGAACTCCAATTAGGGACATTTCTTAGCTATTTCAATCCTTACTGTGGCTGTAGTAGTAGATACTGCTTGTCTGGTATTTTTTCTCTTCAAAACATCTAAGCATTTAATAATCAGCCCTTGCAATTTCACAGTTGATAGCAAGCTTAAACATGAGGTGCAGGGGAAAAATAAAGCTTGAATCCAGAGAAGATTTTTTGTTGCTGTTTTTGAAAAACCTTAGAGAAGATTGTGGGAAATAGTCAATGCAAAAGCAAATATTAATGAATCATCTTAAAATTAATTTCTCCCTTTTAAAACGCTCTTTATATTTCTCACTGAAGGTAGGCTCTGGCATGCATCTTCCTTTGCTACGGATCAGAAAGTCCTCTGCTGAATTTGTGATGCTGCTTTATAGGAATTCCTAAAAGGAGCAACAAGAATCCCAAGAGTGTTACAGAGGGAACAAAGCCATTTATAAAATGTCCTCGTGTCAAATAACCTATTCCTCCAAAAATCCCATTACACCTGAATATTCAACAAATGCAGCAAGTTCAGATTTCAGTTTAACTGTAGCTGAAAGGTGAGAAAGGGTCTTGCTAAAGTCTGCAAAAAGAACTCTGAAGGCACAGCTTGCTTTTACAAATGTTCAGCTTCCCCAGGTGCAGCCTCTGCCTGGCACAGGGAACACTGCTTTATGCAGCTTCAAAATGCAAATGAAACATGACATTTTCATGCTTCCTTAAAAAAATTACACAGCCCTTCTGAAACTTATTTTTGTTGCTAAAAAGTAAAAGGGAAATATCATACTAGGTCAACCCAACATGGCTTTCCTTCACTGGTTGTGATTTTCCACCTCCATCTTTTAGCTGAAGAAACTAGCCTCGAGTAGGCTTGGAAATCCCTTCTTTGCCTTAATCATCTGTGAACCCCTGGCACCTCACCACATCCAGTCAGGAGAGAGATGAGCTTTTTGGCTTGCAAATAAAAATAATCTTTCGCCTCTGCTTCCTACTCACTGTTCAGGCACCAAAGCACTGAGTTTGTTTTCCACATAGATCTTTTCCTAAAAATGGTTCTGGATTTAACTTGAATAAATCAAAGGAGAATCTCTCATGACTTCACTTGTAAGGGCACATAACTGAGGAACACTGCACATATTTAACTCAGGAAGAAAGCAACACCAGTGGTTTGTGAAACCCAAGATAAATCCATGGATGCTTGTTTAGACTAGATTAGTTTTGGGAAAATTATTTGGAAAGTGTCTTATTCAAGGTATGCATATTTTCTTAAAAATAAGTATATTTTCTCTGATATTAGTTCAACCTCAGTTTGATAATAGGAGGCGTAAAAATGCCACTGTATGATAGAGAAACAAAGGGGATTCCTGTAAAATTGTTAAAAGTAGGTGTTTTTACTGATAATCTCAAAACACTAAAACACATTAACAAGACTATAGTGACACATAAAACAGAACTAGACAAGTCTTCCTTTATGGCAAACTGCTTTGGAAATGAAATCAAGAATATGGAGTAGGAATAAGGAGTGGGTTTCATAAGCTTGGAAAAAAGCCTGTGGCTAGTGTTTGGGAAAGCAAAAAAAACCTTCCTGGAACAAGCTTCCTTTTGGAAATGGTCCTTGCAGTAGAGGTCTGCTGATAAGTAAAAAAATATCCTAATTTCCTATGATGAAGAATTTATGAATATTTGTACTTGGATGCAGTGTGCTTGAATTTGATCCAAATCTCTGTTTGACTCCCACAGGGAGGATTTATAAGAAAGATGACCGCTGTAAATTGCCACGATGCCAAAATAACCATGCAGAGCTCTGCTCCTTTAGCATTACCCAACAGGACCAAGGTCTTGTGCAAATACATTGGATAAGGATTTGTAAAGATAAGTTAATATATGACAGAAGTTATGTTAATATCTCATCTGAGCTTATCTTTTGGGCAGTAAAGTAGAAATCTTTCATATAGTGTGTACATTTGATTTTTATCAGTGTATCTTTAAATGTATCGGTTCCAGTGCAGTCATCTTCCTTCAGCTAAATAAGAGCATAACAGCAATAACTACACTCGGTAACAGCTTCTTTTTTTCCCCCTCAGACTTGTAAAAGGGTGATTTTCACTACACTCAAAACATCCTACAATGCTGGGACCTCCTGCTAGATCAGTCAGCAACAAATCAGAATCAGGCTGGCCAATACCGTGACCTGCCTGAGAGAGCATCTGTCCAATATATCTTTCTATTACCATTCCTTTTTATGCATGTTACACATCCTTTCTGCTGTACTTCCTAAAGTGATGAAAATGTCTTTTGACTACAGACCCATTTGCACTGCCAACCTCTGAACATTTCTTCTGCAGCAGGGTACACTGTCTGATAAGAGATACGGTGTTTGGCAATAAGCTGGGCATAAAAATAGAGGGCTGGAATCAGCACTATTGATCTATATAGATGAAAGCTTCTTAATAACTCGTTTTAAAGGGAAGGAAAAGTTTACTTTCATTTTTCAGAGACATTCTTTCTAACTACAAACTATATTTCTACAATCAAGGTACAAAGTATCACAAGAACACACAGCATGATGTTACCAAGGCTTTTCTTAGTGCCTTAAATTAGCAGGCACATCATACTACAGCTTTTTGTTAACAAATGTGTGCCTAGCATCCCAGTTTCCCTCCCTCAGCAAGTGCTCTTTCAAATCAAAGTTGTATCATACTGCCCGTACACAGCATGAGCTCAACAGAAATGTCATTAATATTAGGACAATGACAACAATACACGTATCAGGATAGTTTCAAACAATCCTGAATCCACTACAGTTAAAAAAAAAATAGAAATCTGGGAAAGTCCAAGGAATAGACCTCCTCTGTTTCAGTGGTCTGAATTAATCAGATTAGGACTATGTGAAGAGGACATTATGTGATGCATGCAGAAAACAAGGGAGAATGGAGTATCTCCCCAGTAAGCTGCACCCTTTTATTTCCGTGACCACTGGAGAATTCATTTTGGAAAACAACAACACATCTCGCAACCAGTCTGTGCTGAGGACTGCTGGAAGAAGAGGGAAGGAAAATATGTGGAGAGCCAGTTTGTGACGATGTTTAGGTAGAAGCACTACATTATGCATGCAGACAGCCATAGGTACAGAGACGTCACAAGGGCTTACCCTGGGTCCGTGCAGGTTGAAAATTGATAGTGATGAGCTTACACACTACTATAGATTGACCATTAAGGGCAAGAGTAATTCAAGGATCTCTGTGGTTGACAGTATAATGAATCTTCCATTTCTTTTATGTCCTCACTTCCCATCCTTTAAGATGAGCTTACTTAAGCTTTCTATTACCAATTGTTTTGTTTCATTTCAGTGAAACGAAATACAGTAAAACGTACTAGAAGCCACTATGCACTGTAACCCATTTGCCCTACCACTTTTAAACTTGTGTTTCACAGCCTACTAATAGGAAATAAACCTGTGACAAATAAATAAAAGGCAAACAAATTGCCATAACCCTTCTTTGAACTAAGGACTTGCTCTTCCATTGGAAAACAGTTTTGAGGAATCAGAGTTTGAAAAGCTGTAACTTAATATGTAAATCCCTAGATACTTTCTAATGGTGGCAGTTCTCCTGTTCTTGAGCTGGAGTTGTGGTAAATGCGTATGAACTGGTCTTTGCACGTACCTAACCACATGCCTTCATTAGAAAAAGCTTTCAAATATAACATGAAGGCATTAATGTCTTTCTGATAATGATCTCGAATACATTTCATAGTTGAGTTCTTCTAGTCATATTTTAGAGAGGAAATGTCAAAAAAGGTAAATTAAAGGGGTTTCCCGTGACTGCCAAATTTCAGACTTGAAGAAGAATTGTGCATTGCTGGTATGTGGGGATAAAAGAAATAGCCAGGTAAGGCAGAGAGGTAATTACACAGTATGCTTTATATGAGAGAAGATAGTTATAAAGATCCCTGTCCACTGCAGAAGGTATTTCCTTCAAAACCAAAACACAGTCCTCAGTTTTGGCTGTTATCCAGTGAGTTTGTGATGAGTGTGAGCAAAGTCCAAGTTTAACACTTCAAAAAGCTGATCTGTACACAAGAAGACAATCCATTGCTGTCTATAGCTGCTGCTGGAACTTTCTGGTACAATAAAAAAAAAACCAACTTCTTTTTTTGTCAAATCTTTTTGGAAAATGAAAGCTTGCCTGGAAAATGTGAAATGGAACATGTCAGTAGCATTCAGTGTCTGATAGAGAGCAGAAATAGGGCAGGATGCTACAGGAAAAGAAAAGATCTCCAGAAGAAAAATATTACCTTTGTGCATTAGATTTTAGCCCTTTAGCTAGCATAAATTAGAAGTCACATAAACCAGATTGGAACTGAGCCACAATCCATATTCCTATGCTATGGGAAAAAATGATATATCATATTATATTATATTAAGTCTATTAATTTTTAGATACATGACACAAAAAAAGATCAAACCCACACATCATTAAATGTTTCTAGTTTTATTAACTGGAAATACAAAAAACTGTATTTCTGTTTATGAAGAGCCCTGCAAATCCTTTTACACCCTGTTCCTTGAACTGAATAGCTTCTGAGTAAATTAGAACCCCTTGTAGTGCCATCTTACTTGGTAGCTATGGCTGATTTATGAAACACCAGCATTTACCCCAGGCTGACAGAGAAAAGTCCCTGGCTGGATCTCTCTTTGTGTGACTTTCAGTATGGCACCATTTCAGGGGAAACTAACAGAGAACTCATTCTGGAAAGGAAGACTGGCCCTTAATACATTTTGCAAGAAGAACTTAATAATTTACCAAGGAATGGCATGTAAGAATCATTTCTCTGAAAGTAATGAATTGGTATCTAACAGGATTCCCTTTCTTCAAAACAAGTTAGAGAAGTAAGACACTTACTGTAAACTGTATTTGGCAGCCTCCCATGATATAATCTAAGAAAGAATGCATCTTGTGTATCTGCAGACAAGAAAGCAAGACATTTGACTTAGCTGTGTACTGATAAAACGTAAGAGAACTGCCTGAAAAAAAAAAAATGGGAGGAGGAGAGGGACCAGCTGAGAATAAGGTAAAGGAAGAATCATTAAATACAGTTTGAGACAGAAACAAAACTATAAACAGAAAAAAAAAAATCAAAATTTCAAACCTACAGAAAGGAAAATTCACACAAAAAGTAGAAGCAACTTCTCAGTGGGAAGTCAGAGAAAATTTTGCTGTTGGTTTAGGAGGAAGAAGAGTGATTTTGTAGAAATAGTGGAGGTATTAAAAGGGATACACACAAAGTTGGTGAGTCTTTAGGTGTTAGAATTTAGTATTGTCTTTTCCATTGTACAAGAGCAGGGATAGGGCAAGAGAAATGAAACAAGAGTTGAGGACAGTCAACTTACTTTTGAGATTCAAGTCCTTGCCTTTACTTTTTGTAGGGGATAGTTTCCATTGCTATTCTACAGGCAGTTCCACTTTGTTCCAAGCACCATTGAAATATATCACTGAGAGCTTAGTAGAGAAACAGTCAAAGAGCAAAACATATATTTACCTTGCACTGGTTAAGGATGACAATGCCTGAGTTCTTGTAGTTCTTCTTCTTTGCCTTGTACTTGGGGTTAATGCATTCCCATTGTACCTGTGAAAAAAATAGCAGTCACTCTCTGCAAGAAAATTTTATGTACACATTGAATAATTCACAAAAACTGCACTGCTCAATTTCCAAAGTTGACTAAATCATAACAGATAATGGTGCACAGAGAGGAAAAAAATGAAAACTGTTAACTATGCAGAGAATAGTTAATAGAAAAAGGCCCAGGGCAAACATCAGTCTTTGAACATATACATTGGACGTGGCACTAAGGGAGACATCCAGATTCATTTGTTGTCGCCTTCCAGTCTTATAGTTTCAGGTGTTACATAAGCAAGATGCAGGATCTTCTGAGATCATTTAAGAGGACAAAAAAAGAGGGAACTTAGTACAAATGAAAATACTGGTGAGAGTAACCTGATGCATTGTATTAACTACAAAAGTGTTGTCAAAGTAACACTGAGTTTGTAATTAAACTCATGATTAGAAAAATTCTGGTCAGCAATCATCTCACTTTCTCCTTTAAGTCTGATAGCAAAATAAAAAGTTAAGGAAATCAGTAAAATGTTTGTGCACAAAGATGCAGCTAACTAAGGATACATCTGAAATCTATCCCTAAGAATAGACTAAAATCCCTTTTTGAATTTTTTTCATAGTTTTATTTACAAACAGTCAATTTTACAGCAAAACAGTCCTACCTTGTTACTGAAATACATCTCCTTGTTCTCATCATAACATCTCCCAGGTTCTTAATAATTTCCACCTGAAATGTTCTGCCTTCCTCCGGTTTCAGGCAGAGTGATAAGGCCAAGCTTTCAGATGCTCACATCTAATGTTTACACTATTATTCATACCTTTTACTGAAGGAGTAAAATGTACATTTGTAATGCAAGTGTCTATTGGGATTTGTAGATACAGATTTTTATTTGTAATATGCTGTTAATGTGGTTAATAACATGACTATTTCCCTTCAGGGACCTGTTTTCAAGTGTGGAGACAAAACACATGATGCTGGGTAACAGAAAGAAATACAGTTCCAAAAGGAACCAGAATGATCTATTATCTAAAAATTTCTATTATGATAGTTTGAAATGAAACATGTCTTAAGTGTTACAGTGTGTTTTGCCTACAATGAAAACCTGCCTAAGCACTACAATACTTTGTCTACAGAGAGGTACATATGTGATGTATCTTAGCAGTGTTTGAGCACCAAAAACTATTTTTACTTCATGCTCAGCCCCAGAAATTTCATTGAGCTTCAAACTATTGTCTAACAGCAATTATTTGGATGTCTCAAAAGTGTCCCAGACTTAGCGATTTTGTTAAAAAAAGGGAAGGCAAACCATATGGCTTTGGAGCAATATGAGACCATTTCTGCACAGGGGAGAAGGAGAGGTATCTTCATCACAGTGATATGGAGACAGGTGACAAAGTGAAGAATAGGAAAAGACAAAAAAACTCTTCCAACTGCAGAAAGCACATCTACTTGCTCTCCCAGCTAGCCTACAGCTCAGTTATTTGTCTTGTGAAACTAATTTTCCAACTGAGAAGACAGGCAGATACAGGCCCTCATGTTCAGGGGAAATCCTCTGTAAATGTTTTTTCTCTACTCAAGAGAAGCAGTCATGCTCAAGAAGTAAAAGCCCTTCTCTCCCAGCAAAGAGAGTGCTCTGTAACACAACACTGGAGTGCAATAAGCTCATATTTTGGTCTGAAAGCAAGACAAAAGCACTGCCCACTCTCATCTTGACAGGTTGCTGTCAGGCAAAATGGTTTAACACACAGTTAGTTGTCTTCACACTTACTCGAAGCATTCCTACAGAGAAATCATGCTGTCTGTATTCTATACATAAACTTTAATGTATCAAATTGAAAGGGAAAAGAGGAGACAGGATTTGCATTCCTCCCTTTGACACTGAAATACACTGGAGAGGTGCAGCAGCTTTCCCCTGAATATCCAAGGTGAACCTCCTTAATTTTAGCATCCTCCAACATGAATATTTTTTAATGTGCATGTTTTAACAAGGCCTGACCTATATGCAGCCATATACTACACACATAATTTCTCTCCTTAGGAAAATGATTATTTAAGCCTGAAAAAAAATTCCATGGTATTTTTATAGAAGACGTTTACAATAAATAAGGACCAAAGTGGCATAGAATATTACTTCAGGAGACAAAAAAATAGCTCAGGTTCCCTTTGCTAACTGTAAAATACAATTATGAATTTTCACCTACTTTGCAAAGCATTTTGAGATGTATGGATAACAATCCTCAGTGACTACCTAAAGCTTATTTAAATATTCTATGTACAAGTCACTAACATTATTGTCTATGTGGATAATAAAGCAAAGGAAAGAACAGATTAGAAAATTTGCAGAAAGTTGGAAAACAGAAAGAAAGAAAAAATTTGCACTTATTAAATGTATTGATGACAGTATAATGAAGGGAAGGGAATAAGAGAGGCAAGAGAAGACATTTCCCAGTTCATAGGCTTGAAAAAGCCAATAAGACTGTTTTACATGAAGCTCAATCTTTTCTTACCCACCAAGATCCAGTTCTGACCTTGGCAATTCCCACAGCTCAAGCTAAAGATGTAACAAGCATCATTTGAAGGAAATTCCCTATACAGGTCTTACTGTTTATCCAGCTTTTATAATGAGAACAGAGTTCAGAATACAGCTCTAAGCAGGTAAGTTATAATGAGAAACAATTCTCAAATATTCTGCTTGCACTGTTGAAGCCAACCTCGATTTCCAGTCTGTTCCAACATTCCCAGTATTGATTTGGTATCTGATATTGTTTTTCATCGATCCATTTTTGCTCTTAAATTAACTTTTCAGTTGAGAGAAAACTAATGCAATAGTCTGCAATCTGACACTAATGGTAAACATTGTGAAGTTTGCATTTGTTATTCTGAAAGTCACTTAGCATTTCCTCCAAATGCCTGACAGCTCTGAGCTGTGCAGGCTCTTTCCCTATCAAACAACACAGAGAATCTGAAACAGAAAGCAACCTGGTTTTAAACCATCTACTGTTAATTTAAGTAATGTTGCAAATGTTGGTAATAGACTCCCAAGACTATACTGTCCTGGTGCTTCTTTTATACACTTAAATTTCAACCATTGAGTGGAGAATTTCTGAACAAACTCCATTCAGCTATTCTTGATGAATAGCGCGTCCAGAGGAGGCAACGAGGCTGGTGAGGGGCTTGGAGCACAAGCCCTGTGAGGAATGGCTGAGGGAGCTGGGGTTGTTTATCCTGGAGAAAAGGAGACTCAGAGGTGACCTCATCACTCTCTACAACCTCCTGAAAGCTGGTTGTAGTCAGGTGGGGGTTGGTCTCTTTCTCCAGACAGCAACTGACAGAATGAGAGAACACAGCCTTAAGCTGCACCAAGGGAAATATAGGCTGGATGTTAGGAAAAAGTTTTTCACAGAAAGAATAATCAAGTACTGGAATGGTCTGCCCAGGGAGGTGGTGGAGTCACCATCCCTGGATGCGTTTAAAAAAAGACTGGATGTGGCACTCGGTGCCATTATTTAGTTGAGGTATTAGGGCATGGGTTGGACTCTATGATCATGAAGGTCTCTTCTAACCCAGTGATTCTGTGATCCTGTGATTCTTCAGTGAGAGTCAGTGAACTAATGTTGACACTTGGAAAGTCCAAACCCTCTTGTGCCTGTGATGAGGAGACACAGATTCTTCAATGGGAGATGTTACTCTGCAGTGAAGGGTACTGTCTTTCCAAACACCCTTACTCCTTCTCTTATAAAACCTTCAGAAGAGAGAGAAAAGCAAACAGTGCAACCACTTGTGCCACACACCAGCAAAGGGAAGTGGAGGTGATTAAATGAAGGCAATCATTGTAGAACCAAAATTTGGACAGTATGTGGCACAAGCTATTCAGAGAAAGGACTGAGGGTGCCAGGAGACTTTCCTGTACCATAAGGCAAGACAAATGATAGCAGCTGCTTTCTCTAGGAGAGTGCCTGCACACCAGGACATTGGGTAGGCCTGTGAGGAAAGGGCTAGAGAGTTTGCATTGCTTGTTGTATGCTTGTGGCATAGTTTGTTTTAGCAGTAACGTGTTCTCTTGCCTCCTCTGCACTTTGGTTTCTCTCTTCTTCCTTCCTGTTCAGCTGCTGCAATGAATTGCAGTTTGTAAATGACAAAGGAGGCACTACAGTCTAATGGATGGGGCCAAACCCCAATCGATAGCAGGCAGCACCATATCCTGCATTGTCTCTTTCTGATGCCTCAAGGAAAACAAGCCTCTTTTAAGTGAACTTAGTCTCCTCCCGCAGGAAATGCTACTTTATTCCTGCCATCCCTTCTAGGCAAGAGGATAGTTTTGTGGTTTTTTTCTCTTTCTCTCCCAGAAATACATCCACCAAGAGAGAAGTGAGAGTGGCCTTTAACCACTCTCAGAGATTTCCTCTGAAAACTTGCCCCCAGGGAATGAAGTGGAAATGAAAGCATTTCTTGTTTCCCCAGCCAAGCCCGCAGCCTCCTCTGTGCTTCTGAGGCTGTACCAATGGTTGCCTCCTCACAAGGATTTGGCAGGTGCCTGGTGTGGCTGCACCCTCTGCTGAGGCCTCTGCTGCCCTGTCTGGGGCCAGCAGCAGCTGCTGATGTTGCAGACAGTCCTGGGTGAACTGACAAAACTGGAATTGTCCATAGGTGTCAATAACACCTTGGCCCATTAACAAGAGCTTAAAGGTCTCACCCTGCAAAGTCATCTGAAGAGCTACCAGATGGAAAAGCCCTCCCTAATAACACCCTGAACTTGTGGGAATCAGTGGAGATGGGAAGTACAGCAGGGTTTCTTCCTCCTCTTTCCTTCTATATGTGTACAAATGCACACGTCCATTTTTTATGTAATACAGGAACAGATTTTTCCCTTATGTAACTCTTGTGCTGCATGGGGATCCAGGTGATTTCTCTGACTTTTTTCCTCTCAAATCCCTCTGGCTTTATTGCCTTGATTAATAAAAACCCTAAAAAAGTGCTTTTTTTTCTCATTAGTAGAGGATTTCTCCTTTCAGCTATGATAAGCTTTAATAGTATTTACATTTATATAATCTCAAGCTTCTTCTTGTCCTGTTTAAATATGCTTGCTAGATTAGTATTAAAGCACCTTAAAAACTGCCACTGTATACACATATTAAAAAAATATATATAATATGTATTATTGGAAGAAATCCTAAGACACAATAAACTCAGAGTATTAGTATTTCACTTAAAAAGATAAAGACACACTTATTTTTACTGTGGATTTTTTTGTGTCAAGATTATGGTGAAGGAGTAAAAGATAAAGTTTGGAAAGGTAGAAAGTGTTAATGGAAGTTTTAGAAACCACAGAATAACACGTTGGAAAAGACTTCTGAGATCATTGAGTCCAGCTGTTAACCCAGCACTACCAATTTCACCATGAAACCACGGTTCATGCAAGGGCTGCTTGAGATGTGCATTTGAACAAGAGGATGTCTTTGTGCCATTTTTATTGTAGTAGGAAAATAGGCTAGGTGTCAGAACATAACAATCTATGACCATGAGGTAATTTTTATGGAGCAGAAACACATAAAATTATTATCCTGAGGTTGTTCATGATCAGAAAGTCTTCTTCAAACAGAAGACCAGGAAGTTTTCCCAGAATTCAGTCCTCTCAGTGAGGGAGAAGCACTTAACACTCTGAAGGAGTCATAATTCAAGATTTCTGAATCTCACCCACGGCATACCACATTCAGAAAAGATATTCATAAACAACTTAGGCCACTTCTGATCAAAACCAAGTGATCTCATTCAGGTAAGGAATTTTTTCTTCTCTTCACACAGTACTGGTTCAACCACTCAGAAGATACCAGTGCTAGATTCATAGCACTTATCTAAATGATGCCTGGTCTCATATAAGCATTTCTGAGAAATCTCACAGCCAAAGCAAGACAGCAAGCTCATCTGAGGCTGACACTCAAAACTTGGGATAATCAGTACACAGCCCAGGGATGGAACAGTCTTATAAGCACCACCAGCTCCTGTAAGTAAGCAGATGACACATACCCATTCTATCCATCTCAAGCAGTTCTGTAGCAGTTGATATACTGGCTACAAGACAAAAATATCTTTGCTTTTAGAGGGGGAGGTTGAAGAATGGGTCAGAATGCTCTGTGCTTTCTGAAGGATGATCTATGTACAATTAAAAGGCAACTTCAACATCCTTGTCAGCTCCTCCAGAGATGAGGTGAGCTGGTGAAATGGTGAGAAGCACTAGCAGTGCACAGATGCCACACAGTCCATCCTGCTCACCAGCACCAACTGTGGTACTCCCACTCTTACTGCTTAATGCGTTTTTGACAATTTGTGCTGCTGATTCCAACCAATACAGACTTGGTTGCTGATGGGCAGAGATGGAGATCTGGTGTAGCCTCCTTTAAAACCACACAGATTTGCAGCTGAAGCTTAATCAAGGTTCCTGGATCTCCTACCAATGATGAATGGTTCTTCCAATTCTTTCCAGTTTCCTGGGAAAGTGAAAAACCCTGGCTGACAATCACTAGGGTGTTTTGATTGTCTTTTGACAGAACTATAGCAATGTACTGAAGCTGACTGTAAAGTCTACTGCACAAAAGAAAATATAACCAGAACAAGAAGCTTCACTGCATCTCCTAGCAACTCAAATAGGGATGTCAGACCTGACTTCTGCTCTTATTCTGGCTTCCACAGCATCTGAGATGTAGTTCCAGGCTTTGGCCCTCATCTTCAACACTGGACACTCACTGTTGTGATGTGAAAGAATGTTAACAGCAGGGGCTGGAGGATGTAGTTTTATTCATATGACTGAAATAACTATGACATGGAAAACAATATTTTCTGGTCTGAGGCTATGAAAGGGTCTCTTCTTGGAACACAGAACTATGTTTAACCTACTCATCTCCCCAATCACATATAATTACATTTCTTTGGTATGGCCTTCCTTATCAGAAATAGCTAGCAACACATGTACTTGAAGGCAAAACATCTTCTTTCTCTATAATTTCCTCAAGATTTACCTATAACCTCTGTATTCAAAATAAACACTCCATTGCACATGCTTTTTCTTTAGGGAGCTAAAACTAAAGAAAAGAACTGACAACTGCTAATCACATTACTTAATGTTACACAAAGGATGTTGCCATAAACTATGCCCTAAGATGTTTTTATGGGGTCCACAGTCAATGGCATATATTGCCTTTAGCAGTAATAGCTCTTTCTCAGAATAGAGAAAAATGAGATAGGATGAGGGAGGGACAGGGAGAGAGTGAAAGGGAAAAGGAAATTGCATTCTGGCTTCAGCCAAGTGAGTGGCTTCCCACACAACTGACCTCTCCTGTACAACATGTGATCACAGTATTGTTTTCCAAAAGTATGTCATCTCCACCAGGACCTGCTCAAACTCCTACTGCTTGTTCTTGTCTATCACACTATTAGTGCTCACCAAACCCTGATTTTATCAGGGGTAAGAGCCATCTAGCATGGGCATTTATATTTTTTGGACCACTATTCATCAGCCACTTAAATGACTAATACTTTCTATCTTACCCACTCAATCTTGTTTTCCTCTAGAATAGGCTACAAAACAAGGATTACAAAAGAGGAGAAAGGAAACTGATTCCCACCTTGGTGCTAACTGGGTCCCATGAGAATTAGTTATACGAACAGTAGAGTTTTGCAGATGCAAGCCCACAGAACAATTTCACAGCCACAACAGAATAAGAGGAACAAGGACGGACAAAAGGTACAATTCCTAGGGTGTGTGGAGGAAGATTGCAGGTCAAATGTTACAGGTAAAAGACAACCTGCAGATTGGCAAATGGCAGACATAGCAAACCATAAGGTAAGATTAAAACATTTCTGGACAGCACTCTGATACTGCAGTGACAAGCTAGAACAAGAACTGACAAATGGCTGCATTGATTTCTTATGCCTCTGAAAGAGTAATCATTCTTTTTGCTTGCTGAGGATGAAAAAAAACATACTATTTCTCCATCATAATAAAGAATATATAGTTTATCCTGCAGAGCCATTCCAGGCATTTTGGACTACAAGGCTCTTGTGTTGGCCAACAAGCTGTCTCCTAGGAGGGACCATGATGTGGTTTTAAGACATTTACATTGAAAATATAAACCCTTTACCACTCTCACATAGTCCCTTCCGGAGCCACAGGTATTAGTATAGAATTCAGAGTGTTGTCACATCACTGGCCTTGTTAATATTATTCATTCTGGGATTTTTTACCTCTTTATTTCCACTCAAATTTTGTTTGATAAAAGTTTTGATCCTCTGACTTGATTTGAGAGAGCAAACAGGGTTTCATTTACACCCAGGTTGTGTTCAGAAGTTATTTATAATGGACTAATATTTGACTGATACATATCAGCAGTATTTTACACACATGAGCAGCATCTGCCAAACTTTAGTGTATTCTAAGAACTTCAACAGAAAACATCTAGAAGAGCCATAAATGTTTCTTGACCTATGGCATAGACTGACTGCTTACCATTTATCGAACAACTTCTGACTCTGTGTTACTAACACATTATAAACAGAACCCATACAGAACCCAGATAAAGCTCATTAGGCGTTTGTGTTTGGGATTGAGATTGCAACAACAGTGGAATAATGAATACAAATTACCTGCAGGATTAATGTTTTTAACTCCCCCGCAGAGAATTTCTCAAAACTAACACCTTCAGAAGTAAGTAATGATAGAAAATGACAATTTCTGCCATTAGATTTGCCAAATCACTTATCATATTAAGTAATTATCATCAACTACAATTTGAAAAGATCAGGCTGACATAAAGAAGTGAAATTATTGATAACAATTTCATTTTCCCTTAGGACTGTAAATCATGAAATACTTAGAAAACCAATTAGTTTCATCATGATGGGTTTAAGTTAAAGCTGGCAGCAATGAATACAGCATGTGAGAAATGGAGAAAGAGGGAGAATGACCCTCACCCAATAGAGGCCTTTTGGCCAGCAGGGAAATGCTTTGAGTAGCCAGAGTGGGCACCTGCTTTGCAGCACAGCACCTCACGGAAACCATGTGCTTGGGCTCAAAGGAAATAAATCTTAGTAGAAAGAAATTCTTGTGGAATGGAACTAGGAAAAAACCTTAAGTATTCCAGGCATGAAAGTACAGAACAAATGCTTTTTTATATTTTCAGATATTGTGTCCAGGTAACAGTAAAACCTGTGGGGGAGACCAACACAACTAAATTCTGCGAGATGATGAGGCAATGCCACCTGCTTTATGACAGGATTATCTGGGGAACACTGCTCTACAGAGATTGCTCAGGTGGTTTCCACTTACCTGTCTTCCCTCCATAGCTCCTCGCATTTCCTTGAAAGTTGAGCTAAATTCTCCAATGAAGTCATGCTTTCCATTGGAATCCCAGTCCCAAACTATGCACTGAGGAGACAAAGCGGAAAAGAACAAACCAGCACATTTTTCTTCAGACAGAAAAGAGATTTTACTGAAAAACACTACAGGAGAAATTATATACACTGGGTGGAGTGTTTTATCTAAAACAAAATCAGAGGACATATTAAACCCCTATTCTTGTTCTCATCAAAATAAAATGGCAAATTGACTCTCAACACAGCTTGCTGCTGATAGTTCTGTGTTATGGAGTTTGCCTAATAAAGCAAGTCATGTAATTCAGAAGGAAAAGATTTCTTGTTTGCATCATTTTACTAGGTGTGAAAATACAGGATTATGTGTATTTATATATTCACAGTCAAATGGTGTCCTGACTTACCTTGTTAATGTGCTTTACAAATATAAATTAATATTCAAAGCCCTGTTTACCTTGGGCAAACATTACTTTTCTCATTTTTACAGTCAGTGAAGGTGAGACAATAGTTACAGACATTATTTTTTGAAATGGATTTGAAATTATACACATCAGTGTTTGGTGCCCATATCTTGGCTGTTTCCCAGTGTTGCTCAACGGTGACTATTCAAACCAAACCTCACTGGCAGTCTTGCCTAAATTCATGCATAAACATGAATATCTCAATGAGTTTGAGCTTTGAGAATTTTATTTTACAGATTTTGCTAAATAAAGCTCAGTTAGCCAAGACTGAAGCACATAGCACTACATGCTTTGCTAAACTGTAATTTTAAAACTGCTCCAAAGACAACAAAGGGGCTCACAGCTTTGAAGAACAAAATCCCAAATTCAGCCTTATGTTCTCTCTAGATAAAGGTCACATACATTGACTGAATCAGGAGGCCTTGACTGAAAATGTCCAGCTAAAACATATCTTTTAGGGTTTTTTTAAAAGCAGAAGTGTGTCAATGCCATCTGCCCTTTCACGAGGAGTGCACTCTTGTATCTCTCTCAGATGTTTCTGAGGGTAACAACAGTGGGGTTTATCTGGCTTCTTTGTCTCAACAAGGCTCAGTACTTTTGACCCAGCCCTGGTGGTCAGACAACGCATGAGGAAGAGCAAGGTTTGCTCCTCAAAGACATCTCAAGCCATTTGAAATTTGCTTGGTCCAAAGGGGCACTGAGTTCACTCAGAAGGAAACTGAAACCACTGGATGTCCGCTGGATTTTGAGTTTTAAATATTTCCAAAAAAGCACTTTATTAGAACATAATTCCCTGTCCAGCAGTTATGCTTTCTAACCAGCCCAAATAATCCAGTCAAAGCCAGTAGGTGGATGATCCCTTCTGAGGGTGCTGGAAAGACTCTAGAAAGCTTGAGATTTGGACCATCCTATCACCTTCTGTTTTATTTCTCTGGGGTTTTTTTGTTTGTTTGTTTTGTTTGTTTTCTTAATGCAGGAATCCCAGACTAGAGGAAGACCTCCATATCAAAATGTGAAAATATTTTGCTCTAAGGCTTGGAGATACTTTTTTAGCAGCCTTGACATTGCGGGAAAGAGGGGGCAGTTCCTGCATGTGTTTGTTTACAGGCTGAATTTCATACAAGAGTAATCAAATGAAAGTGGCTTTCTGATTCTGATAGTGGTAATACTGCCTGGAAAAAAACTAGACACAGTATTTTCAACACTAACAGTCTTGGAGTAGTCTTTTGGATGAAATCTTCCCTAAAAATTACTCTCTGTTTCTTATCAACAGAAATTTTTAGGTGCATTGGTAACAACAAAAATATCCAAGAAAAACTAATTTAATTTACAAAAAAAATTCCTGAAACCAATTTCTTTCATAGAGCTTGAAAATTTCAATTTTTTTTCTGTGAAATTTTGTGCTAATATGAAATGCTTATTTTTTATTGAAATTACTTTATAAATATTTAAGAAAAAATGGATTTCACAGGTGAAGCATGACAATTTTTTTTTCTGTAATGGTTGCAAAAGCTATCTAAGATCTTAGAAGTAATACTAAATAAAAAGATTTGTCAAAATGCCATAGCAAAATGTGCAATAAGTATAGTTTTAGTAATGTTGGAAACTTTGAAAACAATGTTTTTGAAAAAGTTACTATTTCACAAAGAAAAAGAAAAAAAAAGAACCCTTATGAAATTATCCAACCAGATTTCCTTTTCAGGTTGTCTTTAAACTCAATCAGAGCATAAATACAAGAACAGACCCAAGGTTATTGGAGTACTCCACGAAAAGCTACTTTGAAAAATTTCTATTAGGGTGCTAACTCTTACAAAGAGGGAAAAGCTCTGAATGCTTATTTGTGGTTAGAACTTTGAGTGGAGATGAGCAAGGTTAAATTATATATAAAATATCCACTCAACAGGGATCCAGCTGCTTTTTCTTTCAAGCTGGAGGTTTTCTAACTTTAGTTTTCAGAAAGCCAGATGGTACTTTAATATTCATATTGGCCTCATGGAAAAGGCAAACAATTAGAGTATTATCTCAGTGCCATTTGTTCTATTACAGCTAAGGGAGAAAGGGGATTCCTGCACATACATCCATTATGACTTTTTTTTTCCCCCTAAGTTTCACATCTGGCTGGAGAAAGTAATTGTTACTGTCTGAAAAACATGTTGTACACAGCAATGATCCTGCATTTCAAATGTATGTGAAAAGCATTTCTGAAACATAGAAATAGTGTGGTCCAGACATTTTTATAAAAACCCCACTCAGGCAGATCAAATAAGCAGGGAAGGATCTTTGCAAATAATCCACAATCCATAATCAGGTAAAGACCACAGATGATAACCAAAGTATTATTTCCTATGAAATATTTTTAGGGTTTTTTGGTTTCTCTTCAAATCAAATCTTCCACAATGTAAATGATACTTTATCTTTAGGCAAACCTTAATGTGTTTTTTGGGTCTCTACTCTTAGAGGTTGCTTAAGTAGATGATTAACGCTACTTACACTACATTCTTACCTACTTACACCTACATTTTACTACTTACCTACACTCTATTAAAAGTCTCATTCATTTAAAGAGGCTTCCCATACACTTAATTTGAGTGCTGGTAAATCAGTGTTCAGATAACTGGTGAAAGAATTCAGTCTTCTACCTGCTGCTTACAAGCTCAAATACAGGGAATAAAAACCTCTGCTGCATGGTGATGGAATAGCACTGACTGGAATGATGGAGAACATCTTTCACCCCTGCATGGTCTTATCTTCCTCCTCAAAATACCTGCTGAGTGCAGGGAGAGGGAACACTGTGCTAACCAGTAGACTCAGTTCAAATTATATCAGAGGATCATGTCTGAGTATCCACATCTTCATTCCTTCAGCTTTTCTTGTAAATAGTGCAAAATGAAAGATTTCTTTCCAGGGTAAAACTGAACCTTTCACTGGAGACTGGTCCATTTTAAAAAGAAAAGCTATCTCAGGTGGATGCTGATGGAAATTTTCCCTGGTTTAATTTCAGTTTTTCACCAAGATCGCTACAAAGGGCATTCAAGAAAGATTGCATTGGCACTGGAACTACAACAGCACAGGCTTCTCTGGCTGATTTTCCTAATGCTTCCCAGAAGATGACAGCTAGATTAATCTTGCTACCTCTGCATGAGCAAGAACTCACTTGCATAATTTCTGATTTCTGATTTTATTGAGACTTTTTCTAAGTCTCAATACTAGAACCAACAAAAATCCAGTACGATTGTCATAAAACAGTTTTTCCCATAGTCATAAGCTTGGCTAGTTTTAGCTACAAGAACTAAGAGAAAAGACTGGCTACAGTAAGCATGTGTTTGCATATGGGTGTCTGTAGATACTGAAGTTATTTTCCCTATTCAGCCTCTAAGAAATGCTTAAAGTGATTTTTTCCCATTAGATTTTCACAATGAGAGAACTATTATATACAGCACCTTTGGGTATCAGTAATGGAGAAATGTGGAACTGAACCATGCAATTTATGAACAAGCCCACAACATGCTCTGAAGGTTGGTTTCTAAAAGACTGCCAGTGAGTCTCCTGACTAAGTCCTAACAGGAGGCAGCTGACAGCCAGACCGTGTAAATGTACCTCTTGAAAATAATCCATTCAAGTTTCCCTCAGCTAGCCAGACACTGCAGATTATAGCATGCACAAAGCCACTAAAAACTTGAAAATTCCCAGTCTTGCCAGCGTGAGTTTCTCCAGCTCTGTGTGTGTACGTTCAAAGTTGAATTATGAAATGTTTGTGTGGCTTGTGCTGGTATTACCTTGCCACTTAGTTGGAGAGGAAGAGTATTAGACAGTCCTCCTGACAACCTAAGAGCTTATTTAACTTAAAACAACTGAATAACTTGTGACCAAAAGATACTGGCTTGAGTGGAAGAGAAAACCAAATCCTTGGCCCACTCTCCAGCAGCTCCATGCCAGCAGAAGTGCCAGACAGACAGAAAGGCAGCAGCCTCATGAAGTCACAGTCAAGTCCCCTGAATAGGAGGCTCCATACCCTGATCTGGCTCTGATCCAGGTGAGATTCCAGTTCATATCTTGCATTGAAAAAGAGATTTTTCTCTGTGTTTTTACTTCAGTATGTGTCCCCTGACACTCAATAAGGGGCGGAAGGGATACTTTTCAAGGAAGAGAACTCTCTTTGTCCACTGATTGTCTGTTTCCCTAGCTACATGTTAGGGTAACAGCTGAACAAAGTGGCTAAAATTCTGAACAGAAACTGCCTTGGATGGCTCTTCCTTGCATTTTTGTGAAACAAGCTATGTTGTGGCTAGGCAGGAATTTGAATGGAATAAATTACAGCACAGTCTGTCATAAAATTTTTACCAATTAATTCTACAATTCTATCTACAATAACACCACAATAATTTTTATAGGTAGAGTTTATATGACACTATGTCTCAAAGAAATGAGGTCTTAAGACAACATCAGTGACCTGCTCTACTTCTGCCAGCCCTCTGAACTACAGGTGGTATGAGGTGGCAAAAGGCTACAAACAAACGCTTCTTTGGTTCATCCTCTAGGATGAGTGAAAACTTAAAAAAAAAAACCCTAAAAAAACCCCCAAAACGCCAACACACACACAAAAAAACCCCAAAAACCCCCAAGCCCACCCCCCCCCC
>VYXD01004159.1:10407-179574 GCA_013397195.1 Hylia prasina | reverse complement strand
AGACAGAGAAGGTGAAAAAAAACCTCAGAAAAAAATTTAGTTGATTATCAAAGTGATCTTTCTGGAGCAGTCTGTCTCTCATCAGGGTTATTACTACTTGATAAGGAAGCAAATATTTTACTTTACCTCCCTGAATTATCCATACCCAACTTGGAATACTTCAGAAAATGTCTTTTTGTAGGAAGACCTTTACCCACTACCTACCCATTCTCCCCACCCGTGTATCAGAAAACTTACGTAAAACCTTCAGCATAAAAGCAAACACTTCAAGTTATCCTGTTTCTCTAGTTATGATGTTCCAAAGCCAAATTCTACATTATAAACATCACAGAACAAAAATGTGGTCTTTTCTGATGTATATACACTCTTTTTTCCATCCAAGTTGGTCATCACAGTTTTATCTTTTCAGTAGTTGTGCTTCTCCAGAAAGTGAAAATAAAATTTTAAAGTCTCATTTCCAATTTCCTCTGAAGTTGGCCTCCAGTGAGAATAAAGCAAAGCAGCTGAAATGAACCAATGTTTCTTGCAAATCTCTCACTGGTTGAAGTAAAGCCTTCTTCAGAGCACTGTAGATAAAATATTTTAACCTTTTCTTCTCAGAGAGATTAGCTCAATTCTTCAAACTGAAGTACTCAAAACTCCCTGAATTAATGGAGGAAAAGAGTTCATGCATTATGCTATTAGAATATGGGCAGTTTCTGTGAAGCTGAAGTAGAAGAAACTTTCAAAGTTTTCTTCTTGACTACAGAGCCACCTTTTTTTTGAAAACCATATCATCTATTTTTCTGAACCAGAATGGACTGACACCAGTTCAGTCCACCAGCACAGCTGAATTTGCTCCTTAAACATTAGTGAAATACAGGCTCCATTGCAGGCAACGAGACTTTTCATATCATCTTCAACAAGTGTCAGGATTTCATTAACACATACCTAGATGGTGGTAATTGATATGTTAAAAGTTTATAGTGTTCTACTGGACTCAGTTCCTTTGCCTGTTGAAGGACACTTGGGACACAAACTCACCGATAGCTTCTTTTTGGCTAATGGCAAGAGATCCTGCATTGCCTTTGACATGCTGCAGTAATTATAGCAGCCAAGACAGACTCGAAACACAAAGAAAATGATCTGCCTGTGTATATAAACACGTGGGAAATTTGATTTTAACATTATTTGCCTGTAGAGAAGAGTGAAGGAAAGGAGAATTCTTATTTTTCCCCAAAATGACGGAGGTACTCTGATTCAAAATCAAAGTGAGAGAATAATTTTTGTTGACAGCTGCGATATGACACCTGTCTGAGTCTACTTCACTTCTTGAAAAGTGAAAACAGAGACTGTTTACATAACTACTTCCACTGAACCAGTCTCTCTACACCAGCACTAGAGATTTAAGTACATCAGCAGTGGCTCAGCAATGACGGGAATCCTCACAGTTGGATGTTGCCCTTTCTTGACAGCTCACAGCACGTTAAGAATCATCAGGGTCATTTCAAAACCAATTACTTAAACCACAGCTTGTTGATTACCCTTATTTGTATTACAAGGGTGCCTAGGAGCCTCAAACACACATCTTTCAGTGCTGACTAATGAAGCCCACAGATATTTCTCTGAAACAGAAATATGCTACAGTAAGTTGAATTATGTGAGGGAGAACTTATAACTGGATTTTCAATGACTCTCTAGGTTTTTCATGGTGAAAACATAAAAAAGCTTCTACTTAACAGTCACAGCTAGGTTTATGCAACAACATCCTTAGTATATATACTAGCAATCATAGAGTTACTAAACAGGTTCAGCATGGACACAAATGCATGCACACTTCCATTTCTGCAGATGAGACCTAACATACAGATCTGTGTAGTTGTATTACTTTCTTTATATTAAAGAACTCCTTGTTAATAACAGTTTTTTGGGTAGGTATGTATTTCCCATCCAAAATACCCCAGCAACTTATTATGCAACACAGAAATGGGGCGAGTTTTTTAGTGTCCTGCTTATGGTCATGAAGACTTAGTTGCTCAACAATTAAGGGAGCAAGCAGGAGCATTTTTAAAGTATAAAATGGTGACTTTCCATGTCTATCAACTAGATTTAAGTTTTTGAGACTGTCTTTGGCCTTGTAGTCCACAAAATAATGTGCAACATTTTTTTTCAATTATGACAAACCAATAGCAAAATATAGTAAGAGCAAAAACTTCTGCAAATACTCCCCTGAGACTTCTGTTGTGAGGTTATCAATATGCCTCCAGTAGTTTTCTCCATTAATATCCCTTCTTTTAGTACACAGTCTATTCTGTCTTTATGCAAAAGAATATTTCTAAACTTTTGTGAGAGATGATAAACTAGTGTACTGACCCAGCAGTGCCTCCTCCCATTAGATGTATCCGAGATCTCTGCTCACCAAAGTTAGTAACAATTCACTACATAGCAAAAAAAGGGCATTACTCATTGGCAGGCCTCTCTGGGTTACCTTTTGGAGAAGCTGCAAGCACAGTAATGAAATTTATCATAATTCATGGCTGAGTATCTAAAAGCTCTCAGACAGAACAAGATTCTATTCAGTTCCCACTATCTACTTTCAGTTCCTAAAGGAAGCTGCTTAGCTTTATCTTGCCCTCTGAAAAGCAGCAGATAAAAATCAGCCACTGCCTTGTATGTCAAGCAGGAAAGGAAGATGATATTTGGCAGAAAGAGTACAAAATGCTCTTCCACACCAGAGCAGCATCAACCTGTCCCCAAACACCAATTGAAATAATGATGAGTGTTTACAGAAAGTAACTGATTACACTCTTTGTTCTGTTGTCAATCAGTGAGGCAGTTAATGACACATCTCTTGGATATCATTCCAAAAGAATGACCTGGCAAACAGGTTTAATGTCTCTGAACTGGGCCACACTATTCACTGGATGATAACACAGGCAAGGTATGTCTTCCCTATTACAGGTAAGTTCTAAAACGAAGACCAGCAGAGATTTCAAACACAGAAAGTTTTTAGTATAAAGTGGACAAGAAATCAATTGAGAAACATGAAGCAATTCTAAGTGTTTATTAAAATCATGTTTTAAACCATGTTTCCTATGGAAAATCAAGAGATATAGGTAGAGACAGAGCAGATGCCATTATAACAGAAATGGCTAAAGTAATTCAAGGGGTCAATGTTAAAGGTTAAACCTAAGCTAAATTCAAGGGTAAAGGTCTGAGAATAAAGGTCACAGTTCCTTATCTCATAGTCACATATTTGATTTTTTAAATCCTTGTGAAATTTCTACTGAATACTTTGCTCTTCTTTTAGCAGTCATTTCCAATTGTAAAGAGCCTCATTTCTGGGGTGGGTTTTTGCTCATTTTGTTTACTTACTTTTTGTTTGTTTTTCTCATATTCTGAGCTTCAGTTAATGCTTTCACACAGATACACTGATGCTTCAAGGTGAGCCCTCCATATAAAGTTTTGCAATTAGTGCACAGAACACATCATTAGAAACAAAACCAGCAGCGTTTTTCAGCACTGTTTTAGTTTTCTGTCCAGAGTTTTATTTTATTTCCTATGCTGCTTTAGTGTTGAATTTGTCTCCTGTATGGACACTGAAAGCATCTCCACGAAGAATCTAAATCCCTGCAATGCCACAAGCACCTGAGGCAATGCATTATTGAAGATTTCTGGTAAAGAGTTAAATTAAGATCAGGACATGGTGTCTGGATCATCCAAAAAACATCATGTATCACCTAAAGAGCAGAAATTTTCCTGTTTCTTGGAAGCTCATTAACCTGCCCAAACAGTGAAATGGCAACACTTCACAAATGCAATATTTTTTTCTGTAACAGCTCACGTTTTTGAGGGACCAAACCTAATTTTGGATTTTTGTTCTTGTACTGAGTAGAAAATAACACTTTAACAGAATACATTAGAATACCTGTTTAAATCTATGCGTACTTCCTTTCCTATTTGTATTCCCCTTGCATCCATTCAAGTGTTTATTAAGTGTTCTCCATAATTATGAGTTCTTAGTAGCTGCTCTATATTTTCCGGATTTATCTCTTTCTGTAACCACAGATGTGACACTCGGTATAAACGAGCAAGTTGCATGGTGGGGTAGGAACCTGAGGATGAGCTTCCTAGGAAAGCTGGCACAGGAGCAGGAAGCTCTTGCATTTGCCTGTTGGGTTTGTTTCCAACACCTCAGGAAGAAAGAGGCTGAAAACCCCAAGATCTCAGCATCCTGGTCACCCTAGAGGATTGGCAAGCCTGAGGGTGTGGCCATATATGAATGCAGCAGTCTCTTCTGTAAGAATAGTTTTTAAGGATAGAGGCATGGAAGGAAAGGAGAAAAACAGTGGCAGAAAATTCACTGTGCAAAACAGAACCACTGAGGTTTCCACATGGGTGAAATGATCTAGAAATCAGATGAAAGCTTAAGCCTCATGAGGTGATTGAGTGCTTTGCTGTAGCATCTAGGGAGGCCAGATTCTTCCCCTATGAAGAAGATGAGACACTGTGAAATATACATATCTATTGAAATGTAACATGTTATAATTCTGTATGAATGAAAGAATATAAACTTAATTAATCAAATATGCTATATATAATATATATAATATTATACACATTATATATACACACATAATATATATATGCATACATTATATATATATTCTGTAATATACATTCTAGAATATATATGTATTCTAAATCAACAATTAAAACAGTATTTTAATCTTGGCTTATATGAATCCTTCCCTGCTTTTTATCAGGAAAACATGAACTTGTGTAAACTCGTAAGGAAACTCAGCTACATACATTGGAACTAAAAGAAGGAATCTGACAGCTTTTTGTGAGTGTAAAAATACTACTAAGACACAAATAGTCTGCTGCACACAGCATGCTCCAGAAAGTAGTTGCCTTAAATCACTGTTGTGATTTTCTTTTGCCAAATATACAAAGTAAAGCATGTGCAAACAGTAATTAATTTGATTAATTTTGTCTCCCTCTTCTGAACCACCTAAAAACAGATGATGATTTTTGTGAAATTATATATTTATTTTCAAGAGTTTCTGTGCTTATTCCTGTTTCTCACTCAAAAGCAATATGTTGTGACTTAAGTGAAGGTTTGAAGTTTGGTACTAAACAACCTCAACAAAATTCTGACATATTCACAACAGAGCAAAATGAAGAGCCCAAAATGCCCAGAATCAGTGATGAGAAGCCCAACATTAAGATTTTTAGGAAGGAAATACTCATTTAAATTCTGTTTCTTGGCATGTTTTCCACTGACAAAAAGAGGTGATGTTGTTCAGTATCAGGTTTATTTTTGGGATTTCTTTTTTCCATTACATTATCAGATTTCTAACAGATACTTGTCAGTTTTGAAAATAAACCTGTAACCAACCACCTTTCTTTCCTTCAAAATAAGCAAACAAAGAAAGTGACACATGGCTATCATCAGAGGCATCTGAACGAGGTGGCGGAGATATACCTTCATCCTAGCCCAAAGAGACAAGATTTTGGCAAAAGATATTAGTGAAGACATACACTGACTTTATTTGGGTGAATCCTTAGGTAACAGGGCTACAGGGTGGGCTTTTCAGTACAGGGAAAACCCTCTACATGTTAGATGGGATCAAAGCTTGCTGCAAAAATTTTCTGCTGCAACTCCAAGCACTGCTGCTGCACCAGTGATGTGCCAGAATACTTTCTTCCAAAGGACAAGAGAGCTGACCCTGTTTCCTGGCCTGATTCCAGCACAAGCAATTAAATTTCTGCCGTCTCAACAACCCCTGCAGTTCAGGCTGGCACAGAGTTATTTGCTGCTTCCTGCCCTGAAGTGTCACAGAGCATTTATGCCAGCTCGTGAGGAGGTGCCAGAGTCAATTCCAGAATCGGCTGCCCAACAGCAGCGCGTGAAGCTTTGCTCACGTGCATGACTTTGCAATTACTGCGTTGAAAGCAACTAAGATCGTCACTGCTTGTTGTTCCACCATCATCTCTCAGCAGCTGAAGAAAATCTATCTCCTTTTTGTTATTGAAAATGTCTAAGTATTAAAGAGCAACTTTAAATACATATACCACTTCCATGGCATAACAGCATAGAACTACATTTTTATAAATGAAAACATTTGTACATATCCACCCATATTAAGTTTCCTCCTCTGTGTTTCAAATCTGCTCTCAGAGCGTCTAGTAAGAATAAATGAAAGAAAATGTCTGATTCTGTGAGAAATTCCTGTAAAGATAAACCCCATACATTTCAGTATGCTTCCTCTCAAGTTACAAGTACCCATTAACACACCCCAGACTTAAGAACACAAGAAAAATAGTAGAGTTACCATACTTGACTATTTTATAGCATATAAACCTGGCAAACAGTTTTGGAAAAAAGCAGCAATGCCTGTTTCCTGGGTTTAGAAGAGGGCTCCCGCATTTTGAGAATGCCAAGAAAAGCAGCATTTTGGAAAAACAAGAACTTCCTTAAAGAGTGGAGCTGGTACTCTAAATCCAGACTTTCAATAGCTGATCTCTGTGTTTGTGCTCCAAATAAGTGGTGGGAAGTAACAGTGCTCAGCTATCTAAGTATCTTCTCTTAATATGTATTCAGGATTGCATAAATTACAAAATTATACCAAAAATAACTGAAGGTGAATAAAAAGACGTCTGGTTAAAACTGAGCTGGCAATTCCTTCCCTAATGTTAACATTATGTCAGATTAATGTGCAATTTCCTTTGCGTTCAGGAAAATCACGTAGGTGCGGACATCCTTTCATTACTCTGCTAGGTGAATTATGAAGCTGTCATTAAAATAATTACCAATGGAAGAAGAAGGGGGAATCAAACATTTACTTCAATGTAATTATAAACCCTATTTCCTACTAATGTGGGTCATTTATCTCACTACTATTAAAGGAAGTAGAGTAAAACATGTGCCTATATCAATACCCTATTAAACAACGATCGCATATCAGTGAAAAAGAGACCCTACACAGAGCAGAATATTAAGGCAGAAAGAAGTGGTTATTCCATCTGGTCTGCAGATAGTCTCTGAAGACTACCCACAAGGAAAAGTAATTGAAAAAAAGATTCAAGTTGTAAATACTTTAGTTCATCCTATGGAACAAATGCAACTAGAACTAATAGGATTTTCTAATATCTTCTCTATTTCACCATGTTTCTTTTCCCAGTGTGGTATGTTTGCCCATTGTCTCTGTACAGGTTGACGCTTCTTATTTTTATTTATTTAGGTAAAGCACAAATGCACTCTATTTTTAACAACTGTGACAAAGAGGGTGGAAGAAAAACTTCTGAAAACCATGTCAAATTTCGCATATTAAAAGTAATGATGATAAAGAATTCATAGTAGAATGCTTGGTAGTTGCCCATCATTCCACACTAGAAAATAACATTCCCTATAAAACAGGAGAAGAGAAAACCAAATAGATCAGAAAGACACAAGAGAACTACATTAATCAGTTAATCATTCTGATTTTACACTGCTAATAAAAAAATATCTCTCCGATTCAAACTCAGTTTACAGGGTAAGAGCTTGCTTTATTGGTGATGTGTGCACAGGGACTGACATTTGCAATGGAGAGTCCTAGCAGGTTCCAGAGCACTTGGTATCATAAAGAGCTGCAGAGAGTACTGCACTGAGCTTTATTGGATGCCTCTGACAAGTCACCAGTGCAAAGATTATTAGTGCAGTGACTACATCTTCAAGGAAAATAGTCAGAAGTTTGAGGTATTATTTTGGTAGCTGAAATAAAGCATGTCTTCTTAAGATGCAGTGCCTTCTACAAATAACTGATCATTGTTATCCTTCCCGTTTCTTTTTTTTCAGTGCTTTATTATTGTGAGCCACTTCATCTCAAACCACTTGTATAAGGCTGTGGACTGCAGGTGGCACCATTATGTCATTATGAAATGAAACAACATTATTCCTGAGACAGGTAGGCAGAACAGAGTACTCTAACCTAATTAGTGATGTACTCTGTGAATATGAAGTATGCAATCTAATACTAGTCCTATACACATATAGGAAAAACAATTCTCTCTAAGGTAAAGATCAGGAGGTATCATCTCATGCACACTGTCAACATTAGCTGAAGTAAATGGAGCTGTATAATTTACACCAGCTGAGAATGTCCCATTGACCTTCAATGGCCTTTGGATAGGGCCCTCAGAAGGAACACCTGAGGAAAAAACCCCAAACTGCAAGCACAGTACTGTGAGAACTCTATCTTTAAAGCAGCTGGTCAGGAGTAAAGCAGATGCCACACCACAGTTAATTCTGCTATGCATTGGATGAAATGAATAGCAGATATAATGATGAAAAAATCAACCTGTGATATTTTCAGGAATGTTACTGAAATGAAAAAGGTTCCTTACATGCTCCTGATGAAATTGTATAAATTCTATACTCACGTATTATAAAAGGAGTAAGCAGTGTACCGGGAACCCATGTGGTACACAACTCCCATCCTCCTGAAGCTGACTCTATCCTATGAACAGGTAACAAGAATTTTCTGGTGGATCTGGCAGGAAGCTGGAGATTGGCTTCACAGAGTTACTTGGAAAGAGAAGGAACTCATAACACCACTTAACTTATTTTGTGCTATAACGTGTGTGAAAAATACATTACACCAATGGCTACATTGAATTCACTAAACATAGCACTCTAACCATGGAAGCTCTGCAGTCAGAAAAAACTTTACTATTCACATGCATGCACAGAAATATTTTCAATTTGTGATGACTCTGCTGTGTGCAAAGACACTGATTCCCAGGAGACTTCTGCTGAGCACTCAAAAGAGGTACCTCTTGCTGGCAAGGAGATCAGCATGCAATGTATACAGTCCACAAAAGCATCCATTTCCACTAGGTGTGCACCAGCCTCTCAGCAATTCGCTGCTTTGGCTTTGCAGTCCCATGGGGAAGAGTTTTTAAGTCAGTAATAGCTGTCAATCTCCCTGTAAACTAGCCCCCACCTACCAGTTTGATCAATTATTCCAAAGCCACACAGACTGTCTCTGGTAGACCTCCCCTGGATACAGAAAAAGTTTTTTTGCTTAGCAGTCAGTCAAGATACTGCTGGTGAGGCTGAGTAGTCGGTGGGGATTCACAAGTGGCAAGATGAAATTGAGGGTAGAATCTCTCAGGAAATATAGAGAGAAATTGGCAAATAACCTTTCATATGAATAGGCCTGAGAGTACTCAAGGCTTAGAGAAATCTGTATTCCAGGAAATCTAACATTATATAGGATAGAATTTTCTTCCATATTTGTCATACGCTTTGCTTTCTGACTGCTCACAGAGTGATGTTAGGCTTAATTCCAATAGTATATAGAGAGTTGGCATGGTCCTTAATGGAGATTCAAATTACTGAAAACTGATCTCCGACTTGAAAGTAGATTTGCTCATTTTTGAAGTCATAATTTCATTTTAGTATTGCACCATGCAAGTGTGAGATTGCACTCACTGATATTTGAAGAAAGATGTCAACTTGTTATACGTCATTAAATTCTCATCATTATACTGCTGCATTTAGTTGGGCAACATATGTACAAAATGCCTCATATTCTGAAAATGACCTGTATGTACCTAAACACAGCACTCAGGGTCTGGAACTCCTAGAATAATTTTGGGCAAGGAGCTAACTCCTGTGGATTTGTTACACTCATCTGTTAAAACAAAGTAACAATAATCAGGCTGGCTAAGCACTTTTTCCAGATATGTTAATGAGGGCTCCAGGCAGAACCTGCTGTTCCACTTAAAGGCATTAATTTTTATTAAGACTTGTTGGCTCCTCATGCTATAGTTCTAATTCCTGTCCTTAGGGTTGGATATAAGCATATCCTCTCCTTAGGGTTATAGGGATAGGGTTATAGGGTTATAGAGATATCCTGTCCTTAGGGTTGTCCATAGTTGGTTGTCCTATGCCTGGATATCCTGTGTATTTCTAAGATCTTGCCTGCTTCACCTGTGCTAGTAAATAAGAAACTCTTTTCTAATTGAGAGCATGGGAAAAATGTTTTTCTCTCCCTGGAGGTTTTTCAGGATCTCAGAAGACTCCCTCCTCCTGTATCAGGACAAACCCAAGACTGTTCATACTTCTTTTAGGGAAGAAGGGAAGGAATAGAAGATTGTGTTTCTGGCCTGTGGGTAAGGACCTTTTTCATTTTGACTTCTTGCTCCATCATTTTCCCCGCATTTTTTGGCATGGGCTTTATCCACTATTATAGAAACTATTCCAGGCTTCTGCTCCATGCTTCTCTCTTGCTCTTCTATGTTGAAGCTGCTTTGCTTTGCATAAATCTTTAAATATTTATTAAGGCAAGGTATTGAATCTGAGTTTCCCACATCAAAGAAAAGCATTTAAATATCATATGATGGCATCAGCCTTTCCCTTGTTCATTCCCCCCGTTTTAATTATATAATGTGGATCCGCTTCAACAAAAAAGATGGGAAAGACAGCTTGCAATTAGTCAATAAGTGAATGACTTGTATTCAAATGGCTTCTCCACATCTCAGCCAGCTGTTCTGGGCCGGGGACTCTTGCAGTGCTAATTGTTTGCTCCCTTCCTTTCTCTCTGTTATTCCAACCAGAATTTCCCATCCTGCTTAAAATATTTCTCACGGAAAATTTTTTGTCAAAATAGGAGCTTTTCCATGAATTTCCAGATGCAGTTAAATCAATCTTTTCTGCTAAAATTCTCTTAATCTATGGAAAGCTTAGCAGCCATCACAAGTGTTAGGCACAAGTGGCAATGAGCCCTGGTTCTACCACTGATGAAATCTCAGTCAAGCTATTTCTGTACACATTATCACTTTTCCCATCCAATGGCACTAGGAAAAATATGGAGTTAAGGTGCAGAACTTCTTGGCTATGTAACCTGAGTGACAGTGTCCCTGCATTAAACCAGAAATGTGCTGCAACTTGTACCAAGTATTGTAACCTTTTTTAAGCTTGACTTCCTGGAGTTTTGTGACTATATCTCAACTATAAATATCAATAAAAATGAGTCTTTGTATATATGAAATAATTTCAGAACCTGATTGCAAGGTAGGCAATAATATTTAAAAATAGTATGCTTTTGTTTTAGTTCTGTAACTTGCTGACATCTAATTCATTGTTTTGGACAGCGGTGCTTTGCAGTGTTATCTGAGTTAAAGGCAGGGTTTAGGCTTTGCTTTCTCTAGTTCTCCTGAGATCAGTCATATTGTTACAAACCAGCTCCAACACCACAAGTATATAAAATAATTCATTGTAGGGTGTTTCAAAATCTTGCAAAGAAATGCTCCGAATAAATTTTAAATCTATTAAGTAAATGTGTTATGAAAAGATTTGTTAGTTCCACATGTTAGAATTGTGAAATAGAGAGATACATTTATTGAATGCACAAGAAAGCAGGGAAGAAGAGGAATAGCTTCTTTCAGTGGTTATAACTATAATCTTCTGTTCATTTATATAAAAATGGCTATCTATTACCACAACATACTAGCAAGAGTTACAAAACCAGATGCAGTTAGTATAATTCTCTCCAAGTTATGTGCTCTTCACTGTGTTAGAAGATCTTGTCTTTCAGAAGAACTGAAAAATACCACAGGAATCAATCAAACCTGACAATCAACTGGCCCCTACCAGGAAACATGATCTCTGCCTCTGTTTTGTAAAATTTAAAGTCAGTCAGTTTAACAGACAGTTGAGTTCAGAGAGTGCCTAGATGTATATCTAGACAAAATAATAAAGCTGAGATACAGAACTAACTTCACAAACCCAAAAATTTTCATTGGAGACTTGTGATTTTGATTCCTCCAGTTAAGTCTGTTCAAGAGATTTTTCAGAGAAAAGTACTGAGAACAAACCCCTTTGAAAAAACAAATCTTCCTAGACTGCTTCAGGTTAGGTACATAAAAATAATTGGTACTGTTTAAAACCCCAGCCAAAAATCCCCAGTGAATTTCAGTTAAAAGCATTTGAATCAGGCTTAATGTCACATGGTTTCAGTTTACTTCCAGTTTAGGGACAGAGCCTGCAGATAAAAACTTCTTTCATATTTATTCTCTACTTCTACATATTCATCTAAGAGAAATACTGTTAAAAAGGTCTTTTGAATTCAAAATATTAAGGTCCCAGGCTAAATTATTCTACAGTTTTGTATCCATCTATGGGTATCTAGATCCAAAACAGTAGCAGAAGACCACATAATTACTCCCATTTTTCCAGGGGAGACTCCTGAGATTTAGGGAAGTCTATTATCCAAAGATTCAGCACAAACCCAGGCCTGAAGAGCACCTGCAATTTCATCCCAGCTCAGAAAACCTTTCCACAGTTTAAGATACTACACTGTTGTATGAACATATATGAGTTTCCCTGCAGAAAAATATTCTCATGGGAAAGCAAAATTTGCAGAGCACAAAGTTCTGTAAACAATCTCTCTGTCCTGTGTCTCTGTCTCGGGAGATGTGGGTTTGTTTCTCTTTCTTAGCCAATGTGTAAAGTTTTGTTATCTCTCTGATATGGTAAGCATTTTTGGGATTCTTTGGTATGGAGCATGAAGAAGCAACAGCTCGCTCTGTACCTGGGCAGAAATAGCTCAAGCTTTGAACAATGGAGTCAATTTTAATAAATCATATTAAGCCTTCTGATATGGAGTCAATGAGTCCTGTTTCACCACTCTCATCGCGACCATAAATAGTGACCCCGAGACCACACTACACTGATATGCTTTATTCATGCTATTAATACAGTAGGTAAAATATCTAAGAATTCCAAAGGGGATTTGGAAGTAAATGCAATGCTAATAAAATCTGGAGGAAAAAATATGCTTTAGGAGTGACAATATCACACTGGCTAACCATGACGTCAGAACTGAAACAGAAATAGATAGAAAAAAAGTTAAGGTACCATTCCTGAATATTACAATATATTATCCTTTCTGGAAATGTGATTATCTTTCTTCAGTTATCAGTGGAGAAAAAAAAAATAAAACAGCGAGAGACACTCAGACATGTATTTGCTTTAAAGTAGGTTTGATACATAATTCAAGGTAATGTAGGAATCAGGTGAGATATTGATATTAAAATCAAGTATTTCTTGACAGATCGAACTTCATTTATCTTTCATTACCTGAGATGTGACAACCATTGTCAAAAATTGAGAAATGTATAAAAAAATTAACCCCTTTTTGGAAATCACTATGAAACAATAGAAATGCCAAAGGAAAAGGAGATTGACATCATCTCTCATTCAACTTGAACAGGGAAGTCTTCCTGAAATATCTCTTTCTGTCTCTATGAGTTAAGTATGGGAGAGCAGAGGAAAAGGTGGGCTAAAAATACTACAAAATCAAAAATAAAGCTGAAAAGTAATTTTGGCTTAGCAGAAAATAACTTGGAAGTATGAGCAAGGACACTTGCTTGCAGGCAAGAAGCCTGCTGCCTGAGTGCTGTGTTCAGAGTGAGAGGGGACTTTGCACATTTTCTGTTTTAAAAAGCCCAAAACCAAGGCTTAATCAGAAATACCCCTGAGGTCTGAAAAAAAAAATCCATCTCTGAGATGCTTAAGATTAGCATGGTCAAGGAGAACAACTTTTCATTAATTGCAATGCCCTGGACATGGGTCATAAGCTAGAAAGAAAGCTTATGAAAGAAAGATTGTGACCATTTTAATTAATAGCGTGCATTTTAATTGGGGCAAAGAGGAAAGAAAGAAAATAAGTTGACAGTTTGTTGTTTTGGGTTTTTTTCCAGCAACTACTACATCTTTTTTTATAGATTAAATCACTCAGGTCTGGAACAGGAATAGGCACTAAGGAATTATTATTAGCATGGCAATGTCACATGAAAAATTGATTTTCAAGAAGGAAAAGCTTTAGGAGGCTTGTTTAGCCTTTACAAAATCAAAATGTAAAAAAGTATAAAAGAAGTTATCTATTTTTGTAAGTAATCATTTTTATAAACTCCAAGCACAATTAATTTCAATATACCAGTCTGTTCATGTTCATTGAATAAAATCATTCATGCTTAAATGTGGTTACATTTCTCTATTGCAAGATAAGAAGGTAAAGGGAATATGCAGCTGCTCCTTGTAGTGCCGTAACATTCATTTTAGTAACACTCTCCTCTAGATGGAAACAGTATTTCATCACAAAGCCAGTGACTGTGTAACATCTTGACTAATATTCTAAATTTACAAGGTAATTTAAGATTCCCAGAATATAACCAAGATACGTAATTTACACACTATACCAGGTAGAAAATTAAAATTACTAATCAACAGCCCCTTTTCATACATGACAGCTGGGATGTGCAGATCTTACTTTCATGAAATGTATTCTTCCAAAATATGGTTTTCAGCAAACCATGGGGGGGCTTGGATCAAGTACCTGAACAGCCAAGAAGCTGAATTTATACTGCCTGTTCCCCAGGAATGCCACCCTGAGCTCACCACTATCCAGTTTCCTGGAAGTGGAACAGAACAAATTCGCAAAAAGTGCGACTTTGAACTGGATGTTCAAAATATATTTCAGCAAAATATATTTCAGCAAATTCCTCTGTTTGATCCAAACTGATAAAATCAATCAATAAAAAAAGATAATAATAATACTATTTTTAAAAGAGAGTAATGGGCTTTGATTCCAGTTTTAAAATTTAAAGTAAGAGAAGAAAATGTATCTATGAAATGCTGTTTTGAGTAGCAAAAAATAAAGACATTTAGTTTGGGGGGCACTTCTTTTGATTAATTAATAATCTGGTGAAACTGTGATAGATTCAAATTGTTTTATGTGAACCAAGCAGCATGTTTTGGGGGAAAAAAGTTGAACTGAAAATCCTGACCAACTTTAGCCCTTTGTATTTATGCTTGCAAGAGATCTTCAGCATTAAGACAGCATAAGCAGAGGGATGGGTGAAAAAGGGATCTCAAAAAAGGATGGGTGAAAAATCTGCCATTATCCTGAGGCTTTCCTTCAGCACAGCATTATGTTGGCATAAACAGACTATTCACTAAGTGCTCTTGTGGGATTGCTGTCGTAGAACTCTTCCTGCAGACTTGCACAGGTGCTTCTCTTTCTCCATGATCGCAAGTGGAAGCACATACATCTACAAGTCACAGAAGGATCCTGGCATCACTGGATCTTGTGGAAACTTTCCTGAAAGATGCAGGGCAGTATTTTTTAAAAATTATCAGTAACTCTGATTGGTTTTGACAAGTAAAACTTGTGCAATATTGAGATATTGGAGCAATGAGTATCCCAAGAGCAGCATAAATTGATGTACTGATGAATAAGGAAGGTAAAGCAAGGAGGTCTTTCCTGGCAACAGTTTATGGAATAATGCTTACAAAAAGTGCATATTTTCATTTTCCTTAGTCCTGGCAAACAAATGAGGGAAACTTTCAGTATGAAAAATATGCCTACATTTTGCAGAATTCACTGGAATCTGCAGTGTTTGGGGTTGTGAAGGATCCCTGCCTCTGCAGTTTGGGGACATATATCCTACAGCCAAAATACAGAAGCACAACTGACTCTAGTAGCAGCCTCTGCTAATGCTGCACTCTTTGAAACAGAAATATTAAAAATTTAAATGAAACAAACAAACAAACCAACTAAAAACCCCAAACCAAAACAAAAACAAAAAACCCCACCCAAACAAACAAAGAAAAACACCCTAACCAAATCAAACCTAAAAGAAACTACAGGCATGCTTTTTAAGATGAAAGAGTGCTTAAAAGTAATATCCTGAAAACATCTGGCTTTACAAAAATCATCAGCTTTTTGCCTATGAAGGAATGCTAGCCTATACAAGACTGACAAATGAGGATCCTTCTTTGGGTTAATTCTTTTCCTCAAACTTCACTTTTACATCCTAAGCTCCTCTGAATTTCCAACCTGCAACTAATCTTGATCTTAAATTTGGTGGCAAGCCTGTCCCTGGGCACAGGGCAGTGACAGTGACAAAGTGGTGATCAGAATGATGGTTTGTCTTCTGTAGGAATGAAGGAAATTAACAGCCAGAGGAATCAGCACAAGAAGCTGTACAGAAGACGGATCAGGCTCTTATTTCTGTATCATTAAAGATCGAAGGAAAGAACTCAAATGTCAACAACTTTACAAGTACATGCTTAATGCTCTGAACAGCCAGGAAAATGGGAGCAAGACAGACTAGGAGAGCATACAGTGAACATCACATTACCAGGATCCTGGATTTTACTTTTGCAGGTCACCTTAAAGCTATGTAGTGTAGAGGATTTAAAGCTCTTAAGGAGATTGAGTTCAAGAGCTGTGAACAAACAAATTTAGGCTACTAAAATCACAATTCTAAATTTTAAAATGTGCACGAGATGATTATGAGTATGAGTTAGTGATTTTTAATTATTTCATGCAAGTTTTGCATATTTATAAGTCTGCTTGGAGAAACACACACTGCATTCTGATGAAGAATGTCATTATCTCACACAACACAGCCTCAGTATAGCACAAGACAAGGTTTCAGGGGCAGGACATGACACTGCAGCAGACTCACGGTTTCAAATGTCCACAGTGACACTGGAGACTGATCCTTCCCACAGCCTCAGTTCTATCTGCATGTGGCACCTTGTGATAGCCCAGTCTGCTTCATCTCTGTCCTCCCCAGAGCTAGTAAGATTTAATCTGCCCAAATTCCTCACAGAGTGACATGGGGAACGGCTGGAGCCAAACCACACTTCTGCTTCCCCCACCTCAGCCAACCCCTGCCAAGGGTCAGAGCTGGGGCATCCAAGGCTCCCAGGAGAGGGGCAAGGGATGGAGGAGGTGTGAACTGTAGCACAGGGATCCCACACTCAGGAGGAAGTTGGAAGGCATATAGGCTTTGTTACACAAAAGTGTTCACAAGGTGAACAGATCCTGACTCTTCCCAGATAGCTCAAACTGGTGGGGAGCAAACACCTAGGGAGGAAGAACACACCTTGCCCACAGGTATCTCTGTCAGACAATCTGGTTGTGTCCTTTCACCTTTCTTTCTTAGTGGCAGTATCATGAAACATTTAGGTGATAACTTTCAGCACTGCTTGGATCAACGTAACGCATTTATTAATAACATTTATCATCAATCTGAAGCAATGTTCACACAAACCTCCCCTCTCAGTTCCATTTTATTCATGAATAATACTTGCGGTATTGTGAAGAAAATACTCTTGAAATCTGAAAATTGGAAATTTTTTTACTCCCATATTTTATCCTGGTCAAAAACGGAGGACTCATTTCTGGCATGACTCTAATAAAGCATTTCTTCCAATATTTTGAAGTGCAAGGGTCTGAAACACTGTTGTCTGTCTGAGAGAACAATTGTGTCTCCCTAATGTGCGTAGCCTACTTCTCAATTAGCCTGTTAAAAAAAACCAAACTTGCCTTTCCAGACATTAGTCACCAGACTCTCAGATGTTTTGCTTGCAACTAGAAATGGATTCATTAAAAAAACAGAAGTAGCTGATACCAAGCAGGGATTTCATTGAAGGGCAGTATTTTTATGAAAAATGTATAAGCTGATATGTACAAGAAAGGAAGGCAGCAGAGGGCTGTGCATGTGTAAGCAGGGTCAGTATTTGAATCAGGATGAGTATTTGAAGGCATACACAGAATTCCCTATGCTCTACTGCTGCAGCCACAAAATAGTAAAAGACTAGACTGGTTTATCTGGCTTATCTATGTGTTTATACACAGCAAACAAGACACACTTCAGCCCTAAAAAATCCATTTACATCTTCATAAAGGAAATCATTTACCTTTTACTGGAGCAGGAAAAAAACCAACCTTGCTTCATGACCTACTAGGAGTATGCACATCACCTTGCTTTGATTATGTACGTTCTCAGATAATAAAACCCTAACCATTTATAGGTTTCTCAAATGAAAATCAGTGAAAAATGAAGCTTTAATTTCATTTTGAAAGCTCCAAGCATTCATCAGAAGAAAAAAATAAAAGTATATGGTACCAATATCATCATTCTGTCAGATGCTAGTGAACACCTAGAGAAAGGGATATTTCTTTTTACTTGACCACATTTTCACTGTTACTGGCAGTGAACAGCTTTGCACTCTTGTGAACCTGGAAAGAGTGTCTAATAGATGCTGTTATAAGCCAGTCAAAATGCAATAACCATTTATAAATTTCTCTACTCAAATTTTTAGCATATTGACAGATTTTGGTCTCCTTTGACAAAATATCCCTGTCCCATCACTGAATTGTGTTGTATAGAAAGAGAACTTCCTTTGTGCCTGGTCATAGTGATTTTCATGTTCATGTGCCCTGAGGACAAATAATCAAACCATTTCCTCACCATTTGCCTCAAGTCATTCATGACTTCAGGGCTACCTCTTTATCTTTTCCTACCATACAAAAACACCCACTATCAGCAAATGCTGGAATTTCTCAGAAATAAAATCAGTAAGGAGACACAATAGGAACTCTAGGCTAGTAATGTAACGGCCAACAATGTAAGAGGTGATTAGTAGATCTAAACAAACCTTAGGCATGAGATATCTAGAGTTGTCTAAGAGATCAACTGCATCTGATGCTGTTGTTGTTCCTATATTGTAACTTCAGACCAAGGCAATTTGGAGTGTATGGGGCAGGCCAGCCATAGACTTTTATATCACCTCTTCTAAAAGCAGACTAGAAGACTCGACAGTCTGTACTGGTACTACTGAGAAATGATTTCTAACGCTACTCACCTTCTCTTCCACTCAAGGATATATGGGCAATTAATGTGCTTTTCAGGAGAGGAAGGATTAATATGTTTGTGAAAGGAAATACTGTAATCTCAGTCAAAGCAGATACAGTGGCTGTCATGCTCAGGACATGAAATATCTCAATGGTCACAAAGTTTTATGCTCAAAACAGCTTGCACATCCTTTGAGGTGTTCTGTGGCACCAAATGAGCTAAATACACCAAGCTTTGAACAATTCTGTTGGGCAAAACTTCCATGAATAGCATGGTGGAAACAGCTAAATGGAAAGGGGAAAGGATTGCTGCACCTCAGCTGGTTGGTCAGTGAGGGGCCCTGAAGAGCACAAGAGCTGGGGCTGACACAGCGGCAACTCAGAAGATGAGGGGCCAGGGGAACACCATCCTCCCAGGATGAACATCCTCCAGGATGTTCCTGAAGAACACAGCTGTGGCACTGCTCCTGGTGAGCAGGCCATTAAAATAACTCCACTGTCCCTAGTGAACAAGCAGCTCTTGATTTCTCTTTGTCTGAGGGGCACTGGGATGAAGGTGTCACAAAGGAACATCATGCTAACATCAAATCCTGCTCAAAGCTCTGCACTAGGGTTAGCAAACACTGTGGCAAAGCTTCCCTGGTGTGCTTTAGCAGCTGTAACACACTAACACAACAACAACTAGCCATAAACACACTGAAGTCCCTGATCCCAAGAGCCCTGGCTTCTTCCAGTATTACCACAAGGAGGGCGGGTATTTTTCATGGAATCCTGTAGAGCACTGCCATTGAGCAATTTCAAAATCATTGTGAGAACCAGCATACACGACAACCATGCTTAATTTAGGGCAACTAATTTCGATTTGGTAAGGAAGATAAAGCATTTTTAATTGCAAAACATGAATTATTTAAGGTGCATATACATTGTACACATGTACTTACATAACAGACATTATGTGAATAACAGAATGTGTATAATGTAGCTAGGAGAAAACATGTTTTTGGCAAATTAAAAATGCAGATCTAAATTTTAACAGAATGCAAGTCAGATGAAATCCCTGGGTACGGAAGGGCTAAATACATATTTTAAGTGTGAGACAAAGTTCACACTTTTCAAATAACCACTGTGTAATAAGACACAAATATTCTAAAATATTTGCATTTAGACACAATACCTCTTTCTAGTGAGGCCCTAGTGATGCCTTGAATATCACAAACAACTTATAATTAGGCCCCTGAAGATATTTCTTCTAATTTTTTTAAAACACATGTATTATTTTGCCTAAAATTTAACTCTGCTAGGTTCCCTGAGAGTATTACAATTTAAAATACACATATTTTATTATCTGCGCCATGTAGCCATTTTCGCATGGAAGAATGCTAGCGCATCAACTATCAAATAAAATTTATGAGTAGAATTTTAAGGTAATCTTCCTATTTAAAGTACGCAGTTCATAGCAATGACTACATTTCTTACAAGATTTAACAACAAAGAAAAAATTTCTGTGAGTGTCTAATTTTCAATTTACACAGTAAAAAATACATCTGGAAAGAAACCAAAGACCTTTGTAAGTTGATTATATGTCAGCCCATGCAAGGCTTTGCTACTTTATAAGAGACTGAAATGAGATTTTCTAGAAATTGCCTTCTCTATTTTTTCCTATCTCAACAGGAAGAAATGAAAAAAAGAATATGAAAAACTTCCATTTTTAATATCATGGGATGCCACAAGTCACACAGTAAAATGTCCTGTAGGCACAAAGGCATGAAAATGAAGAATTTTCTTTAAGATATGTAAGACTTAAAATTCTCTCATTACAGCATTCAGCTACTTTACAAGGTTATAACTAAGCCTGAACTGTTTTAGCAAAAGCAGAGCTTCATTCTATTATTTTAATTCAAAATGATAGCACTTGTTTCTAAACTTACACAGTAAGCAGCTCTGAGCTAATTCTGGGGTCTGTTCAGGAGGAAGGATATTCAGTGCATTATCAACAGAGATATGAAAACTGAGAAGAATGTAGAGGTCATTTAATTAATTGGCATCCCATATGCCCACCCTCCAGTATGGAATGATCCTCATTACCAGGGCTGTGCTTTGTTTCATTTTAAATGGTCCCAGGGATGGGATTTAGTGCTCTATCAGCTATTCCCCTGGGAAGGAACCAGACCTCTGATTTGGATCACAGTCAGCAGCACTTATAGGAGCCTCTGCTTCATTTCAGGGGATTAAAACTCAGTTCCAAAGATAATGAGAAAGAGCCCTTCAAAACATTTCTCATACTGATGACTTTGCATAGCAAAGCTGTAGAAGCCTATATTTATTTGTCTTGGAATGGAACCACGGAGGCAGTAAGCAGTTTGAAGGAAGCTCACAAGAAATGCAATGTACAAATTATTTGGAGGCAATCCTCTTATTTGCAAAAGAGAAACAGAGAAAACTCCTCAGATCCCCTAATCAAGACAAACATATTCACACAAAATATTCCTGTTTGTTTGTTGCCCTCTCTGCCCTTGTTTCAGACTATGAACCCTCCTTGCAGTTTCAGGGGGAAATTTAATTTCTACCCAAAAGGTCATGGAACTGGGGGTTCTGGTAAGGAACAGGAAGTAAAAATCTCTTTTTACAGGTTGAACTCTGAAATTTAGTCTGTCAGAGTCATCCAATGGTTGGGAGAAAGACTCTTGTCTCTCACTACCCTGCCCATTTTATTTAAATATACCAGCTCTTCAGCCTTCTGCCACCTTTTCCAGCACTCAAGGCCCTTGGAGATGTGAATATAACCTCTTTTCTTTTTAACCACTGTGTATCAGATGATCTCTCCTTGTGCAATTCACTTGGACCCTTACTTATTGTGACAGCACTTGTTATTTAGAGAGCTCAACTTCAAAGCACTTCAACTTTCAACTTCAAAGCACTTCATAAACATTAATTAACCCAAATCTAGATTAATTCATCTGAAAATTAATTTGCTATATATCCAGCAATTCCCATAATGGAGAACAAACAAGTGGCTGTTAAAGTCATCGGAATGAGCTCACTTGACTCCAACAGATATGGGATCAAGCTCATTTCTTGAGTCTATTTCTCTCTCCTAAATCTTGACTGCAACGTGGTATTTTCTTCCCCAGCATCTTCAGCTGCTTTATCAAGAATACAACTAAGGAAAGGCAAGAAAGAAAGGAAAAAAAAAGGAATCTGTAAGCTGAGATCACACACACAGAGTTTATCAGTTTTGATTTAAGGGTCATCTTCAATCTTACACTCCACCTGCATATAGTTTATGAAGATTGATCAGGTCAGTCCTTGGCACACTCAGACAAATCAGGGTTCCAAACACACTGCTGCAATTAGTGAATTCAGGAGGCACACATATCACAAGCCAATTGCTAAATTACAGATTAACCCAAACAGACAACAGGATGAATAGTTACAGCAAATTCCCCACAGTCACTGTAAACCTTATGAAATAGGCACCTGAAGTTTTTAATAATCATTGTAAAGCCTGTGGTAGCACTTCTCTCTCTCATGCAGAGGAAGCAAGGAGAATATGAAAGAAAAAGGAAAAGAAATAATTACTTGAAATGAAGGTTTGATGCAAGAAGGTCTCAGACACTGCCTTTCAGAGTGTCTTGTTTAATTTTATAATAATCCTCAAAATGCATCATTCTCTCTGAAAACGGTATTGAAACTCCTATGCTCATGAAGCAATATGCACTTAAATATTTTTCTTAGCTCATTAAATATACATCCTAATATTTAAGCCTAATTTTTTTCTTTTCAGCACCAAGAAGGAACTTTTTATTATCCAAAATTACCAGCTGCACAGTTAGCTCCAGAAGAATTTTGCTGAAAATTCACAATACGATAACATCCTTCAAGTGGCTAATAAATAAATATTATTCAGACTATAAAGGAAGAGTGGCATTTTCTCCAAGAGTTAGACAATTATTCTATAGGTTCCAGGAAAATGCTTTGACTTAATGAAAAGGAAACAACTTGCTGAAAAATAAATTTAAAAGTATCTTTTGATTCATACTAAAGGCATGTAAAGGTTGAGTTCCCCTTTCTTATTTTTGAACATTTTCTACAAGAAGGACTCCATTTGCAAATACCTCTTCAACAACACCAGGGTAAGCAAGCAGAGAATGATTGGCTCCACTGGCATTAATTTGGTGAGTAAATTGAAGGGAAAATGTAGAACTGCTTAGTTAATCAAGTATGACTGAAATCACCCAATCAAGTAAATAACCAGCAAGTCTAGCCTGTGCTGTAATTTGTTTTTGGTGCCAGTCTCTTTCTACATAGAATTAAAAGCCCAAAGAAAACAGCAACAATAAATGAGCTTTCTCTTATGGAACAGTATAAAATCTCTCAGTTCATGCCTTTCTAATCATCATTTGACACTGCTGGAATTGCCTTTTAAGCCACATGCTTTTTAAAATTCTGCAGAAATTATTGCTGTTGACCACAAACTGTATTTTTCCATACTAGTTCTTCAAACACTCTGACAGCTAAACTGTGAAAGAATAAAAGCACTAATGGATTTGTCTGACTATATTATGCCTTGTATTTTAAACTAGGTCTTCTTCACAGGTTCTGCTCAGTTACTTTCACTAGAGGCTTTCAGAGACACTGAGGGTTTATTGAAAGATTATACTTTATAATATACCTGTATAAGCAGTGCTGTAATCAAGTATTAAAGGTCACTGAAAACTTATTGATCTAGAGAACACAGCAGCCATAACTCAGAGAATATCAAAATAGCCATTGTATTTGCTTTTCCTTAACTGAGAATGGAGCAGACAATGTATAAGAAGATATTTCTTCCCCTAATGATCCATCATTTTCCATGAAAGAGTCAACGCTTTTAAGAAATCAGAAGGAAACAGAAGGTTACAACTGTCTGAAGAAGAACCAACATTCCACCGCCAAAAATGCCATAGGAGACACCAGGGAAGATATTATTATATTAATAACAAATTATCATGTAATGATTTTATATAATAAAATTAAAATAAAGTGATTATCTGTTTACATCCAGAATAATGTCAAGATCTTTCTTGTAAGCTGTGGAGCTTCTTCTATTAATATTGTAATGAGATTCACATTATATAATAGTATGAACAAGGCAGAAGCAGCACTGTATAGATTACTAATTTAAGCGAAGTGCAGGTCTCTCAAGAAGACCTTGTTAAGAGTGACCTACCAAAAAATGTAGAAACTTCATGGTCTATGGAAATTCACATTGGAAAGGGACCCTTTTATCAAGATCTTAGTATGGAAATAAATTGAAAATGACCTTTAAAGGCCTGAGTGCACCTTGCTATGTAAGCATCAGAGGTACACTGGGGCTTACAACCATATGGAAATAGACTCCTCAGCAGAAACCCAAACAATTCCTGTGCTAAGACACATCTACTCCAACAGATCAGATGGACAGAGCTAGGGGAGTCAACTGGACATAAAAGAAAACAGAGAAGAATGGCAGAACCACATTTTAACCTCATTAGAAGTGCACAGGACGAGGCAACCTTCCCATGGTCTTCTTCCCAGAAGAAAGCAACAGTATTGTCTGGGGGCTTCAGGCTGTAAAGAGCTGCTCATACATGCAGAGTCTGTGTGTACAACCCAGTGTGTGGAACAGCCCTGGTACCCAGGGCTGCGTGTCCCACGCACAACTGCCCGTGCACCAATGTCATTGGGATCATCACCTGTCATCTGGGTCACACAGGGATGAAGCAATAAACAAACCAACAGCAATGATATAGTTGCAACATACAGATTTTTGAAAGGTAGAAAAATACCTAATGGACATGCTTTTGAAAATTTCCCCTGTGTAGGTGGAAGATGGAAAGGGCTTTGTATACAGACATGACATGTGCTTCCCACTCTGCTAGCAGCTTATCAGTTCACTTCAGCTACACTTTCAGTCCAGCTTTTTGCCTCAGTTCTTACTTTTCCTTGTGAACAGAACTTCTTTTGGGGAGGTTCTCCATACAACCTCAGCAGGAGATAGAGTTATTATATGTCATACACCCTGTTTGGCCTTTACCTAACAAGCACCTTGTTAGGCGTTTATTTCCCAAATATTAGAGCACTTAATACCAAAACAAAAAGAGATTATTTTTCTGTATATATTGCCAGGACTTCTCTAGAAAAAGAACCCTGCAACTTTTCGAATGGGTAGATGATCCCTACCAGAAAGTAGCCACAATACAATCTTGTCTTTCAGATAAACCTTTGACGGCAACATGCTGAAACCAGATTTGAATGCCAAAGATTCACAATTTACAGGGCTTTCAGCACAACAGACTAGAATAAAATCTGCCTTCAAAAGGAGTACAATCATCATTCAGACCTGTCAGTGATTACTGTTGTGATTTGAAAATCTTTACATATTAGAAAAGCAATGTACTACTTTTGGATCAAAGAGGAATTTTGTTCATTTCAATGCATACACTAATTGTCTGTCCTGTTAGCATTAAAAGAAGGTATGATTGGCACTGAATTGTGACCAGACTTTTTGGATGGTTTCAGTGTCTGGGAAGAAAAGCTCAGTAGGTTCATAGATCTAATATAGCCTTTTCATAATAAAACCTAGAGCAGCAATAATTGTAATAAAGTTTTACAAGGTGTCCTGAGAGGAATAAAATGTTCATTATTCTCTGCACCACAGATATATAAAGCAAAATTAGTTCTTTCTTTAAAAGCCCATAAGGAATTCAAATTAACAGACTTTGTAAAGAATGCTAGCAAAACACTTTTGGCAGAATCTAGCTATTGGTTGCATTGATTTTAGTGACCTTGCTCATCTTATCTTTCTAAACAGACATTTTAAACCAAAAAGTTCCAAATTCCCAGACAGTGTAAAGACTGCTTTGGGTGCAAGACTTATGAAGAGCAAAGTTCCTGTAAATTGAATGACTTTCTGTGAGTTGTTTTAGGGTGCCTTTCCTATGTTAATCCTCACTCCCCATAACAAAAATCTGACCACTAAGCTCAGTACCTGTGTGAATTCAGTGGCAGAGAGGAAGGGCCAGGACTTCAGGCTTCCAAATAGCTATACAGGTAAACCAAAGATAGGCACAATGTCATGGTGTCTGCAGTTAAGAATTTCCACAAGCTGATACTTCCTCTGGGCCCTTCTGGTGCGCATTTAAGCCTTAACTTAGATTATGCTTTCAGAGTATGTTAAAAACTAACAGCAAGAAGAGACACAAAACTACCTAGCTTTATGCAATTACTGTTCACAGTGATCAAACCATCTTGGCAAGAAGCTGCTGCTCAGCCAGGCAGCTGGAATACACTAAATGTCCCCCATGTTAAATAAGGCACAGGGAACTCTTCCAATACTTAGCAGTAACATATTGCTCTATACTTTATGAAGTGAAACAAAGCAACTGAAGTAAAATTTTCCAAAATATGGTAATGCAAAGAGTGGAATGCTTAGTCAATCAAAGTAAAATCAAAGTAAATCAAAACATAAACAGTCATACATTCACCAGTCACAGACACTTCATCTCTCTAATTCTTATCATTTCCACTCTTCTGTCCTAGCTGCCATCCAATTCCTAAATTATAGACCATATAGAAAAGAAGCAAGTAATTATCTGACAAGTATTATATGCAATCTCTCAAATACAAGTGATTTGGGTAGCTGCTGTACCATAACAGTCTTATCTTACACCCACCAAAAATTATAAAGGGGCTGAATTTGAAATAAGTATCAAGCTTTTTCTTATTTTACAGCCATAATTAGTTATAAAATATTCCTGTGCTAATGAATGATGTGATAAAAACCTTAGTACTTTTAGCTTTTCTGCAAATGGCTGAACTGCAGCCTCAGGCAAATACTCAGATATCTAAAGCAGGGCTGCAAACATTTGCATACACAAACGAAAATCACAAAAAATTCTCCCAAAAAGAGGGGGGAAAAAAGAACTGTCTTGAAAATTCTCAATAGGTTCATAAGACCCATCTTGCTCTGGTTTCCTTCTTTAGCCATTCTTTCACTGACTTTACCCTCATCTTCTCTGCAGGCAGTCCTAAGGGACCACTCTTGTTCCTCTTCGCTTCTCCCTTTTCAGCCTGTCTTTTGGCAGTTCATCTGCAAACAATTTTGACTACTGTCTCTGCTCATAGCTCAAAAGACCTCCTTTATTCCCAGACCCATCTTATTCTGCCCACACTGAAATCTGAGCCTTTCTTATACTTTCTCATCTTGATTTCAGATATAAGAGCATTTTTCTCCCTGTGGAACCTCATTCCTCTACCCTTATGGACTTGTCACTAGTTCTCACATTCTAGACTTCATATTTTGTTTGCTTCTCTTCCTAGGTTTTCTCACTAAGTAATTTAAAGATCACATGTACACAATGTGATGAAGGTAGTGCTGTGCTAATTCTGCTTTTCATTTCAGTAGCAGAAATCCGATCCATCTCTTGTCTCAAATTTACATGTTATTCCACATTAACAGGGCTACCTTTGTGAATCCAAGCATTCCTAAGACTGCTTTTAACCCTTTCCACACATCTGTGATGTGCATATCCACAACAGCATTTTATTTTTTCTATCTGCATAGTACATCTTGCAGATAGATGTAATGAGTGAAAAATGACAAAACCCATTCTTCAGGGTTTTGCAGCTATAATGATGAAAGAAGATATGTTTGCAAGGACAAAATAAAATTCTGTTAAGCTATGTGATATAGTAAGAAAAAAACCCAGTCATACTTTTGGTTCAATATCCTTTCATCAGGTCTAAGAGTCTGAATAGACACTAGGAACCAGTGCTCTTTGTTCAGTGTTTTTTAATTTAGCATTAGCCTTAAAAATGGTCAGAAGATATAAACAATCAGATAAAGACTTGATTTAAGCCAAATTAGCCAAAAGAAGATGATTTTTTCTCTGCACAAAGCTCCAGGTTCCCAATTATCTGTCTTTCTGCTGACTAGAAACACTTCCACTACTATGGTACGTGTCTCTTTGCGGCCATCCTATTCTTCAAGTACAATGACAAATCTCATATTTCAGTGTTTGTTTTCTATATCAGGTCTCCAGATATAGAAGTGAGGAAATAGTAGTTAAAATTGTGGTTGGGCTGCCTCTTCCCTTAAGTATACTTTCACCAGTTAAATGATGCTGGATTTAAATTATCCAACTGATAGGGAAAAACAGCCCCATCATTTTTTGAGATTACTGTAAGAAATATAGAGCATAATCTACTGATTACAGTGGATTACCACTTCTCTGCATCCTTAATTTGATTATGGTAATCAGAATGCAGCTGTGTGATCATCTTTTCCATCAAAGAAGAGGGGAGTGCAGAATAGCAATCTACAGTTGAAAAAGAGAGACCGATTTGTTTCTATGAGTAAAACTATTTAAAAAATAGGAATTTCTTCTGACCTTTAGCCTGCGATCCTGGTCTCCACTGCACAGAGAATTTACAGACACTTTAAAAGTCTTCCATGCTGGATTTAAGTTATTCATCACAACCTGTAAGTGAAAAGAAGAAAGAGAACCCTTAACATTTTCTCATCCCTCAGCAGAATGCTAAGAAGAGCCACAGTTCACAGTACAGTACATTCACCAGCAAGAGAAGAAAGCAGAGCTCAGCTGGAGTTTTCAGAACTCCATTCAGTGAGATATGGTCCCTTGATCAACTGGCAGTTTCCAACACTCTTCCTCTGGAAAGCCCCCAAAAGGAGCATGAGTGGACCCATACATACCCAGAGGATGCTACAGACATTGCTCCAGCACTGCCACGGCTCAGTGGGAGATAATTCACAAGGGAAAGGCTGTAGAACTGAACTGGAAGCAATGGAAGACATGCAGAACGGGGCAATGGAGATGGGCAAGATCAATTTACAGGCACATCATTTGCCTTGCCAGGAGAGCTCTATGGAGTCCATAACAGGTTTATAATCCCTAACACCTACCACAGCCCCACCCTAAACACCTAAATGCCGTTTTTTAAGACAGTGACAGTCATTACCGTGGAGCAGTAATGTCACTGGGTGATGAGAAACAAAAGTGAAGCGCCCAGATTACAATCTCTTTAGCAACCTGGGAGGAGATGGGGAAGAAGCAACATAGTATTAATGGGAAAATATGATACAGTCTGTAGCCTGGTTTTGGCTAAATCTAGTATTTATATTTCCTGACCTTGCAACAGAGTATCTGCCAGTTTAATTGGATTTGGACCTTTGGCTTCATGTTCCTTTACTGTAAGGGGCATAACTCAAGACCTGATACCCATTAGTTAATAATTACACTATAGTGTAACACTAGGAAGTGTTTTTAAGTGTGGGTGTTTGCACACTTACATTTAAAACCACTTCTCTTTCTGACCATGGGAAGCATAAACTATGCCTCCTGACAGCCCATCTGTGTCCTTGGAAAATAAATTCAACTCTATTCCTTACCTCAGTCCTGTGGACAAGTTGTTGGGTTGCATCATCATTCACACGAAAAATCTCCAGAAAAGGATCAGATTTGCTGAAAAAATCCTAAAATAAAATATAGGACAGGTTACTCTTGAGGCTTCTTTTTTTTGAGCTTTTCAGGCACAATGCACTGGTGCTTCCCTGACTGCTAAGGAAAAGGAAGAGCCAGAGTAGTTTTAGTGAGACCTCTTGGTGTTTCTCAGCAATACCTCATTCTTGTCCTTGTCTCACAAGGATTCCCGTGGTACTGTTGTTGTTCTCAGTTTGACTGTTTAATCATGGCATGCAAAACTATAAAATGTCCTTTTACAACCTCTTTCCTTCTTACACCCAGCCCAGCTTCCTGAGCATTACGTCTGTCATCCACCTAGCTTGTTTCTTTCTGTCTCCCTATCTGTTTGGCTTTTTGATACCAGTTTTCTAATGTGTTGCAGTTTGAAGCATATTCCATGCTGGAGTTGAATTTCACCTACCCTCTCAAAACAGAAGTTAATTGGCCAAGACATTGTGCAGCTACCAGCTAACACAAGTACTGTCAAAATGGATTAGAGGTAGTTAGAGAAGCAAGTCCTCTTCAGGGTGTGGTAACATGGCCCACGCTAAGATGACAAAGAGAGCAGGGTAATGCAGGAAGTAACGTGATATCTCTAGGCAAATCTGTGACAGACACTGAGGTTCACAATCACACACTGCAGAACACCTTCTCCTAGTCTTGTATCCCACTTACAACCCTGAACTTTCTTCCACAAACCTAAATTAAGTTGCTTTCTATATTGCTGCTTCAGTTTGGCCACAGGCTCTTTTGTTTCAACATCTCATTTATTCTGGACATGCTGGTTGGGAGTGGGGGGAAGAAGAGAAGCTGGCTGTTAACCCAGAAGGGGGAAAGCTTCCAATTTCTAACTGTGCCACACTGAAAGAGCAGGATTTAAAAGCACTAAGTCCATCTCCTGTCGTTTCAAGTCCCTTCTTAATTTTCCTCTTCAAAAGAGCCACATGATTAACTTTGAGCATATGAATATTACTCTTCTCTACAGGACATATCCAAAACCACAGACTCCCATGTCAATTTGGAGAAGTGAGAAATTCTCTTCAGTATCCAAATGTTTCTATGATAGTGTTAGAGTAAAAATTATTCTAATATATATAATACTACAAATTTCACCATACCTATTTCTGATTAGCTGCAAGGCCATTGGTTTGGGAACAACTTTGTATAAGATGCTAGCCAAACTCTAGGCCTGGTAAAATTTATTTTTAGGGCATTTTTACAATTCCACAGGCTCAAAACAAACAAAGAACTCAGGGCTTTGAAAAGGGACACCTGAATGTGAATGTCTGGAGAAGAAAATGAGTGAGTCCCTATGGACCACAAAGCCTCGAGCAAGGCTCAAGGAACCTAAAGTCATGCCATCCCCTAAAAATTATATAATGTTGTGTTGAGAATGCTGTTTTGTTATTGATCTGCTTCTTTATTTGCTAGAGAAAACTTAACAGCACATTTAGCAACTGACGCAAAGCGCATGAAGATTTATTTGTTAAATTCTATCATGGGGACCCTGGAACAACAAAGCTGTATGTTTGGTTATTTGTTCCAGCTACATGGTAAACAGGACATTTTACATCAAACTGTGTAAAACCAGTACAAAATTCAACTAAGTAAACCTAGAGTTTGCCTCAAGGCCCTGATGCAGATTTAGTATCTAGACTCCACTCAAAATTTGAAACTGCTAGTAGGGGGTTTCCGTGATCAAATTCTGCCAGATTATCAGTGTATAGCAAAGAGAACAAGCAGAGAGAGGGTGCTGGTTTAATCAAAGTGATATGAAAATCCAGAGAGCATAGGGTTAAAAAAGATTGACCTGCCTCTTCTCACACATAAGCATTCTGACTGAAGCTGAGTAAAAGCTTCATGTTAAGAGTTTCTTTATCGAACACAAACTGGTAAGTTATTTGAAAGAAAATACCTCAAAATGATACATCCAAGGAATGCACACTGGAGTGCAAAGTAATTCAAAAAGGAAGCCAAAATTTCATTTAAGGCTCAAAATATAGTATCATTCCTAGCTGAGTGTCATAAAGCTACAACAGCACATCAGCACAGAGGAAATAATTTTTAATACCTGGTTTTAACTATCAAGGTAATACCACGTAAAGGGAAAGATTTTAATGCTGGATGGTAGCTTATATCACTCCCTCTCCAATGCAAAACCAAAGCCTAATTACTTCCAGAATTCAGGTACAAACAAACAAAAAAAATAATCCATCTATATTGAAAATGCTTTGTAGTAAGTAAAAAATGAGAAGCTGAAGAAACATTTGCTTTCACAATTAACCATTTTTGGTTGTTATGCTTTATCCCACAAGAATATCCTCTGAAAGAATAGCAGCAATATATTGTGCTATTTTAATAATATTTAAATTATTAATGTAATATATTTGCTAGTGGCGTAGCGCACATCATTCTTTCAGCATATGCAGCAGTTACACAGTAATAACACAAGTACATAGCCTAAACTTTAAAAATTTAGATATATCTGTTTCTAAGCACCCAGTTTGACATACTAGATTAGTTAGACATTACTAGATTAATTTTCAGAGCCAAACAATTTTTAAAATTCAGGATTGGGGATCATGTCAAAGGTCCTTTAAAAAAGGGCTGAAGCAGCCAAAAGACTAAAATTTGGAGTACTATTCAACAGATAAAAAGGGCATTTGAAGAGGGTTTTTTTTTTGTTAGTAATTTAATACCAGGCAACCATATAAAAAAGCAGTATTAGCTTGTTTTTTGCAGATATTTGCTGGATAATCTTTCCCAAACAACGGTAACTGCTTCTCTCAGAACAGAAGAAGCAGTTTGCCTGCCTCAGTGCTCATAATTTATTATAGCTATCATAAAAAACGTGGCTGCTTTTTATGGTAATTGTGACACAGCTATTAATGCAATAAAACCTTTCTGAAAGTTATTGTTCCACAGTGAAGCGTTCTCAGTGGATCTCTTGAAACAAAGATGCACCATTTGAGCTGACAGGGCTTCAATAAAACATGAAAAAGCAGTTATACCTTCCAAATAAGCACTGCAATAAAAAATATAACCATTATTTCTGCTAAAGTCAGTTAACTAAAGGAAACTCTCATATTCGTCATTTTCCTATAATTTTTCTCTGAATGTTTCAGACGCTCCAGTAGGAAAAAAATATTAGGCTTTCTTTAGTAGTTTCTCTAAAATTCTTGCAGTTTTATGCCAAGAGAGTAAAAACATGCAAAACATATCCTGCTTGTTAAATCTTATTAACAAATTTTGTTTAAATTTTTTCCAAAAATGTGTTGTCCACATATTTTTCCTTAGTGTAGGAAATACATACACTTCAGGACCCCAATCTGGATCCTCTTTCAACGATCTCCTTTGAGGGATGAAGGAAGAATAGTCCTGTCCATTCGACATGGCAATGGACGAAAATAATTTATTTTTCTTTTTATCCTGAGAGCACATACATGACATCCCCCCACCTCTTCCTTTACCCACAGGTTGTGAGGCATTAGAATTCTACTTGTCTTCTGCCACTCCCACTGCTACCAGTGCAGGAACCCCAGGGCTTATAAAGGTGACCCCACAGCAGAGAATGAGTGACTGCTTCCAGAGGCCCTCCTCTGTTTTTCAGGAGACTCCAAGGGCAGTTTCAACCCTCAGTTTGTTTCTCTGATGTTACGCCTCTAGTCTACTTCTCTGAGTAGGAAGAGGCATGCAAAACCATGCTTAGGATTTTACAAAATGGGCTCTTCTCAATAATTTATTTTTTTACCTTTATGCAACATCAGAGTACTCATTCTTTTTCATCAATGGCTGAACTATGTAATTTAAGTAATTTAAAACCTTAATAAAAATAATTACCAAGAGCACGTTACATCTAATGATGTCAAAGTTCATTATAAGCCATACTTTTCTTATAAAAGAAGTAAACCAAGCTTCAGCCAGGTTTAGAGCTACATCTTTAGCTGGAGGAAATTGAAAGATTTCTTTCAATGCAATAGGTTTCCAGAGATTTTCATCAGTTGAAGACAGGAGTTTGGATTCAGATAACACATGATGAGTCACTGCTTGACTTGCACACTGCATGATCTAAGAATTCTTTATCAGATGAAGCCCGCCTTGACTGGACATGTTAAAATGGCAAGAATGACAATACTGTTGCAATATTTCAGACTGATCCTTCTCACCTTATCCCCATGAAGTGTTTCAATCACTCTCTAAAACTGTTGCCCAGACAACACTGACCTGTCTCAGAATTGCACTCTGGCAGTATTGTTTTAATTTATACCAAAAAGAGCTAAAGCAATCCTAATATTTAAAGCAGATTATATTTTGCATTTGTGGAAAAGCGATAACTAAGTGGAGTCTTATTATGTTATTTATTTTCTTTCCTTTTTCCTAGATGTGACAACATGTGGATCAGGAAGAAACTTGTGTATAAGTTTGGGAATTACCTCCAAAGATAACCTCCAAGAAAGGTTGTTAAATTTACATTTTGACACCTAAATAAATTATGCAACTCAAAACCACTAAGACTCCAGCAACTCTGAAAGAGGTAAGTAATTAATCTTTCAGATGAGAAGCATCTTCAGGTCCTGATCATTTATGATTGTTAATGATCCTGAGGACAGTAAGATTTTATAAATTTTATTTTGAAGTTATATGCCAGTACTATTTATCTTTCTGTGTACTTTCTGCTTGCCTGAGTTTTTCCAGTAGTTTCACTGGAAATATTTTTCATAAGTTACAACCTGATTTTGGAAACCTGATGTATATGTATCCAAAAGTAGTCTCACTGATTCAATTTTAAGTTACCTTCACGTCAGATGTTTACAAGAACACACTTGGGGCATCACAATCCTAAACTTTTATATAAAGCTGCCATACGCTTCTAATTAGAAGCACCTTCTTATCTAAGAAGGGACTATGTACCTCAAAGAATTCTATGCCTGCTACTGCACTGAAATAACAGAGAGTGGTACAAGCACTCATCAGGTTTTCTTGGGCTGTGAACTGAGATGTAAATTTATTATATGTAAATTTCTAAATGATAACATATTTTCAGAAAGAGGTATTCCTTATAACGTTGAGCAGTGTTTGAGTCAGTGGAAAGTTTTCTTCCCAGAGAGGGAAGAAGTTTTTAACAAATATGCAAGTCTTTTTCTCACATTTGAGCTACATTTTGTTGAAGAAAATGTGTATCATGACTGAGCTGTTATGAACTTTTCTGGCTGTATCTTAGAAATTTTCAATGATAACATCATTGACTACTCACAGAAAGTTCACTTCTCTAAACACTTCTGATCTGTGACATTTTACATAATTAAATTGTCTTGGTTGTAGTGTAATTAACTTGTCTTGGTTTTAATTAGATTCCCTTGAGTTTTTTTTTTAATTACTTCGCAACTCGAGGAAAGCCTCATTGTGAATGTTCATCTGAAAACCCCGATGTGCTTAATAACACAAGGTAAAAAAATATCTGTCATGGAAAATCTCATCAAATTATATTTGCAGGCATTCTTACATCTTTCAGAAAGGTTAATATCAAGCAGCTTACCTTGTCATCCAATTTCCGTGCACTGAATGAAAGTTCAACGTAGTCATCGTTGCCAGACAATTCCTCAGCGATCACCTAAATGGAAAGCTACATCTGAGTTGTGCATGGTGTAATGGAAGGGGAGAATGATGCCATTTTTCAGTGTGTGAAGACTGCAGATGCCATTTAGGAAACTGAAGTGTGGAACAAGGTAATGTGTTTCTCTTTGCCTTCAGAAGGGACATCACCTTGGTCAGCCCACAAACCTGAATCACTTTGTGTCATGCAACTATGCCTTGTCAATCACCTGTCAATGGACAGACATCCACATCCACCAGGGATCCCACTCCTCTGAACGAGTACTCCTCAGAGTGGAAAACAGAGAATTCCACAATCTCACAGTGTCCAAGGGGACAAAAACCCTCTACAAGAGTTGTGTTATTTGGGTCTAAAGCCCAATTATTTTTATGCCACTTTAGCGTCACTTGGCAAGATAAATGAAAAAAGGAGTGAAATCACCTGGCATTAGTTGCCATGAAAGACATATTTACAGCAGGAGAGCTCTCCTGGCATAGCTTTTCTGTAGTAGCCACATGGGCAAAACAATTTACTGTAGATGGAGTCAGAAACAAATAATCCTAAAATAATACAGCGTGATTCTTCCAGATTGTGTAAGCTGTATCAGTAATGATGTCAGTCACTGTGCTTTGCAACATTATTAAAAAACCCAACAGAACCAACTAAACCAGTTTCCTAATTAAAATGTCTCAGGGGGGAGAAGGCATTAACAAAACCTGGGATATTTCACTGAAAAATATTCTTTGAAACAAACCACATTATATTCTATTTGACAGCTTCAAAACTTTTTTCCCTATTGTAAATGTTCTCCCAAGGCATTAAATCTCCCAAAAGGATATATTCCCTGGGTGTCTCATGTTCATGATCACACATATGGCAGCCACGCCAGCTTCCCAAACAGGCTCTGACTATCTCCACTACTTGAAGTCCTTAAGGAGCTACAGGGAAAACCCAAAAATTTGCCAAACTGGCTTGGCAGCAGCTACTGACTGCATGGCAAAACATCAACCCATCAGAGATGCATATGGCAACCTATTTCAGAAAGGGCAGAAGCTGCCAGAGGCAAGAGACACAAAGGAAGGAGAGGGAGGAGGCCTGCAATGCCACCCTGAAGGAGATGCAGGAGGAGGCATGGAGAAGGGGCTGCTGTGGGGACACAGCTGGAGCTTTACTCTCAGAAGGAGGTGCTCCATGCTGGAGGAGGCACCTCTGAGTATGTAGACCCTCAGGTAAGGCCCATGCTGGAGGAAAGATGCTTGTGAATGGTGTGTGGCCTTTGTGTAAGTCCAGAGCAGAACTAAGAAAATGAGTTAAAAAACCCTCAGAAAGTAGCAGAAAAAAAAAAAATCACTATTTTCTGATCATGACCTGTGTAACACAGCACCTCATCAAAGGGACTGAGTACCACAGGAAGTGAAGACAAAGGGAGTGAAGGTCATTAAGGAGGCAGGAGAGGTGTCAGAAGTGGAGCACAGAGAAGGAGCAGGAAAAGTATTTTCCCTAAGAAGTTATTTTTTTTGTCCTAGTTGTTTCTCAGTAATTAAAAGTTTACTTTGATTGGCAATTAATTCAATTAAGTCAAATTCCCTGAGTTGAGACTATTCTGGCTGTGACACTTCCCAGAAGTGAGCTGGGGTGTTTCGCCATGCAAAACACTCACATGCATCCACACAGGGGCACAGATGCTTAACTGGGCATTAAAGTACCATCACACAGGCACATATGTGCTGTGTCACATCTTCCAGGCAAATATCAGCTTGCTGGAAATTTGACCCAATGAGTCTGACAAATTTCTCTTCCACGTAGTCTGATGGTTTAAAAGATCTGCTTAAGCTGTCTATGACCAACAGTTTTCTGGGATTTGCACACCAAATTTCACTAGTATTTTTACCTGAAAATAATGAACCTGGTCTTATAAAGATTTACAGACTTCCAGATGGAGAAGCTGAGCAATGGTCTCTTTGCTTCCCACAGCCATATTCTGTTTGCTTCCCACAGCCCCACAGAGACATTACACAGTCAAAACGCTAATAAAATTCCAACAGAACTTACCAAGACAGAAACTTTCAAAATTCTATGAAAAACTCATAGGAAACTAGTATTTCTAACTTCCATACTTGACAGATACCTGGTATGTCCCCAGGTCCAGAAATGATGTTAATTAATCAGGTTTTAATTATTCTGTTGAGACAAAAACCTTTTCACACAATATTTTTATGTCTGGGTTCAGTTTTCTCCCATTCAAGTGAATTCTCTTTAGAAATGCTGCACAGAAGCCAAAGCACATAACTAAGGCCCATATTTCATGGTTATCACGCAGTGTGAGGCCAGCAGGGACTATTAAGTAATTTTCTCTCATCTTCTGTTTATCATAGTGATTTAATTTTTGCCAGAACACTCCCCTAACAAGCCTAATAATTTTAGTTGTACTAGAGCATTTGTGTTTTCACAAGACTAAACTACTTTGTGTTCCTCAAAGAAGAACAGAAGGGAGGTCCAGAACACCACAGGGATGGGCAAGATGAAGTAATATCCTAGCAGGCAAATGACACCAAGTTATTTAGGGAACAAAACTCTCTCCTGGTTATGTTCAGCCAGATGAGTGGGGATCTCCTTTCCAACCCCACACCAAAACCAAGTTTATTGTATACATTTAAGCAAATCAATTCCCAGCCAAGCACCAAGGAAGACATCTAAGAAATCAAACTCCCTGGGTTCTCAGAAAGTATCTCAAAGTCCGCTGTCTATTTTGTGGCTGAAAGCAGAAAAAAACAACAAAAAACATTTGGCAAATCACACATTAAGGAAAGAAATCCTTCTCAGTCTCATGAGGCAATGGAGCAGATATCCCAAAGCAGAATATTTTGTTATAGCTTTCATCTTAATGCAGAACTGCAAAAGTCACAAGGTTCAGTGCAGACAAGATTGATCTCCCAAACAAGCTAGCACAGATAAAGATGAAAGAGAAGTAATACACTGATTTTCAGATTTCAAGATACACATCGGGCTAAGACAATCCAGTCTTTAGTTACATTACAACACATCTAAAACTAATCTTATCAAACTTTTGTTGTTTCTTGAGAAACTGGAAAAAGCCCAAGGGAAAAGAAATATGAGATTCCTTTATGTGTCAAAGCAGGTAGAAATTAATTTCTGAATGTTCTAGTCCTTCAACTAAAAGTATTCAAGCAGCAGAAGTTACTTGCTGTCATCCAAGTACCTTAAAAGTAATGAGTATTGTGGCTCTTTTACAAATCATACATTATTTGTTGCCATTTCCCTCAAATATGCAAATTTGTCAGAAACAGTGCAAGTCATCAAATAAAAAATTAAAATGAATTTCTCAATCAAGGGTTGTTGGTGCCTTAGCAGGATGCTTTTAGAGAGAATTAGTCACTTTAGATATTTCTAAATAACAGGAAAACAAAAGCATATTTAACACTGACTTACTGTTATAGATGACTTTCCTGCTGTGTTGCCATGTTTGAGTAAGGATTTGGAGAGCTTTCTCTGAGAAACAATCTGCACAAAAATAAAAACAAAGGGGAAAATAACTAGAATCTGTAATAAATACATGGTTTGCTGTGATTTCAGTTTTACATTGCTTTCTTTTTCTTCTTTTCCATTTGTATCGAGGTACTTTCTCAATCCACAACCAGAGTTAACACAGTAAGACCACAACCAACAAGAAAGATCACCAGGAATTCTGCACAGGATGCAATGGAAGGACAAAAAAAGCAGCTGGGGTCAAGAAGAATGGGGAGAACACAATTCACTGCATTGAACAGAATAGTGAGATACACATAGATTTTCCTCAAGTGTTGCAGTGATGGTGACAGAGGACAGAAGTAAAGTTTAACTGGACTTAAAATACAGTAAGAAGGGAGCTGGTACACAGCAAATCTATCAGAGATACCTCCAAACCTCAACTCATTAATTTTTATTGGAAAGTGAAGTTCATTTACAATGAGAAGGAATTTATCTCAAAATATCAGCAATTCTAAATTCAGGGCAGAAGCAAGCAAGCTGCCCCATATTTCAGTTCCAAAATTGTCTCCTTTGCTTACCACATACCAGACCACCCCTAGAACTCAGCATTATAAATGAACCTGGTCATCAACCAAATTGTAAATATACTTCAAATAAATGACATCAGAGGCACCCTGACAAAAGATGTTATTTGTCATATCAGTAATAACTAGAATTCCCTTATGATTTTGAAACATATAAAACCAGACCAGTAAAAGCATTAGAAAAGGAAGAAACCTTACAATAATGCAGAACTGCTAAGCTACAGTCTTGTTCTAGTGCAGTAGTCACCAGTAAAGTTAATCCTATATTAAGTTACTTATTTATTAAGTGAAAAGCTTCAAAATGTAGGACAGATGTAAAGGTAACTCAAAACACTGCTTAGAAATCACAGTATTATTTGTAATCTGACAAAACTGTAGTACACTTGTGCTGTGCAGATACTGAGCAAAAGATTGACTGTGTCCTAAAAAAACCCCTAACCTCTTGAATGTGGCTTTTAAACTAGAAGTAGTCCTTTCCACATCCAACAGTACTTGGACAACTTCATCCCGACAGCTGTTCTAAACGATCCACAAATTTACATCTTTAGCAAATATGCCAAAATACGAGTTGTAAAAGAAAGGTAGTCACCAAGTGAAGAGGAGAGTTCCAAACCCTTCATGAGAGTCCTGGGCATTATACAAATTTCAGCAATAAACCACAACAGGTAATGGACAGAGCTGAAATGCTCTGAGTAATGCAAAGTCACAGCCAGGCAAAAAAAATGTGCTGTGAGACAGGAGTGAATAGGATGCACATTTTAGCCTAACATGAGCGTGGGGAAAGGTGTTTGTCCTGCCCATCAATTTGCTGAATTGAAGAGAAAATCAAAAGTTGTACCTCAGATTATCCTCAGCTACAGTTGTAATAGAAGCGGCAAGACAGAAGCAAGTTTTAAACAGGCTTTAAATGTGAGACAGGAGAACCACCATATGACAGGACAGCACATCTGGAATCACTGTGACCAGCTTCTTGTTTCTATTGCAGCTATACCTGACAGGGGTATGTCTAACCAGTTCTTAGAGAACTTAAAGGGAAACACTCTCCTCTGGAAATTTTTTGTATTCATTATCTTTATGTAAATCTATTTTCCTAACAGCTAATCCAGTTCTCTGCAGTTTAAGTCCATTACTTCTTTCTAATGCACCATGAATAGGTAAAACAATCTTTTTCCCTTTTTCAGGCAATCTTCATATCTAAAGACTATTACCAACTCCCCTCAGTCTTCTTTACTACATAACCTGAGTTTGTCCTATCTTTCCTTCTTGACCAAATCTCCTAGCCCTTAAACCATTCTCTCTATTCTCTGATGAGCCTTCATGGACTGGCTCATAAACATTCTTGAATAATGCTCAAAATTGGGCATAATAGCCCTGGTCCTTTCCATGAGAAGCAATAAGAGCTTCTCTTTGCAAGGTTGATACACTCCAGAATTACATTTGCCTTATTTTAAGAACAACATGATACTGTTAACTAATGTTCATAATAGGACCATTTCAGATTGCCAGCTGCATTTTTGCAGCTGGCTATTACTTAAATGAATAATTTAACACTCCTTTTTGGACTGCCTTCCATAGCACTATCTGTTGACAATACCTTACTCAATTTTCCAAACTAATTTCTGGATTTCAACTCTAGTGTTGGTCAGTGGCAACAACAGACAGGACAAGTAAGATGACAGTATTGCTAGGACTTAGCAGCTCTTTTTCTTCCCTGGAATCCTGGAAATACTGTTTGCAGTGACCTCCGAAGTCATCTCTACATTTATTTTCTTGCCAGCTAAACAGATTCAGGTACAAATCATTCCACTCCTGTGAACTGTGAAGTGCAATTCAGAAAATCTTGTTTGAGATTATCAGGTAAGAAGTAATACAGAAATATGACAGATTATTCTTAATATATAATTAAACTATGGGTTCTGTACCAGTCAGACAATGAATTACGGCAGCTGAGGAGCAGGGCCCATTTACGTCCATGGCCTCTCCTCCTTCCCCAAGATGTTCGGGCAACTTTGTAAAATATATTAAGTTTTTCCACTGAAAGCTGTGGGTATTGTCCGCCAGAAACCTTTTCAGACATCTTACATATACATAGCCATGGTATGAGACAGAGCTTGGGTGGGAACCTGTCCTAGAGTAGCCTCTTTAGAGACAGCAGGACTTCTTCCCCTGAGCTACCAAACTTTTCCAGCTCCCTTTGCTGCTTTCCAAGGGGTCACAGCTTTCACAAGGCATTGCACAGCTTGGGAGCTCCTGTGCAGGTGGCAGATAGATGGCTCAAAGTTCCAGAGAAGATAATTTATTCTGATGTTCTCATTAGTAGGCTGCATTAATAACACTCGCTCTCTAAGCCAGAAGCATTGTTCTGACACAGTAAGCATCCTGCATACGTAAATATGTGTATTTGGGTGCAAATGTTTACCAGTTGTTAATTAAGTGGCCACTAAAACCAATCCTCCATCTGGCAACGATGTGCCAACATCGTTGCCTCAAACTGCAATTGTAATTGCAATAAGTGTAAAGGAGTCTGTTTTTCATAGCAGTAAATTGATTTTTCTGTTCGTGCACTGTACAAAATAGGTCTCACTGGTTTAAAGAACTACTTCTGTCATCAATTACCTATCATATTTTTGTTAATGTCTCAATGCAAATCTTCTTCTGAACATTATTATACAAAGCATTTGCTGACCTGATTGTCAGACAGCAAGTCCTAAACAATGATAACTTGAGGGACTAGCAAGCATTAGTCTTAGTTCAGAGTTACAGAGACAGCTGAGCTGGCAAAATGTCTTACAAGAAGGTAATTGACTATAGGTCTTTCATTTGTCAGGAGTCTTCAGCTTGACTCTGACTTCAAAATGTTGCAATTTAAAACTTCTGCTTCAGAGAAAAAAAGGGTTCATCCAAAACTGATGTGAAGAACTGTAGAAAGTAAATGTCTCTTTCTAGAACACAAATAGTAGAACCCAGTTCAGCCCTAGAAATCCTCATTACATATCAAGAACATGTATTTTCACAAACATTTTATTAGAAACATGACCTACCAGTCAGCAAAGGGATGGAGAAAACAGTCCTTGTTCAGGCTGGAATAGAGTTAATTTTCTTCTTAGTAGCCAGTACAGTGCTGTGTTTCAGATTTAGTATGAGAATAATGTTGATAGCACACTGATGTAGTGGTTGTTGCTAAGTAGTGCTTACTCCATATTAAGGACTTCTCAGTTTCCCATTCTCTGCCAGAGAGGAGGTACACAAAAAGCCAGGAGGGGAGATAGCTGACCTGAATTAGCCAAAAAGGTATTTCATACCACAGACTGCCATGTTCAGTATGTAAACTGGGGAGAGTTGGCTGAGAGCTGCTGATTGCTGCCAAGGGATGGGCTGGGCATCAGTCAGCAGATGGTAAGTGATTGTACTATACGTCACTTCTTTCTCTTGGGTTTCATTTTTTCTTTCTCTCNCTCGTACAAGGACCAGACCTCAGAGATATAAAAGGTATAAGAGATATATAATAAGATAATAAGAGATATATAAAATAATATATAATATATATAATAAGATAATAAGAGATACATAAAAGATATAAAAGAAGTGAAGCCAAATTCATTTTCAGCTACATATAAACGACTACCCAGTTCTGGCCTAAGAGCACCACATGTCCAATAAAAATGTCAAACTAATATGCTTGCACAAGGTGGAAATAAAAATGTAAAAGCCAGTGCTCTGTTTCTGAGAGGGAGGATATGCACATGAAGTTATTCTTGTTTATCAGATATGCAATCATCTCAACAGAACATCATCTCAGCTAGATTTCTGGTCTGCAGTGATAAGGGATGTTAGCCCTGTGGTAAGACGGGAGTGAGAAATTCCCTCGGAGACGATCTTAATTTTCCTTATTACATACAAGCCCTTATAGGTTAAGGACAGATGCTCGATATTGTTGTAGAGAAATCTGGACTTACATCTCCATTTGATCCTGTTTCCAATTTAAAATAGCTAAAAGAGGCTTTGCACTTCTTTTTTCCCATTATTTTAAAAGTATGAACAGATGCAAGACTCTAGATAAAAGCAGCAAGGCGCTGACACCAGCTGTGTACCGAGCATTGCTCAGCAGTCACTCAGAGACGAGGACTCTGATGAAGGTTTCCTCTCTCCTGTGCCTGAGTCGTGACTAATCAGCACTGTGTAAGATGAGCTGTGAAATATAATGAATTGTTTTACCTGGCTTGTTTAAGAAACTTTAAAAATGTCTTTCTCTAGGTGGTCTTTTTTTAACCAAATATAGGGATAACTTCCAATAATATCATGCAGAACTCCAAATGTTCATAAATCAAGCCAACAACAAGTTTTCAATATGGTTTTTTATTCAAGTTATTTCAACAGTGTTGATTCAGCTTTGCAAGGTGCCACCCTGAGCCAGCAGTCAAGTGTCTCAAATTTTCTATTTGGACTGTCCTCTTCTGACACTGGACTTTCTTACAGGAACCTCAAATTTAATTATTTACACAGACAGATTAGGCACAAGTTTCCCTCAATCACAACAGTGCACAACTTGAAGAAGTTTTTGTATCTCTTCCTTGCTAGCAGGGTTAGCCAGAGAAATGACTTTTATTTCCTAGCACCTCTGTGTTAATTCTTCTTCCAGATGTGTCATTCCTGCTATATGAACTTTCATAGTTGCTCAACTTTCTTCAAACCAACCTAACTCTTTTCAGGACTGCAAAGAGCACCTAGTCTCAGNGCCAGCTGGGGTTAAACAACAACAACCCTTTTTGGTGCTCAGTGTGGGGGGCTCGTACAAGGACCAGACCTCAGAGATATAAAAGGTATAAGAGATATATAATAAGATAATAAGAGATATATAAAATAATATATAATATATATAATAAGATAATAAGAGATACATAAAAGATATAAAAGAAGTGAAGCCAAATTCATTTTCAGCTACATATAAACGACTACCCAGTTCTGGCCTAAGAGCACCACATGTCCAATAAAAATGTCAAACTAATATGCTTGCACAAGGTGGAAATAAAAATGCAAAAGCCAGTGCTCTGTTTCTGAGAGGGAGGATATGCACATGAAGTTATTCTTGTTTATCAGATATGCAATCATCTCAACAGAACATCATCTCAGCTAGATTTCTGGTCTGCAGTGATAAGGGATGTTAGCCCTGTGGTAAGACGGGAGTGAGAAATTCCCTCGGAGACGATCTTAATTTTCCTTATTACATACAAGCCCTTATAGGTTAAGGACAGATGCTCGATATTGTTGTAGAGAAATCTGGACTTACATCTCCATTTGATCCTGTTTCCAATTTAAAATAGCTAAAAGAGGCTTTGCACTTCTTTTTTCCCATTATTTTAAAAGTATGAACAGATGCAAGACTCTAGATAAAAGCAGCAAGGCGCTGACACCAGCTGTGTACCGAGCATTGCTCAGCAGTCACTCAGAGACGAGGACTCTGATGAAGGTTTCCTCTCTCCTGTGCCTGAGTCATGACTAATCAGCACTGTGTAAGATGAGCTGTGAAATATAATGAATTGTTTTACCTGGCTTGTTTAAGAAACTTTAAAAATGTCTTTCTCTAGGTGGTCTTTTTTTAACCAAATATAGGGATAACTTCCAATAATATCATGCAGAATTCCAAATGTTCATAAATCAAGCCAACAACAAGTTTTCAATATGGTTTTTTATTCAAGTTATTTCAACAGTGTTGATTCAGCTTTGCAAGGTGCCACCCTGAGCCAGCAGTCAAGTGTCTCAAATTCTCTATTTGGACTGTCCTCTTCTGACACTGGACTTTCTTACAGGAACCTCAAATTTAATTATTTACACAGACAGATTAGGCACAAGTTTCCCTCAATCACAACAGTGCACAACTTGAAGAAGTTTTTGTATCTCTTCCTTGCTAGCAGGGTTAGCCAGAGAAATGACTTTTATTTCCTAGCACCTCTGTGTTAATTCTTCTTCCAGATGTGTCATTCCTGCTATATGAACTTTCATAGTTGCTCAACTTTCTTCAAACCAACCTAACTCTTTTCAGGACTGCAAAGAGCACCTAGTCTCAGTTTAGTAGCATTTTTCCCTTTATCCAAATGCCTTTTTCACAGACTGAACCTTCACAATCAAATATATTTAAGTGCAGAGCCCTCGGTGGTAAACACACTTCAAGCCTGGAGAAGCAATTTCCCACCAAACAGCAGTGGTACATATAGAAACAGAGTGTTTTTCTAACAGCATCTGTTAGAACAGTGTTGAAATATCGAGGAAAGAAAAGAAGCAATCATACTCTTTAAAAAAAAGTCTCAAATCTTGCACCACCCCTTATGTCATGGTTTAACCCCAGTTTAGCCAGCAGCTAAGCTCCACACAGTCATCGCTTTACTCCACCCCAGTGAGATACAAGAGAGAATCAGAAGAGTAAAAGTGATAAAAACTCATGGGTTGAGACAGTAACAGTTTAATAGGTAAAGCAACTGCTATCTTGTCAAGTTTGAGTGGGGATTTTAACATATACAATCAAAATGACTTGACCGTGTTGTCAAAATCCTTTTAATCCTTGATGCACAGCAAGAGAAGGATTCTGTGGTGCGTAAAACTTGAGACATAACCATATCAAAAGTATTTGCAAGTTATGCTACGTGCTCTATAAAGTTCTTCCCTTCTAGCATAAAAGCACAACCTTTAAAGCACCTTTTTCACTGCTACAAAGTCTCTCAAATGAAGGACAGCAATACTTTCACGATATTGCTGTAAGTGGAATGATGCAACCAGAGTGACTAGACAAATGATTTGAGATTTAACATTTGTAAAATATATTCTGAAGCTTGTAAATTAAAATATTAGTGCACTCTTACTATAATCAGTTCAAGTCAGATACTGTAAGCCTCTAACCACCCACAAATATAATGTGAGACCTGAATGACATTTCACCTGTATAGGTGAAAAATGAAAGACCAATTTAAAGCACAGGCAGCAGAAGTAGCTCTGCTTCACAGTGTAAAAACTCTCTCCTTCTTCACACATTCCTCTTCAGCCTAGTTTGTGACAAAGGAAGATTCATACACCTCTGATGTGCTTGTGTTTATCTTACTATCTATCCCCTAGCTGTTTTTGAACCCACCAAATGGTTTTCATGAATGGTTGCAGATGCACCAAGCACACTATATTTCAACATGAAGAGAGAGCAGATATGTAAATGTCAGTGACTGTACTCCACTCTCATAGAAAAAAAACGGTTTGGGGAATCGGTCACAGATGCTGAGAAATCCCTTCGAGTGATCAAGTTCACTTGATGTATAGGTCCACACTGAAGAAAGTTTAATTCTGTCTAACTGATCACAGCATTCTTGTTCCTTTGTAGACACAGTTTCAGTGTTCTAATCATCCTCTCTGTACCATACTCCTCACTCTTCAAGATTTCTTTTGTTTGCTATAGTATTGTTCAGCTCAGAGTCTATTTACAGCTGAATTATACCTCTCCCTGTCTTCGTTAAAGACATGTACCTGAAAATAGTCAATCAAAACAGAACACTGAGAAAAAAAGATATGCCTATCACAAGAGGCATAATCTTATTACAAAAAATATCTTATCAATAGCTTAAAAGGTCTTTGAATTTGTGTGTAGAGTAGCAGTCCTTTTGGAATTAGTCATAATAATATGTCCTTACAATAGCAAACTAAATTTAAATTACTTTTCTAAAGACTACTACAGTAATTCATACAAAAAGGTAAAGCATATGAAAACAAAGCAGTACAAACTGTACAAGAAATTCTATTAACTATGGCAAGATTCATCTAGAAAATCTTACAGCTTCAGAGATCATGCTGCAATGGAAAACCAAGAGCTTTCTGAGGATAACTGAGGCACTGAAAGGGGTAGGAAAAGTTAGGGAGAGTACTGTGTTCATTATTTGCCTCTACTCTGAGTCAGCGCTGGTAGAAAATGGCATTCACATCTAATAATGTACATTATTCATCCCACTAATGAATTGAGCAACTTCATTTGGAGGAGATCAAAGGCCAAGTATTTAAAGGTACCTAAGGAGGCACACAGACATCTAATGAGATTTAGAAATTGAAATATCTTGAAAAAAAGCTGGTCCTTTTTTTTTTTGCACCACAGAAGCAGCCAACAGTCTATTAAACAAATATTCTCATGCAAAGTGTTTCAGTTTAATTAATTCAGGTCCAATCATGACTCCTTTAGCCTTTCTCTAATTCAAGAGCAAGGGGATTTGCAATGGCTGAAATTGAACTAATAATCAGTCTGCTTTTTCAAGAGCATAGTCTGCTAATGGTATATATTATGAAAAACACATGAGAAACAGTTATACTCATTACTGAGAAGGAAGATTTTCAATCCAATTTGTACACAAATGTGTGTATGGGTAATCCTAAATCTCAGAGTAATACTTCAAAATGTTCCTGACAGAGAAGATTTACACCTCTGCAGTTCTTCTTCTGCTACTGGTTGAGCAAATAAGGGAGTTACACTATTTTAACAGTTCTATAAATTGAAAGAAACTAAACAAAGGATGGAATCCCAAATTTGAAAACAGCAAAGACGAGCCACACTAAGTAATGAAAGAAAAGCCACAAAGGCTATTCCCACAAAATATGTCACAGAGAATAACCCAACCCACAGAGCTGGGGTGGTTTACAGCATTTAAGAAATAAAAACTTTACTGGTTCCCATAATTTAATGATGTTGCATGCTCAGCTGAGCAGTAATTAAGAATGTCTTGGCAATGTGCGTTTGTTTAGTTCTCATCAGAAAATGGTTATCCATTGAAATAGCTTTTGTGACATCTTAAAGAACAGGCTAAAGTTTCTGGGTGAAACTTCAGAGGAAAAAAGTCTTTCTAAGACACCCACCTGATAATTACTGTGTGGCTAAGAAATTAACTTTTAGAAATTAACTTTTAGTTATTAGAAAGTCTGAGCCCTTGCTGTACTAAATGATGCAATTTCAATGTTCTATAAAATTTCTGGAATATAAATGTGAACAATTCCAATAAGAGAGCTTTAGAAGCTCATGACATATGAAGGCACTAACATATAAACAGAATAGGACCTGGGTTTGGGGTTTTGCTGTCTGCATTGGGTTTATTTTCCTAGCACAGCCCTCACAGGTCTGTGCTGTGCATTGGTACCAGGAAAGGTGTTGGTAACATACCAGGGCTCGGTGACTGCTGGGCAGGTGGGCACAGCATCAGTTCTGTCTCTCAACATTTCCTCCCCTCATAAAAGGGCTGAGGATGGACAAGATCCTGGGAGGCCAGCTCACCCAAATTAACCAAAGGGATTTTCCGTACCATGTACCACACCCAAGATCAAACCACCACACTATCCCAGTGGAATACCATGAAAGTCAGACTGTTAAATTTCTGACTGTGCTTTTCCATCTAGTATTTTTTCCCCATTGCTTTTTTCATGTACATAAAACCCTGACCCATTAAACAAAAATGAATCTATCTCCTGACAGTCAAAACAATTACAGATTTTGTGTGCAACCAAAAAGCAACAGAAGTACAAAACTCTCAGTGACTAGATCACTTCAGTTGGCAGTGATTAGTCTGGGTGAGTGGAGTCCCTGAACAATGTTTCTAGGCTCAGGGAAGGGGAAAGCAAAAAACAAAGAGGAATGAGGGAAGAATCTATTCTCCAAAGTTACAGACATCGCTAAAACCATGATAAGGCATGAACTGATTTATAGCACCTAAAGGAAGCCATCACTACTCTGAGGGTGCCAAACACTGGGATGAAGCCCAGAGAGGCTGTGATAACTCCATACTTGGAGACATTGAAGGCTGGACTGGACAAACCCCTGAGCAATCTGCTCTTATCTGTTTTCAGCATCAGACTGAACTGGAGACCCCAAGGATCCCTTCTCACTTAAATTACTTTATGATATGAACAGGAAGAGCACACATTCCCAAATATCTATGCCACTTCCTTGTGTGGTACTTCAAGTAACCCTCACTAAAGATTTGCTCCAGAGACACCACCCGGAGCAATGCATCCAGTTTTGGGTCTCCAGAGCAGGGACATGAAGAGGGGGGTGTAGGAGTGGAACACTTCTCCTTACGGAGACAGGCTGAGAGAGTTGGGGTTGTTTAGCCAGGAGAAGAGAAGGTTCTGGGGGGAGCTTCCAGCACCTTCCTGTATCCAAAGGGGATTACAAGAGAGTTGTAGAGGGACTTTTTACAAGGGCATGGAGTGACAGGACAAGGGCTGATGTCTTTAAACTGAAAGAGGTAGATTTAGACTAGATATTAGGAAGTAATTTCACTATGAGGGTAGTGAAGCATTAAACAGGTTGCCCAGGAGTTATGGATGCCCCATTGCCAAGCAGGATGAGGCTTGGAGCAATCTGGTCTAGTGGAAGGTGTCCCTGCTCGTGGCATGGGAGTTGGAATTAGATAGCCTTTAAGGAATCTTCCAATCAAACCATGCTGGGATTCTATGAATCTAATTTCACAAATATGCTCCCAGTTAGGAATTATCTTCGTGAGGTTACAAGCAAAACATGGTACAGTTTCCTTGATTAAATAGCTACCACATGACTGTAAAACTTAATTGTTAAATCCTGGTATTATTAGGTATTAGCTTTATGCATTTAATTAGAAATGAAATGCAAAATTAAAAATAATAACATATTTTTAAAAATTATAGTTTTTAGTTATGCACCTTAACTTACCATTTAACAATGTAATTTCATTTAAGCAATACAACACAGGCAACTTAATTGCCTGGAGTATGGTACATTCTCTTGATGTAAAGTTCCTCGAGAAAGTTTATTTTATAAACTACGTGTAATTGCAGACCATATTTTACAATTATGCTGCTAAATGAGATAAAATTGTTTGCACTTTCAACTTTCTTACCTTCTCTAATATTTATCTGGTTATCATCCCAACTGTAGAGAACATGTTTGTTAATATTCTGCCCATCTGCACATTACCAGGACATTTAAGAAGCTGGGAAACTGGAAAGTATAAAGAGCCTTTCTCAGTAGAAGGAACAGACTTTTAGTTCTGAAAAACACACCAAAAAAATCCCTCCTAAATACCTCACACTAAGCCTGCTCCTGTCAAACCCTTCAAGAGATAATCTGCTATTGGTTTTTTTGGAAGGGAAACTTTTGAGTGCGATGGACAAAACAAATCACTTTGAGGAAATGTCTCTGTTTAGCACATTGACCTTTATGTAATTACACTCATCAGGTATCTAGCCACAACCATTTGCTCTATCATGTTTAAATACTGTGACATAAGAAATTCCTGTTGATGAATCTGCTCTTCACATCCAGCTATGACTGACTGCATGCCAGGATGCTGCTAACCACAGCATTTTACCAGCAGAGGCACAGAATTAATTTGTCCTGGCAAAAACAGTATAAACAAATCTTGCCAAAAATCCAGTGGGATGTCTCTAGACAGTATATGGCTCAGGATATAACAGCCTATAAGTCACTGCCCCCATCACTCTCATGGAATACAAATTTATTAGAGCATTTGGAAGGAGATTAATGAGACCTTCCAAAGGAACACATTTTTTCATCATTCGCATCCAGGACCCCAAGTTTCTGACAAACCTGTACTTATTGGGTAGACTACATCTAAGCCTGAGATCAGAATAAAGATAAAATTCACTCTTCTCTGTGAGCTTACTGTACAACTGTGCTATTGTTTTTCCCAGCATTTATTATTTGTATTAATTTTGGTTTCAATAGAAGTATTACATGATTTGGGGAAAGATCACGCATCTAAGTGATGACCTACAAACAGGTACAGGTAGCAGTGAATCTCTTAGAGATCAACTATTACCTGAAAGAGAGCAATAGATGTTGGCACTTCTATGGGGGGTGGGGAGGGCATCAGTCTTTCAGACTATGCATAATTTTTACAGCCTGCCTGGATGTCTCAGTAAGACCTACTTGCACTAGGAAAGTGAGCTGGGAGGCAGACACACACTGTCACAGAAAATTCTGTTTATTCAGGCATCAAAGTGATGGAGACAACAAATCCATGTCAAAATTGTCTCAAGAAAAGCCATAGGTCTATTATCATCATTAAAAGAATGCTGTAATCACACCATACAGCTAAGCAAGAGTGTAAGCTCCATATGTAGAGCCTGTGCCGTAGAATTTTCAACTTTGGAGTCTTCACAAGGCTTGACTTGGATGACAATTCCAGTGCTACTATTCTGGAATTCCTAAATCAGTTTTAAATTCTATAAAGGTAAAAAAACTAGAAAAGGTGGGGGGAAGGAACACCACCAAAAAAGACTAAATATGAGATCAGAGTCCTCCAGGCTACATTACTGTGAACAGAATTCATACTGTTATTTTTTTCTTGGTTATCATTAAAATTACACTGCAAACAACCCAGCTGTGTGCTATTTATAGAGATCAAATCACTATAAAGATATTTATGCTACAGGCAGCAGCAATGACATTTCCCCCCCCTTCTTTTGCAAGCCAATTAAGCAAGAAGAACATTATAATAACATTTTGCTTTGTTTTCCATTCTCCTTGGTGTTATAGAATAGCTTGTTTTCATTGATTAAAACCACAAGAATTCTGTCAAAAGGAACAGACTTTATAGTGCACTGTAAATATGCTAAATACCAATATCTTTATTTTCAGCTTCCAATTTAGTAAATGCATGTATTTAGTATTATTTTTCTTGCTGATAGGACTTTTCCTCATCCAGCATGTTTGGCATAATAGCTGTGGGAACAAAATCAAAGGGATTCCTGTGTGGTGGGGCTGAGGGAGGAGTAACAAAAGGTGAGAAAACAGGGAGCCAAACCTTTGCAGCATCTTTCATGACACTCTGTCCTGTTCATAATACAGACTTATGTGGAAGCACTGCAAAAGATAATCTAAACAAAAGCACTTCCTGCTCATGGCACACAAGTTACCACAGAATGGATAACAAATTTACACTCAGCTCAGTGAAATTTGGCATTGCCATTATGGACAGAGCAGAAATCTGTGCTATGAAACCCTGCATGACAAAAACTGCCAGTCTGAAATAAACTGTGATGCCTGTGACACTGTAGTGTTGCCACCAGTCAGCAGTATGGGAATTCACCACAGAGTTGGCTATGATGACATCTAGATAGTGATCTTGCAGGTAGGACTCATCACCCTTAAATTTAGTAATCCAAAAAGTTAAGTATCTCCCCTAAGCCAGCTGTCTAGACTCTCTTGACAACTGAGGAGGAAAGACAGGTATCTCCTAAAGACAATTTATCCTAACCTACAATAGGTGTCTCAGGCAGAATGAATCAATGGTTGGAAATGTCTGTTTCTCTCCACTGAACTAAAGATGGAAATCAAAAGAGTAACTCAGTCTAGACACCTAACTTTTGGGTGACTGAGAGTCAGGGAGATGAATCCAACACTATCTATTTGCCACATCACCAGGCACTACCTTATGTGAATAAAGTATAATTTTAAGTGTTTCTTGGACTTGGAACTTGCTTTAAATCCCATGCAATATTAGGAACAATAACTTTCTTCAAAATCAATCTATTTTCCAATGCTGATCTAATGAGCATGGGCTTTCAGTGTCCAAGGCCTGTCACTTATCTTCCATTCCCTATAAGCACTGGCTGACTTGAAGCTGTACTACAGTAGTAAAACCAACCAGCAGAAGTCCTCAATTATCCCTTTCAAAACACCAATTAAGAATTTTGCCACGAATCCCAAATCTCACCCATCAGTCACTCAACAGAGAACACATTTCATATATATAGAAAGAACCAGCAACAAGGGGGAAAATGGCAGTGACACGTACTTGTCCGAGAGTGCACTCCATGCCACCGAGGAAATCTGCTTCCTTCAGCCCATTGTGATTGCTGCTAATGTCATGGACTTCAAACCGCAACCGCTGCACCTCTTCGAAATAGAAGTCCACCGTGAACAGCTTGGAGAAGACAGGATTTATACAGGTCCGAATCACTTCCGTCCTGTCAACCTGTCAAATTGAAAAGAGGTCACATGAGTGGCTTCTCTTTCTACCAGCGACGGACAACCATGAACTCCTCAAATACATTTTGCTCATTTATCAGGACTGACAGCTGGGACTATGGCCAAGGGCAGTCCTGTCTGTACTGCCAGCAGCAGCTGCCCTTTCTGTGCTGGGCTGACCACAAGCACAAGATAAGACCACCTTCTCTTGCCTCTCCCTTCCAGCAAGTCTTCAGCAGAATAACTGGGAAATACACTGTAGAAAAACTACAGAATTTACACGTCCAGCAGTACCCATCCATCACTTCAAAAAAGCAGCAGAGTGATACAGTTTCATCAAAATAAATGGAAAAGAGAGTAACACCACCAGTAATTATTCATTTCAGACAATTTGCATGATTAAGGAGTGGAGAACTGGATCCACAGCAACAGCTTTTCTTAAAAACATAAATTTTTCCATCCTGCTAAGTTGCATCACAAGAATCTGATGGGTTATACACTCTTTATTCCTACCTCTGAGACTTACAACTTCTAAAGAAACGTCATTAAATCTATATTGCTATTTCTTTTTAAAAAGTGCTCATAGATTACTTTCTAGTTCTCTTAAGACGTAGTACTTGGGTTTCCTATTTTTGAAATAGACTTTGCTATTTTTCATTATGATGCATCATTGGTGACAACATAAGCAATGAAGCAATTTCCTTTTTTCCACTCTCTTTGCCCTGGCACAGAAAAAAACTTAATAATTCTGTAAGATTAAAGGAACTGATCCTGAAATGAAGTAGGACTTAGGCACATCAGTCACTAGATAGGAGGTGGCTGGTGTGCCATGGAACAGACAAATTAAATTGCTCAGAGGAAGAGTGATGAGATCCTTTGTGTGATTCCTGATCAGGAACATCTGTTGTGCAAAAAATGACAGCCGCTTGCTTCACTTTTCAGAGTTTATAATGCATTAGCCTTTCTAGTAGTTATCGGCAAGGACACAAAGAGTCAAGCAAATCAAGAGCAGGGTAAAAAATGAACAATTCCTTGTAGAACAGGTTTATTTTAGTGCTCATCAAAGGTGTCAGATTGACAGCTCTGACAGCCAAAATCCTTTAGCTAATCATCAAACAGATGCTACCACTCATGGAATAGACGCAAAGCCAGTGTTACCATTGCTGCCTTCTCACACAGCTGTGCCAATGTGCTCTGACTATGCCAGGATGAGACCATCACAAAAAGAAAGCAGCCTTACTTACATACTCATTCCTAATAAATTTGCATAGACTGGCTGAAAATTGTGGGTTTGGTATCAGCTATGCAAAGAATAATAAGAATAATCTAAAGTGACAAAGGATACCAGCTACCTTCATTCAGATGCTGGTCTATCTCAAATTTTTTTGATTATCTCAACTAGCAATCAGTGTGACTCCAAATCACTGTTACTGCTACAACAAGAAATATTTCTTATGTCAGATGACTAATCAGTTCACTGAGACATTCCTGAGACCTCTTCAAAGTGAAAAGTGATCTGATTCACTTCAGAACAGTGGTCATCTCATAAATTAGTGCTTCAGCAGATCCAATAATTAAAACATTTAAATGACTAGTTTTAAATCTTTTTTTCATAGCCACAGCAATCCCCTAAACTCATTCTTTGTGTATAAACTGTTCAATGGCATCATTTTAATTGCTTCATCAGTACAGCAGATCTCAGGCAGTAACTGAAGTTTCTGTTACTGTTTCACATCATCTCTTCCTTTCTGCCAGAAAGGGTTCTCCGCTGTGAAATACATCAAGATTTACACTTGCACTCAACACAGGTTAAATATGTGGCTGCTCAAGGGAGTAAAGTGCCTGAAAATGGAGGCACAGGTCTGTACACAGGAACATTAAGAATTTCAGTCTCACACGGAGATAAGAGATTGTTTGCTTTTTCCAGCCTGTGATTGACTGACATCCACTTGACGGACACCACACTGAAATATAGCCATTTCACTGTATTTCCCCAGTCTTCCCACATTATTGAGAGGATACATCAAGCCAGCATGTCAGAGCATGGGATTACATGAGAAAAATCTGTACCAAAAGAAGCAATGTCAACAGCTCCACAAGCAATATAAAATTCTTTGTGCCTCTCTCAGCCATCAGCTATAGCACTTACCCTTATTAGTCTACCTTGCCTCCAGTCTGCTTTGTCAACATATTTCAGTTACCCTACTCCCTGGCTAGATAGTTGGGAAGTGTCCTCAGCAAGAGAAGCCTGGCTCCATTCCCTGGCTTTGATTACTGTGCAGCAGGGCTGAGCATTGATAACCAGCTGGAGTGACTTGTGATGAAGGAGCTGTGGCAAACAGAACAGCTCAAAAAATTCCCCAACTCTCATGGAACACCTTGGTTAGGAGATGCTTTATAAACACAAGGTATAATGTCCACTTGACTCCTACCACTTTTTAAAGGCTGCTCTTTCTTGAGTATCCTTGAGATCTCGTGTTCAATCATAAAGCCTTAACACTCCCTTTAGAAATACTGAATGAATGTGAAACCTTAATGCAAACTGGTGAAAAGACTATTGCTAAGTGGAGTTTCATGCTAACCATCAAAAAGTTCATGACTACAGGGCTGCAGACACTTACAAAAACAAAACAAAACAACAACAAAAAAAGTGACCTGGTTTTGACCACAAGTTATCCTAATACCTGCAGGACCTTTTAATGTCAGTCAAAAATACGGTGTCATCCTCCATGCTGATCCAAAATACAGGTTCATAGCAGTCTGACAAGATGTCAGCCTTAAGCCATATGCCCTTAATCCTGCTGTCACCCAAAATCACTTACAACACTTTCATTTGTATGGATGACGAAGGCTCAAATGCTTAAATAAAACAGTTTAGCTTTGCCCAGCCTCATTAACTGAACACTCAGGAAGTTACAATTTCTCAGCATGAATGTTTTCCAAAACATAATGAAAAACACTAAATCTCTGTTACTTTTGCGGAAGACAACTTTAAAGTCGAACAACAGTATGTTATAAGCAAGTGGAACTTACACTTTTGGTCTTTTTACAGAAAACCCTAATCCTGACAACTGGCAGATTTTTCAACAGGACATGGACAGGGGTCATGCCCACAAGTTTACGATCTGCTGATGCCTGACATATGAGCCATCTGTTATTTTGGGACTTTGCTAGAACAAGGAATTTCTCCAACTCACTGAAGCAGAACAAATTTTCAAAAGAAACAGTTGACAGCTACATGCACCTTTGGGCTGTGTCAAGAGGTAAAATTGACCTCAAAGAGAGCAGTGTTCATCTGACACCACGATCCGAACATCTGCTTCATGGTGCAGCTTCATCTGCACTTTCCCTTCAAGGACAATTTAAACAGAGAAAAGGACTTGCATCTCCACCTCCTGGGATGGACTCACACTGCTTTCCCTCTTCATCTCTTTAGGTCCTTGTCACTTCACAGAAGGTGGCACCCTGCTGAGTAGCCAGGATTACTTGGCAGGCCCATCTGGATGCAGCCACCCTGTGAGCTTCCCCTTGGGGAACTATGAATGACATACAAACACCAAAGTTGGCATCCACAGTGCAAAGTGCCATCTCAACAGCAGGAATTAAAATATAGGAAAGAAAATGGGCCTTCTGAATCCTCTTGTCAAACTCGCAGGGAGTTGGAAGCTGAGCTTGAAAGCTGTTTTCTCTCTGTGTACTGTTGACATGGATGGACAGTTGTCACTAATGTTTGCCTGTTACCCTGTTTGCCCACCACCACTGCTGAAGAACTGCAAAACTGTCTTTGCAGTCAGATAGCATCAAATTAAAGAAGGCACAAAGGAGAGATGAAAAATTACTAAAATTCAGGCTTCTTATGCTGTTTATATCTTTGGTCTGGGAGCTGCTGAAAAGCAGTGAGTTTTGCAGAACTGTGATAAATATGGTATCTTCAGTGAGGAAAGAGTTCTTTATTCTAGAAAAAAAAAATTCAGTAGCAAAGAATTCAATGACTGAAGAATCGACTAAGGATCTCCACTCCATCTTCTACCACTAGTTGAAGCCAAGGAAAAAGATCCAGTCTGAGGGGGACTTTTTTATATTCTTCTATCGAAGTTAGATGAAGTTTAAGCTACTGCATATACAGGGATGAAAAAGGATTATGTAGAAACACAGCGTCACTGGGTATCTAGGGCTTTCAAATGATCATAAAAATAACTTTCTCATTATGTCCTTGGGAATCAGGAAAATGGGGAATTGTCTACAGGACCCAAAGCTCTGCACCTCGAGGCCATGCTTGAGTGTTTAGCACAGATCAGTGATGTGGAGAACTCCATGTCCTACACAGATAATTGTTGGTTCTCCCTATCTGCTCTCCACTGTATTTCTAGCAAACGTGCAACTGGCACAAAAGAAACACATCTTCCCCGGTTGGTTCTTGTTCACCTTGGCATCTTTGAGATGAAGAAGCCAAGGGCCATGAAGAATTCACTGTCTTCTCATCAAAAGGACAATTTGGGGGGGGTGGAATTTTAATCAGGCTCATGAAATGGTATAGGTGCCTCACGAAGTAAGGAAGATCTTTGGTCTACAAAACAGTGGTCTGAAAATTCATACAGGTGCTGCAGTTCCTTCAGTGTTTGTTGCAAAAACCTAGCTGAAAAGCCATAAAAATGCAAATTCCATTAATTGGAGAATGCGTGTGCAACCAGAATGTATTTTTTGTGGTTGTTACATTTTTAGCCATTTCTTAGTCCAACAAATTGACCCATTGTTCCTTATGCATTTTAGAGGCCAACAAGGGAAAGCCAACAGGCTCTGTTTTCTGTAGAAGTCATTATAAAATGCTGATTAAATCTAGTAGAATCACATTTGTCAGCTGAGATGACAAAAAGTACAGAGGTGAAGGGGTAGTCTTACTTTTAAGTCATCTGAATCTTAACAAGACTGAAAATTTCCATGATACAGCACCTTACGTGAAAATTTGATACCAAGCAGAAAGCAATTTACACTTTGCTTGCTGGTTTCCAAGAAAGTTATTAATATATTTTTTTATTATTCACAGTGTTTTCACAGCACCACATTTCTATCCCACAAATGGTAAGTTATTGCAAAGGTCACCATAATTTATAGTCCTGGTTTTCAGTTAAATTGATGATTGAAAACAGTGGAAAGAAATTAGTAGATTTTTAATTATTTTCAGGCTGTAGAGGTCAGGACTGAGCAAAATCTTCTCAATGTCAGCAGAAACCTTTTGCCACAGGCTGGCTTGAAGAGAGGCATTTAATGTGAATGGTTTTAGAATTATTTGCAATGAATTTCTTTTATTTGTGTATCTATATGTGTTAGATAGCTTGTAAACCTCTAAGTCACAGCCATGAAGACCTGCTTTCCAGCACTGGAAAACTAATATATAGAAACAGCCCAGACAACTGAAATTATAGGAAAACCACAATTATAATTTCTTAGTGAAAAAGTTTTTCATTAAGAAAGCCCACTTCTCTGCTAGCAGCCACTGACCAGCCTCTGCTTGATTTCTTCTACTTGCTGAGTTACTTCTCATTGCTGTGAAGCAGGAAGTGGATAATTTATTATATACACTGTGTAAAAATTCTGTGAGAAGTTCACGGATGGAGTTGCCTTATGTGCTCATAGCTTTTAAAATAAGAGAGAAATGAGATCGTTGATAGGTATGTACATGTGGTTTGTCTCATTCACTCAGAAATAACATACATAATAGCTCTAACAGTCACTGCACAGTCACTCAGTATCAGTCTTGAGGGTCTGTACTGAACCCTGTCAGACTTGAATCCTGTGCAGGTTTCATCCGAGCAACTCCAAGCTCTAACAGCTAGAAAACACAAAAAAACCCTGTGGGTGCAATACAGGTAAATTCTGGTGCCAGGCAAATTGTGGCAACATTGTTAAGGAGAAGAATGGAGGAGTTTCATGGGATTGGAAAGAGTGCTGCTCAGTTCCCAGTATGATGAAAGCAGGACCTAAATTGGTTGAGAGCCCTTGTGACAAGGGAATCACTGGTTTTCTGGAATAAAAAAGATCTCTGAGGAAGCTACAACAGCCCCTTTTAGTTTTCAGACCATGTGCAGTTGTCGTCACTGATTACCTTGGTAAGTCTAAGCTTTCTAGGCTGCATAAAAATACTGGAAAGTGGATGGGTATCCTTCCCACTCACTGTCCTTTTGGAAAGCTCAAATACAAGAGAAAAAAGAGCTCTGCTAGTGCATTAATGCACAGTCACACTGTTCCTGACTGCACTAGCTACTTGGTTTTAGTTTATTCTCCTCTGGAAAGAAGCACCTTCATTTCATTCAAACAATTCTGGGACTTAGAGGACACCAAGTCTTCTCAGCTTAATGTCATGAAACCCAAATATTTTGGGCCAGAGCGATAATTTTTAGTCACCGTATGGACTGCTATGAAAGCAAACAGATTTACGTTGCTATCTTGATGGACTTCCATGTAATTCCTTTGGATTTTTAACTGTTTTCCTGGTAACTACCGGGACTCCAGCTGCATCACAGGGAGTGTCTCATAGCTTGTTGTGTCCCTTAAGCAAAGAGATGATCAGGCATATTACAGGGAAGGAGTGTGCAAACATGAACTTGGGGTAAACACGAAGTCAGGTTAAACAGAGGCTTGACAAAAAATTTGCCTAGAAAAGTTTGAAAATAAGCCAGCTGCTCCTCCTGGACACCAGACTCTGCTCTGATGTAGATCAGAAACACTAATTTTCATCCCTCACACCGTCGGGGACCATCTGAGCCACCAGGCCATGGGGTTATCTCACATGGCTTCCTCTGCACTCTGTTCTCTGTACATTATAAAATATTACTTCTCCCAGAGAAACACATTACAGCCATGTCCCACCACATGACTTTAACTTTCCTGGCTAAGAACGTCTTAAAATGCCACATGCAGCCTTCTGTTTTCTTGACACATGAATGCAGTGCCATAACACTGGAGGCATGGGAATGTTGTCCAAGCCTCAACAACATCAGTGTCACCACAGGGCGTGTGAGGGCAGGAAGGGACACCAGGACAGTGGCACAGCAGCACTTTGGGGTCGCGCTGTGCTGGGCTACCAGTGAGCCCCAATTGCACACACACACACACATCACTGACTGACCCCTGACCTGGCCTGGCCTCTTGGGCTCTCCCTGTCTCAGCTCAGCTGCCAGCACTGCTCTGACTCCTTTCCGTCTGCTGGGTCCGTAGGGGGAAGCACCAATGGGAAGAAGGGGTGGTGAACTCATGGCCTGGCCAGTCCAGGCTCAGGGACACTGAGGAAAACATGTGAACCAACTTTAATTTGCCTCCTGTGAATTTAGGTTTGACATAAAGCGTGGAATAACAAAGAACTCCAGCCCTGACATTTCAACTGAAGAAAAACATAAATGCTGCCACTTCTCTGAGCCCAACTGCCATGGGGAAAAACTGTAAAGCATGAAGCTTTTTCCCATCTATTGACCTTGGGCTATAAAGAACAATGCACCAGCTGCTGCGCTGTGAATATTCAAGCCAGTTTTGAAAAGTCAGTTGCAGAACATCTCAGTAAACCTGAAAAGAACAGTGTCTCTTTAGAGTACATCATTAATGTAGCATATATTAAGGTCTTTCCAATGAACAATGATTAACTGGACTAAAAAGTGAGAGGACCATGATAAGGTAGAGAGCACTGTCTTTTCCATAAGGTATTTTACATTACATTACATTTAACATGGGAGCACTTGGAATTCTGAATTGGTTTGTGTAACATTTTAAATCCTGCTAGAGATAGGAAAGACAAGTTTGAAGAGAGAATGGCAAATCAGGTATGCATAATAGATTTGGGAAACTTCTTGACAAGCAGTGGAAATTCCTGCAAAGCAGTACAAGGATTTAATCTCATGGATTTAGCCTCCAGGGTTGGCTCCCCACAGGGCATAAGGGGTCTCAATCTTTTGGCCCTCAATATCACTGTACAGAGTAGTACTCGTGCCTCAGCAGAGAGCCCTTTTTTCCATATCCCTGCTTAAACCATGGATGTTTCTCCAGAATCAGCTATGAGCTATCACTCAGAGGTGACCTAACACAATACCCTCTCAGGTACCGATAACTTTAGGCTCACATTTCCAAATAACTAATGTTCCTTTATAATCTTTTATAAAAAGCTTGAGCATCCACACTTAGAGTCTCCTGGTGAGGAAGCCCAGCAAACTCCTTGACTCCCTCTGCACAAGGCCAGCAGCTGCAGGAGCTGATATTCTGGAGGTCACACCTTCCAGAGTCACCATGGCCATGCACTAAGTTGTGTTTTAGAGCAGTTAGCAGTAAGAGTGATGCACCCTTGCCTGCACCAGATTGTCTTCTGCAGGGTCATTAAATAGAGACAAGCAATGACTATGACAAAGCCCTTTATCTTATTCCGATAAGATTTCTGAGCCTTAACAATCACATAAAATTGACAACTATAGAATTTTTGGGATAAAAGAGTACATCTTCTGAGGTACTTGACACATCCTGACGCAGCCATAAGCAACACAGAAGGACCTGATGGAAATCACACAGGAGATACCCATGTGCTGTGCTCCCTGGATATTTAACAAGAGCTCAGCAAACAGCACAAGAGCATAATGACCTGCAGCAACTCATGGGACAAGGTGCTATAACTCACTCAGATGTGATTACACTGGCATAAGAAAGAAAAGAATTAATTTTTTCACTGAAAATTCTTGAATGATACCTCCAATGTGAGCCCTGAAGCCTCAATGCTAGATCCTTTACTTGATATTCCTGACACAGCCCAGACATTCAAAGACTATGATGACTGACATTTACTACTCCACAACCTCCACAAACAATTTGACGTTGAGAGCTTCAACCAAATCTTAATTTACATGTCCCTGAGGACACAGGCTTTCTCTAGAGGGCAAAACTGGTCCTTCGAAGTGGTAACAAAAATATCCACATATTTTACCATTTAGCTCCACTTTCAACTTGCCACAAATTGCTAGCAAGCAGTTAGTTTAGTGCCTGGCAGCTGTCTGGAAGTCAGAGCACTATGCAGCCATTTGGAAGCTCTTCAGCCATATATTCTCCGCACAGTTTCCCTCACAGATTAGAAAGTCAGTCTTGGGAAGACTTTCACTGTCTTTCACTTGTCACAGACAAACCTTGGGAAGGTTTTCACTGAAGCAGTTTCGGTTTCATTGTGATTTGGTTGCTCTTTTTTTATCTGCTTCTATGGAGAAACACAGTTTTCTTGATTATTTCTGTCCAAGAAGGAAGATTTTTCTATGTGTCAAATACTTGGCTGCTTTTCCCCATATAAATTATATTTTAATGTCTCCTGATAAGCTAAATTTGAAGTTCATTACTATAAATTGAAATTATTTTGAATATTCTTTTAATTCACAATGCAACAGATGACCTTGCCTGCATGACAAAAAATGAAAAAAAATGGAATATGATGTAAAATTTGCTAAGCACCTGATGGTTGAGTTTTTCAAATGCCATTGCTTGGGAATCTTCAGTTCATGAACAGAATATTGTACTCACACAATTAGATTCTGCTACATCATGTGGCTACAAAGAAATTAATTCAAACTTACTCTAATCAGGATACAAAGCATTTATGGGCTAATTCCTCCTTTCATTACTCCAAAACTAACTTTCAGAATTAATTTTTAGTACAGCCAGATAATCTCACATCCAGGGCACCAGGATTCTACAGCATTTATAGTCATGTTTCTTCTTTTCCTGGTGTCCTGGAGGACAAAAGATTTAGCAGATTGACAAATATGTTGTAGTACCAGCCCATTGGAACAGTACAGCAGAATGTTTGCTGTTGCTGAACAACAGTTAAGCCTGCACAGAGATCTTTAGAAGTGTTCATGATGGCACAGGATTGATCAGGAGAGAAATCCAACATTATAGAATTTCTCAGGAACCTACACATAATTGAGAACAGAGAAACATCAGGTAATGGATCGTTGCTTCCTGAGTATCAGTAGGACTACATTATACTATGTAAGAAGTCTACGCTGCTTCAGTAATTTGCTCTTTAATTGACTATAAAAAGTATTTTGATAATTTATTTATCTTGAGAAAGATTTCCTGCCTCATACACCCAGGTAATAACTAATATAGATTCTCAGATGGGTTAATGAATTATGTCAATTGATATAGGCCTAGTCAAGTTGTTCGTTTAAGAAATTAATTTTCTAATGAAGCACTCATAATTAAAGATTTAATAATTTGTTTTTAATGTTGTATTTCAACTGCTAAATCAATTATATCATGGAGCCATTAGCAGCAGAAAGGCAAAGTACTATTACACAAGATAAACCATGCTTTACCTGTTTTTCCTGAATTCCTATACCAGAAGTAACAATTTACAAAGTCCATTTAAACCAGCTAGAGTCTTTGCACACAACTGAGGAATTTGGACCATGTGTTCAAATGACAGAAAAATCACAAATTTGTTGTGACTAAAGTCCATTATAAAGTACTGTGACTCTTTTACACATAGATCTTCTAAAGCTTCTCAACAGGGCTACCCTTTGCTGAAGTCATGGCATCCCAACAGCTTGATCCACTACGCAGGAACATCAGTGGAAGCCTTTCTGTAAACTACTGCAAAATCCAGGAAAATTTCTCCCAGATACACTCACAAGCACACATTCTGGTATTGAACAGTGCAGAACTAATTAGACATAGAGAGTAAGTTTAGCTGAGTTGTATTACAGTCTTGCAGACAGTATCCTATCAGGCTCCTGACCTGGGACCTGTTTGGTTTGTACTGCACGGATCTCAGTGAGTTAAGGCTGCTGTAAGTATCTGGTAATATCTAATTCAAAGTGGTTTCTGAGAAACAAGAACCTTGTAATCAAGCGTGCTATCCAAGGATTTATAAGCTCAATCTGAGATGACCACAATTTTCCCTTCCCTGAGAATGGCTGGTGACTGGGATATATTACATACAGGGATCTTCTTTACTGTATCTGACTTACCTACACAACCACCAAAGGCAATAAGCAGCTACAGCTGCTTCCTGTAATGGCTTCACGTCCTCCTGGAAAGTGTTACGATTTTCCAAGAGTTATTTGCAAACACTATGCCCACATACATCAGATACGTGCAGCACACATACACATTAGTCCCTCTTACATTCAATGTGATGTATAAAACTGACTGGTATATGCATAGCTGTGAAGAGGTACAAATGCCCCAAGTATACCAAATCCAGCCTAATACACCTTTTGGCAACAGGGATGCTAAATGTGGACTTTTTTTCTTAGTGAGCGCAAGACTTGATCACAAAAGACAAGTGCTAGTCTTTTGGTACTTCCATTGAGTTCAAGTTCTATCATGTTCTACATGCTGTAAATACAGTTCTGTGGGTGTTAATTATACATGCTTCACCATGATTCAGTTTATATATATCCCACCATGGCACTCAGGGGTTTTAGCTTAGGATGAAACAGCCAACAAAGAGAGCACAACACCCTGTGGAAGGCAGTGCCCACTAGGAGGGTGGTCAATACAAATATACAAGAAACCTAGGGCAAAGACACCACAGAACAGCCTTCTAAGCAACCTTCAGAGAAACCCCACAGATTCCCAGGAAGCTCCGTGAAACTGCACATACTACTGGCCACGATAAATAAATAAGCAGCGCCAGCAGGATCTGGTCCTCCTGGTAGACTTTAAAATTGAGCTGTGACTGAATCTATGAAGAAGTAGCCTTGTAGAAAGGCAGGTTTTGATGGAGATTTGTCTATGTGTAGTTTATGGCTTCCTTTCTGAGGCTCTTGTTAAGGATGGCTTTAGGGCAGACAGTCCCTAAACTAACCAGGACAGATACACAGACATGAAAAAAAACAGCTTCAAAATGAAAACACTGCCCAGGCTGCTCTGACTGAGAAAGGAGGCAAACCACTCAGCACACCCCAGCAGTTCAGCAGTTCAGCTGTTCAGACTGTGAAAGAGGATCCCAGTTCACACAGTTTGTATGCACAGCCCACCTGGGGTTACAACCTGGTGGCTCAGAAGTCCTGTGCTCAAGGCTATTCACAGCCCTCACAGCTTCCTGCCCCTGCCTCCTGCTCTGGGAGACCACTGCAGTGGAACGTGCTTAATTAGTTACTAGGTAATTCATAAACCATTTGGTCTTTATGCACGGGGTCCTAAAATTTGATTTTGCCGACACTGCTGAAAATCTATGAGTTGTGTCAGGGATGGAAGGCATCCCCAGGAGCCATTTTGGCTAAAATATCCTGAAATTCATCCTGTCTTTTTTTAAAAAGAGCAAAAATTAATGCAGCTAAATATGATCTATCTAAATAAGATATGTATATTCTTGTCCCAAGAGAACACTAAGATTGACTCACAGAATTACCACATTTGGCAGTGAGGCTCTTCCACTTTCAGGGGCTGTAAAACTGTAATAAGCCTCAGAAAGCTTTGATTAGATTTTAGTTCTCTCTCTGTGTATTTGAGATCCTTTCCTGATACCAGTAATTTTGAAGTCAACAAAACTCAAATATTCATTTTCATGTCTTGCTAAACAGTGGAAATGAAAAACAATGGAAATCAGCAAATCAGCAGCACTGCTATTATGTAGCTGCAGTGTTGAATGTGTTTATTTTCTTTGCATAAAATAGATGGTGTTTTATAAACTGGCCTTTCAGCATAGCTAATATATTTCAAATACGCTTTTTTCAACTGGTATCTTTGGCCAATTTAGCCAACGCCCCCATATTAAAAAAAAAAAAAAAGGATTTTATTACCCACTACTCCACATATCTCGTCTAAAATTCCCTTTGACAAGAATACTTTTCAAAATATTCTCTGCACATTGTGGCATTTTCTATTAACAAACTGATACAGAAATGAGAAATGTAAATAATGCTTGACGAAGTTTGTCTTTAGACCTGGAACATTGTAGAAAATTGTTTCTATTGTAGATGTTTGGGGGAGAAAACACACTCTTGCATTCTGTTCCACATTATGAGACTTAGAGCAATGCACTTCTTCTCTATCAACAGTCCATCCCCAAAAACTGTGAAGGTTGGACTGTAGGACGCTCTTGGTAGTAGTTTCAGCTCAGAGCCTTGTGCAGCCCACAGGCTGGGCTTATTAGGGCTAGATTTAAACAAGGAAGGGGTGGGTTCAGGCACACTGCGTGTACCGTCATTGAGGTGTACTTTTCTGAAAACCACCATCAGGCTGCCACCTACCCAAACAACCCTGGTGTTAGATACATTCTTATATGGTGTGGAAAATCCTTCAGCACCTTATAATAACTTCAAAAGTCAAAAGAAAACTCTCCCTTTAGCAACTGAGTGCAAGGGGGATTTTGGCTGAACCATGCAGTGGAAACCAGGAGCAGCATGTCAGGGTGCAATTTGCACTGATTATATTGCTGTAAGAGTATAGTCTGCACATAGGTATCAGTGAGACAGCCCTTAGGCCATTTGATAACTGATGGGACACAGGGAGGTTGCAAGCTACATGTGTAAGAAGTCCAGCCTGTAATCCACTCCCTATCAATCTGCCATGTGTTTGGAGCTCCAGGTGACAGCCCTGAAAGACACATAAACATCCTGTACTAAATGATTCATCCCAACACAGCACTCAGCCCAAAACATGGAGCCCATTCTTCTTGCACATTGAGAAACAAAAGCAGGACTTGGTTTCTGCCAGGTGGAAGCAGTGACATTAGTGATCTAGCAGAGTGATGTGCCATGCAGTGGGGAGAAGAACAGGTGAATAGCTACCATGCTTAGAGGAAAAAACAGGCTAGCGAAATGTGACAGCCAGAGGATGAAACTCCCACTATTTAACCAGGAGTGAAGTATTGTTCATCCTGCTATCTTATTGCATTCCTGCAGAATAAAAAGATGGTGGTATGAAAGAAGAATCACCACAGGCACGCTGCTCTCTTCAGCTTCAAATAGAGAGAAACAAGTGCAGTAGATACCAACCATGCCAAAACACATCAACATTCAGATGCAGTAGAGACAGAAGTGGTCTTCAAATATTATGCATCTCCAGAAGGCCAACTTGTTTTAAATCAAGAACTACCCCTTTTAATAAATTCCTCCAGTACTTTTTTTGATAGGAGAATCCTCCTATTTACTCAGAAGAAAGTAGTTCAAGGAGAATGCCTTTCTTCATCTAGACTCGTTGAAAAACAGAAAGAGTACAACCAATCAATTATTCATTTAGGTTGAGTCCCATGGTCTTTACCCTTCTTTGTCTACTTCAGACTTTTGCTTTTATTTTATCAATGGTAAGGAATGACCTCACATTTCAACCAGCTAGTAGATTTTATTTTGTCTCTAACATCACTTCCTGCATTTGCACAAAGCAAATGTTATAAGGCTAAATGTATTCAGCAGCAGCCTTTCACTTCAGGCATCTTTGTTTCAGCGTCTTCCCATCAAGATCTGTACAGTCTGATTTTTAAGGCTGCTGTGTTACTGGTGCTCCAACTGATTCCAGCAAGGACTGTAAACACTCAGCACTTTTGACGGTCAAATATAAAGTGGTGAATAGTGGGACAGGCACAACCCAGCTTGGAGGTTTCCCACAAGAGAATGTAGCTCCTCCGAGCCATGGGGGAGTATGGGGGATAGAAAAGCAAGAGGATTGCATGAAATTTATCCTGAGAGTTACACCAAGTTGTGTAGGAATGCCGCTGAGAATGATGGAAGACAGGCCAGGGAGTTAGTAAATGCACAGAAAACTCACAGTAATCTTCTCCATCCTTTACATGTTTCTAACTGCAAGAATCATGAGTTTTGGCACCTCTTATAAAGACCCCCACTGCAAAAATAACTGTTTTCTTAATTAAAACTATTTTCTTTGTGGTTTTGGGAAAAGTTCTGAAATATAAGGAGAATTATCTAGTAATCTGAAAACTAGATGATAAAACTAAAATGGAGGTAACACTGATTCTTCTCAATTCCTTTCTTTTTAAATGATCTCTTAAGCAGGGAAAGTTGATGCAATGCCCTGAAATGTGTGAACTTGCTTTTGTCCAACTTTGTAATTCATGCTGTAATGCCACAATTCATTGGGTCATATGTAGGGAATCAGGCAAGGACTTAATGCTTTTAGGTTTTGGTATCTCAGGTTTGAAACTCTGGCATAAACTGCCAGAGGATAGCATCCTGTTTGGTCCTGTGAGTTACAATATCTTGGATGAGCATGAAACCATTAGTGAAAATAAAAAAACAGAGCTGGCAGCCATTATAGCTACAGAGTCTTGCTGAAAAACACATATGTATTAGTGACTCCCCATTTTAATTCAAATTGATTTCATGCTAGCTACCAAAAAATCTGCTGGAAGTTACATGCAACCATCAGGATGTCATTAGTAATCTAATCCATAGCAGTCTGATGGCTAATGAGCCCTTTGGAATGTAAATCACTTATATCAATTTCAGCATCAGTGTTGATACAGGGAAGGACAATCTTCTGCTAATCCAGCTCAGCACTAAAAAAAGTTGGGGGTTTTCCATTAACTACTTAATGATGTTGCAGAGAAATCTACACGTTAATATAACATATGGAAACATGTCTGTACAAGCTGCTGCTGCAAAATTTTTAAGGGACAGGTGTACCAAAACACAGAGAACAGCTGAGAAGAGAATTATTTCAGCCATAATTCCATTAGGGATGAGGAGCTGCAATCCTTATGGAGCAAACAGCTTTGATGAATCAGATACATTGGATCCACAACTTCGCAGAGTGAATATTGGTATATGCACTGGGTATGGAAAAAAAAAAACCAACAAAATCAACCCACTTTGAATCAAAAATTATAAAACAAGTCACATGAGTTATAAACTCTGCTTTTTCATTTCTCCTCATGATCCCAGCCTTTATTTTTTCTTCCTAACCATAGACTCTTCAAGGCAAGAACTGGCTCTTTTAAGATATGGTGGGGATGTTTCTATAATCTAACTCAGCAGCAGATTATTTACTCACAGGCACTCACGTAACAGGGGTGGAAGATTTAAGGATATCCATGCAGCTGCACCCTTGTCAGCTGATATGAAACTGCAGATCACACACATCAGTGATAATGTGGCCTAAAATGTTTAATCATGTATAATACTGCTTTCCTGCCAGTAAATGCATGCTTGATATATCAATATTCAGAATATATGTAAATCCACAATGCAGAAAGACGGTCTTCAATCATTCCTAAGCTTTTTCAGTGCTTCTACAAATACTACAAGAGCTGTGCCGTTTTTTCCAAAAATGTCCTTTTTTTAATTCATGGGCTGCTCTAATTATTCTGTGAAAATTGTTTATCAGTGTATGTATGAAACCTTCCAGACTTCACAAGGCTTGTCAGAAACTAAATTTTCATGGAACAGTAGGTAGTGCTGCTAGTTTAACCCTGATTCAATAATGCATTTATGCGCCTCCTTTCATGCAGGCTCAGAGTTCTCCTATTTTAATGGATGAGCAGACTGCAAAAAGGTAATGAAGCACCTAAGTGTTCTGTGAATTGGAGCACTTTTTAATACTTACATAGCAAAATAACTCTTAAGAGTCTTCTTTTCTAACAGTTACAATACTGCTGTGCAAATAGCATTTGAGTCCTGTTTTAATTAGCTATTGCTAGGTAGAATTTTTAAAACCTTTCTGAAATGACAAAGACACAACAATTATTTCAATAGTTTAACTTTTTTTTGCTTGCCACAGCTCTAATTGGGCATTTATTTAGTAATGCCACACAAAAATAGCAGAAGTATTTTCCTAAATATTTGAGCACTGTTCATTCTAGCAGGAAAGCTTTGCTGTTGCTAATTTTCACACATCATTTGGGCTGAACGCTACTGCAGTGAGGCAGGGTGTGTGGATCCTGGCTTCAGCACTCCAACTAGCATGGTCTGTGAAGCAGAGAAACTCAAAAAGACCGAGGTACTCCCAACAGGTAGCAGGTCTGCCTTTTTTGGCATTTTTTGGAAGGACTTCCATAAAAATACTTGCTTATTAAAAAAAAAAAATTCCACTGATAAACGACAACAGATTCCGTCAGCAGTAGAAAGTTACGGTTCTTGACATCTGCTCCTATGCCATATGGAGGCAACAGGAATTTTAATCTAATTTTTAACCTTTAAAAATGTCTCACCTGTATTCTAGAAACACTGTAACACCCTCTGTGGAATTGTCAATAGGCAGAAGATCTTTCAGCATCTGTCTTAATCATGACAAGCACTTTAATGAAAAGGGGCACTGATTTCATTTGCTTATATTCTCTAGGGAACACTTGCATTTTTAAATGTGATTCTTAATTGTAATGTGGCATGGAATTGCTGTAAGGCAAAGGCAAAAACCCCCACCTAATTACAAATTCTTTATCTTGTATTTTTCACCCCTGCAATACAAACCCACAACACTGTACACTCAAGACTCTTAACATATCACAATGTGGCACAGCTATGTAAATGGCTAGTCTCAGAAAATGAAAGGTTGGGGTCAGGTTATTTTTTAGAAGATAACTTATGCAAAGAGCTCCAAATAAAAGCACACATTGCAGTTTTCCTTGGGTATAATACCTATGACAGAATAAAAGAAGAAAGGAAAAAGAGCCAACATATTTAGAAATATCAGCAAGTTTCTAAAGTGGGTGTTTTTGTCATGCTACTCAGTTCTGAGATGTTCCTGGGTTAAAAACTGAGATCTAGACTTGTGCTTGTGCTGGTGATGTTTGGAGGAAGCCTTGGAACCATTAGGGAAAATTGCACAGCGTCTGTCCACTACACATTTCAAAAATAAGTTGAAATGGTGATTAAATACCAATTTCTCTGGTTAAAATCTCATATAAGTGATTGTTATGGTGAACCATCCAGAGGCTTGAGAATCAGACAGAAGGGACCACACTGATGTTACCTGCTGAACATACTTCCTAGAGTCACAACAACAAAAATAAGAAACTAATACAGTGCCCATGTTAGATACCACATAGTATCTTCTGAGAGATTTTTTGCTCATGTAGTTCCATTGGAGACAGCAATGCTGGAAACATAGGATGGAAAAAGTGCCAGAACATGCAAGGGGCCAAAAAGACTAGAAGATGTTGTTGGTTTGTGAGGGTGGCAGACTACTCACTGTATACTACAGAAACCTGAAAATCCAAATCCTTCAGGAAAGGCACTGCTCATCTCATGAGAAGGTCTGAAGCCTTCGTGAAATATTCTGAAGGGTAAAGCGTTCTCAGATGACACATTTTGTTAAGAGAAGTGGGAGTTATTTCAAGGTGGTATAAAGTGCCTTGGAAAACTTGTCAGGTGGCATATGGAAAATTTAAGCAATGTGTGCAGGAGTGCACATATGGTTGGGAGGCTCTCAACACTAGCAGAAGTGGCCAACAAGCAGCAAGATGATGTCTCTGACACTGCACTGATCAGTTACAAGAATAGACTGGTTGAACCTGGCTTTAGGTGCATCCTGTGACAAACAGAAAACCAAACCACCAGCATCACACAGCATTGTGCCATTCTCAGCAGATGTGCAGTAAAACAGGGGTGGCTCACTGATGGAGTACTCAATCCAGCATATACTCACCTGCATGTATATCCTTCTGGATGAAGTCAGGAAGGTGCTTTTCAAACCTGGACCAGTTTTGACAGTATTTCATAAAATTCCTGAAGAGCTGGGGGGCTGAACGCTCTCCTCCTGAGCACTAAACAGCTACCCACACCTTCTGTCAAGTACATCTGTTATTGCCAAACGTATTGTCAACACTTCTATTTACAACCTAACACATTTTTAATTCATGCCACTTCCAAACTGTGTGCAAATACTACTATCCCCACCCGCTCTCCCAGAATTCAACCCCACACAACTAATGGAAGAGTTTCATGTGAAACAGAGAACTGGATTCTTGCGCAGCCTGTGATGGATACCACAAAGACCTGGGCTCCTTTATCTGAAGAGGCTGGGTAGCCAAAAGCCAGCTGTCCTCAAGAAATCTGGCCTCTACCTTAGGGGGCCTACAAGCTTTTAAGGAACAGATGCTGAGAAGCCATACTAAAAGGATTAGTAAATATTTGCCATGCCTCCTGTACAGGCCACTGTAGGAGACAAGCTGAACTAGGCCTATCTTTGGTCAGACACTGGTCACTTTTTGTAGGATCTGTTATTGGCATAAAGCTGCGGTGACCAAACTGAGCTAACTCTCTTTGGGGAAAGAAAAGCAGAATCCAAGCAAATCCTATCATATCCTGACTGGTCCAGCGGGCTTTGGGTAGCCCAAAGCCAAAATGGTGTGCACTGACATTATGGAGGAAGGCTGTTCACCCCATGGTTCTCAGCTGCAGGCTTGTGCTGAGCACACACCACAGGCTCTATTTCTCTCAAAGAAAAGCTGCCGTAAATCCATATGCACATGGAAGCTTATTTAGATGTGTCTCTAGATTTTCACATATGTCGAATGTGCTCTGAAATCTACTTTCCTGAGTGTGAATCTGCTCTGAAATCTGTTTTCCTGAACAACTGCTAACAGAAGTGATATTAGCCATCCAATGTAACACTTGCTAATTATACACACTGTTTACTAACATTGCATCTAAACACTGAAATTTTCTTCCCATTTTTTGCTTATGGTTGGAGCATGCTATTGCTTTGATACTCATACTTCAAGAAGTGTCCTTCCTAGAAGGATTTCTAGGAAGGGAAGAGTGGCATAAAAGATGCTGAAACAAAACCACATCATTTCTCTGCAATGTTCAAGAGCAGACGATGATTGTCCTAAAGAAGTGGTAGTAAAGCATAAACCAATCTCCACAGTGTTTAGTGGATATCTAGTCCACTTGCAATAAACCCAAGACCATTCAATTTGTTTTACTTTTTAAATGTCTGTCTCTGTGTTGACATTGCAATAACAGGGATCTTTCTGTTCAATCCTGTGTTTAGGTTCTTCTCTACTTTAAGTGTAATGTCTTGTCTCTACAGGGATAAGAGGAAAATGAGCCCATCATGCACATATTAAGTACACAATAATAAAGTCCATTTCAACAAATTATAAAATATTGCTCATTGCTTTCACTATTCTTCAAGGAAGATAATAAAAAAATATTTGCAGAAGTCATTTAGCCGCAAAGATTTACTCTGATGTCTATCATCAGAAGGAAAAGAACTGGACCTAAATACAGATATGAACACTCTGGGCATCAAGGGACAGCACTAGTATTAAATGGGCCATTTAATTTTGGATGGAGTAATTAAAACAAAAGCCAGAATTGCTCTAGGTTATAAAACACCCGTGGATAAGCTGTATTTCAGGAAATCTGCAGTGTAGCTTCTATGGGCTTCTGGTTCCTCTGCAACAGAGCCATCGTGCTGCACATGCCTCCAGAATCTTAAGGCATACATAAGGACATTGCAAAATAATAAACAAGAGCCATTAGAACTGCAGAGATCCTTTGAAGGAATTTGCCCATACTTTCCCTTCCTCCTGACCTCAAATATTATTCCTCTAAAAAATTTTCCTCAGGAAGGTTTAAGAAAATTTAAGAATTTCTCAGGAAGCTTTAAGAAAATGGAACATGGAAAGCAAGACTCTTAAGAAAAATGAGGACAGTCTCAGTATTACTCAGGTTTACATGGTTATTGGGCTAGAGAGCTAGTGAAAGTAACTGATATTGTCTAGTCTTTATTTATCAAATGATAACTGAAAGGTGGGGTTTTTTATACATCTTAAAAATATATCTCCATATATTATATATAGATATGCTTTTAGAAATACTTTAGTCATATTTACAAAGGACTTGAGCATTTCAGAGAACAAAGCTTCCAGTACCCCTGAACCAAACCATACTTAATAATTTTTTTCTATTGTTTAATACTTCTATTTGAATCTATGTTCTTCCTTACAGGGCCAAACCTCGCTGCAGGGCCCTTGCACAGTGCAGGTTACCAGCCAACACATTTGTCCATTTCAGAGAAATGGACATGAGATGCCAGCAGGGCTCCAGATACTGCTCTTCATAGTTCAAGTGCATCCCACCATCCCACAATGAAAGATTTCCAGAAATTTTCAAATTCATTCAGAGAAATATTCATCTGCTTAATCAACAATTAAGAAGCAACCAAAACACAGAGGGGGCAAAAGTCAAGCATTCTCAGGGGCCTCAGAACCTTTCACTAATTGTTTTCCATGCCACTATTCATCTCTCATCTCTCTCCACATCTTACTCATCTCACTCTGAGGGAGGAAAAATACACAGAAATCACAGGTTCACCATGAACACCCATGTGGGCACATCCATGTCTGAAGTGAGACTTCAGCTACACAATATTCTCCTCCCACCCCATCGCAGCCGAATGCAAAGGACAACAAGGTAAAACGAAATACATATAAACCTTTTTAGTGTCAAGGAATCAAAGGCAGGATGTCAGGGAGAGGAAGAGAGGTGTTTTTCCTCACTCTTCCAATCTAGCAAAGGTACTACCTGACTCCCACAGTGTTTTCACCAGCTGTCAAATACATCTCACATTATGTGACTATTACAAAAGATATTAAATATCAGCATGTTACCAAATTTCTAAGTACTGATTGCTGATTTTTCCCTAACAGTAACAGGGGTTTAATAAGAAAGGAATATTCTTGGTATTTAGGTTCTATCTAAGTCAGCACTACATTTGTTACTACAGATTTCAAGAGGAAAGATTTCAAGACAAAATATTTCTCAGTTCTGCAAATGTGAATGACTGAGAAAAACTAAAATGGGAAACATAATTAAAAGGTTTTGTAAATAAAACTGCTTTTCTGTGAGCGCTAAAGGGAGAAATGTTATTCCTTCTCCTTCCATTCACCTCCTATTGCAGGATGAAATTGATCTAACATCATTTACTGCTCTCTAAGAAGAAATCATTCAGCCATAAGCCTCCCAGGGAGCTTCCCTTGGCTGAACAAAAACTCAAAATGTCACTGCATTTACAAATGAACAGAGCCTCTTACTCAAAAGGCTTCAGTGGAGTCACCAGGAAGAGCTGTGGCCTACAGGTCTCTTCCTCTCAGGGTGAATTTATTAGCAGGATAATGTACATGTTTCTCTAAACGAGGAGAGGTACCATGGGCTTGGCAGATAAAGCAGTTCCTGGCTTAGGTTCAAATGCATTTATAGCCAGGTGTGACCTTTCAGTTCTACCTGTGTGACTTGGAGCAGCGTCCATGAGGTTATGTAAGATCAAATGTACTTGGTCTCAGCTTCACTGGGAGATATTTCCAACTGCTTGAGCCTTTTCCTAACACTGCAGCACACTATTCTAAGTCCCCTGCAATAATGATGTGGTGGGACTAGGTCACTCAAGAAATCAGGGCACCAATCTTCCCCTGGCTTTGAAAATCTGTTCCAGTGTCTCTTTTACAGTGTTAGCCACCAACAGAGCTGACAAGAACGGGTTCCCTTGTATTACAGACCCATCCCATACACATACCTCTTGCACATCTACTTTACTGCCTGCAGACACACTTGGACGTTATTATCTTTAGTCCCACAAAAATGCATGAGTGTAAGCAATCTCAGCTACCACGAGCCATCTTTTTCACCACTCAGCATCTCCCTCCTTGGTTTATCACTGCCTTCCCCAGGCACGTAACTTCTTGTCACAGAGGTGCACATACAACGCTATCAACAGAGTGCAACCACAGAATGCAGATGGTGGTTGTTTCCAGCTTGGTCTAGATTCCCATACAGCTGTTTAATTAGTTAGGAGAACAAGGATGTTGGTGTACATAGACTGAGATGCATACAGAGTTGCTCAAACCTTTCTGGGGAAAAAATTAAATACACCTTGCTGGAAATGTTGGTTCTTGTCTCAGACCTTCCTCCCCTTTGCCCTGACCTTGTGCTGACTCAGCCCTATCAGGAGTGACTTCCAAATAACACAGATGTATCCCAAGTCCCACCAAATAAAGTTCTACCAACACAATTCTTCTTTGCCAGTAAGTTACTTTGGATATTTTCTGGGTTTGCATAGGCCTTGTCAGCCAAGGGGCAACATTAGCTGTACCCGCTGGAAGATGTTTAATGGTAGAGCTACTCAGGAAAAACACTGGTTACATGGGTCTGGCCTGTGTTTGTTCCCTACTGACATTGCTTTGCCTTGAAATGGTTTCGCTGGGGGTGAAGAGCAAACATATGTTACAGCAATATCACTCGCAGCGCTACGCAGGTGGCTAAATCCATCATCATATGGCATCCACTGCAGGCAAACTAGCTGTGAAACGGCACAATGCCAGCCAAAACCACACATGAATAGACAAATTTAAAAAAAACCACAACAACCCACTACTTAATCCAAGGCCATGGAATACACAATTCATGAACAGTGTATTTATAGTATGTGAATACAAGAAAGCAATTGAAGAAAGAGGGGCAGAGAGCTGGGGATGTAAAATTCAGAAGGTGCTTTTCGTCACTCCCCATTGCAAAGTCCCACTGCACAAAAATAAATTACCTACCTAAATTGTATTTCTGCCTTCATTTTTTTTTTTAATTGTGTATACAGATGCTTCATAAGCATAAAGTGCATATAAAGGTGGCCATTTAGAACTGACACACTTGGCAATTAACTGTGAATTCTCCACAAACTTGTGCATGTACATACATTAATTGTGTGTGCACACTTAGAGAGATTTTACACTTTGGATATCTGTGCCTTCGAAGTCTAGGAAGTCATGGGTACTTGATGTTGGGTTGAAAGTAAGTGTGACTGCCAAAGGGAATTGGTTCACATAAAACACAGTGGAAAAGGTAAGAAAAAAATGCTTGCCACAGTCAAACAAGTTCTCACAACAGTACTTCTTTGGTCTCTTAAGAGAATAAAGAGAAGATTAGAAATTTAAAAGAAACATAATAGAAAACAAAATGAGGCCTTGCAGCTACTTCTGTTCAAATGATTTCTCAGTTGGTTGACACACAAATATAAACACAGTTCTCTCTGCACACATTCTTCTCCATCAAGTTTCTCTGTACCTTCACAATGCCATTTTAAAAAGGCAGAGTTCCACTTCTCACCAAAAAAGGTTGGTTGCACCTAAGAGATGCTTCCCACCAAACTGAGAGACTTGCTGAAAACCTTCAGAATATTGCCAGTCATGAAGAGAAATGTAAAATGGTTACACTTTCTTTTGTAAATGATCTAGTTTAACATTAAAATATTTTTAAATTGCCTGCTTTCTTACCTACATGCCCTACTCATAGAAACTTTAGTGTCATGACAGGGATACTTAGAACACCTACAATAGCTGGTCTCAGAATTTGCATTCTTTCATTTCTGTATGAGCAAAGTCTATCACCTTCTTTCCACAATAATTAAACCGCAGTTTAATTTACATATATACACTGGATATACACTAAAAAACCCACTTAGGCACACACCATGGTATATAATCTGATTAACAAAATGGTATAGGATTGCAGCACGCAAGGACTTTATTCAAGCAAGTTCAGTCTCAAGCACACCCTTAAGTATATCTTGATTCTGTACAGCATATACTCAAGCCCAGCTGACACCCAGAAGGTTTAAATACATACTTAAATTCTTTATGAAAGAAATTGAGAGGAAAAGCATTATTCAATTCTAAAGTGAATTATTCTTCAGTTCAGTCTCAGGAATTTGACTGCAACAGTTGCCAACCCCATGGTGAAAAAAACACACTGCTTTTAACATCAAAAAGCGCCTTCTAGGTGTATTCAAGGAAGAGCTGTTGTCATCTTGGTAGACAGGAAGAAAAAGTGTACATGCTCCAGCAGAACACATTGCGCAGGCCTGATCAGCATCTCTGCTAAGCAGCTATATCTTAAAGCTCTACTGTCTTAATTGTAGTGCATGGGCTTCATAGGAGTAATTAGGCAAAGCTCAGAATTTCACTGGGATTTAGGATAAAAAAGGCGATAGATGTATCTGATTAGTCATGAAGAAATTCTGGTCAATGCTGGGGAAAAAAAAAATCCACATGAACAAAGAGAAAAAAAATCGGCCCCATTCAATCTACATAATGAAAATCTGGATTAGTGCCTTATACAGGAAGACACAATGGAGCATCTTCTCTCTCAAACCACCACTGAGTACAAATGAAATCAAACTATAGAAGGTTCAGCCAAGTCACATTTTGAATTTAAATTGATCTTATTTGGTTGGCTTTAGTGATAATTGCTTCTGAGGTAGCCTGGAAAGATATTACCTGAAAGATTTCATATGCATTCCTTCCCTTATCATTTCACTTTTCCAGTTTTCTTGAAGCAAACTCACTTGCTAAATTTATGCTGTGTAACCTCTCTGCTAGGCTTTCACAGCATGCACTTCCCATTAGCCTTCAAACACTCAAATCAAAGATGATGTAAAAATGAGCAAGTAACTGCAGTTTTCAGTTCCTTAGATTTTGTTAAGACTGTAGCCTGAAATCAAGAAAGAAACCACTCTAAAATCCAATACAAATATAATTCAGCTTCTGCTTAAGCCCCAGTTAAACCAGGCTTCTGACTTGCCTTTTAGTGACTTTCCTCAGCAATGCAGTCAGACACATGTTCAGTAATATGGTTATGTCCTGGTGATAATATAGATAAGTCCAAACAAAATAATAGTTACGTGCAAATGAAATCAGTGTGGCTCAAAAAACAGCAGTTAAAAGTTAGTGCATATTACAGTATTTTACTAAATACAGTTGATTAGCTGAAATAGATTTCTCTTCTACATGAATACAGCTAGGTATATGTTACTTAGAGGCAGTAGCTACAAAACTCCATTTTTATTAATATCAATAGCAATGAGTTAAAGAGTTAAAATATATATTATATAAACATGAGGTATTTTCATTCAGATAGAAGTTAAATCAGTTTCGTAATTTTATAGTTCTTTGCATGATTTTTACCTTCAAACAACCTCTAATCTAAGAACCTCATAAAACTGTTTTTGCAGAGATTCCATAAACCAAACACTGCAGATAGCAAGAGCAGGGATGTATCAAAAAATGTATACTCTAAAAGAGATCTCTGATTCCAAACAAACACCTCTGAAATATTTCTGAATTGTGAATTTTGGCCAGATGTGCAGAATAGGTGCTCTGGTTTTTCTCTGAGCTCTTCTCCTCTCAAAAGCCAAATGTCTAATCAAAATCAAAGAAGTCTAATTTGGAATGACATATTTGATTCCAGCACGGCTGAGTACCTTCCAGAACCCTGTTACAAACTACATTACTTTTTAATAAATTGAAGATGAAATATTTATTTCATCTTTTCCTAGAGCTGTCAGTGGCACTGAATACCTGCTGGATGACCCGAGACTCAGAGAGATTTTGATACCATATTCTCCGACCTGAAGGCAAAAACTGGAAGGGAGGTGAAGCTGCAGAAATTGTAGCCTTGCCACATTAAAACTGGACATTTCCAAGCAAATGGACCATATGCATTACTCTGTGTGGCACCTGCTGTTCCATTAAAGTCTAATAAAGCCAGCTCAGAGTAGCTTCTGTCTCATGTCACAGAGGCTCTCTGACCTGGCAATTTCTAGTACTCAATAATTTAATACTGTATTAGCACATTTAGTGAATGTTCCCTGAACGGTAGCATGCCACAAATCACTGATGATTTCAAGAGCAGGCAAGCCAAAATGGTTGTGACTTTGTTTTAAGACAGCGTGTCCACAGGATGGGGAAGGGTTCACAGCCCCTGTGTGAGCAAACACAGCATACCTCAAGAGCCAAACCTCTTATCTTCAGCTTTCAAAGATTACTTTGATCAAAAGAATTTCGTGCCAAGCCCTGGTCAGGAGTCCTTCTGTAACACATTGGCTACAACACCGAGTGTTCAAGCCTAAGGTTTGATACCAGCAAAAAGTTTCCAAGTGCCTGAAGGGTCAGAGAAGCTGTGGAGAAGAGTAGCCTGTTCTGGGGACTGATTTCTACAAACTTTCACATCATAGGATCCTACCAGCTCCTTTTCCCCTCCCTTTCAGGCCATAGAAGTCCACAAGCCGAGGCAGGTGGATGAGGGTCAGCTCTCTCTCTGAGAGGATGAGACCTTGGATCTGACTGCAATGGAGTGAGCTGTACCTGCAGCCACAACCAGCACCATGGAGAAAAGATTCAAGGGCAGGTCTGAGTTGCTAGTGCATGTCTCAAGTCCCTGTCATTCCCTGCAGATTAAAGCTATTGCTGCTAAGCCAGAAAAGCTGTCAGGGAGAGTAGGATTGAAAAATGAGTCTCAGTTACACTGGAAAATGAGGGCAGTACACAGACCCAACACTCCACCCTCCAACATATTGGATACCCAATCTGAGATGTGTACACTTACAATAACTCAGATCTGGAATCTATAATGTTGTTCTGATGCAGTGGAGCTCATTGTCTTGGGTGGCTACCTTACTTCTTAATCCAATCTGTTTCAAACTATATTATAGGCTAGTTGAACAGAACTGGCAGCTATGTACCAGAAAACAGGAAAAAGGAACAAATTATCCCAGCTCTTAGAGCTGGCTAGCAGCAAAATGAGAGGAGAAGCCAAAGCCCAGTGGAGGGCCACTCCCCAAACTGTACTTCCTCCAAAGTAACATTTAAGTCTATCTGTCATGGCTCTTACAAAAAGAAATGCTTTTAGGAATGCAACAAACTGGTGAGTAGACACGATCACACTTGTGGTTAAGTGGAGCTTGAGAAAATCAGGAGACCTTTGGAGAATTCAGAAATGGCAAAAAAGTTTCTCATTAAAAAAAATAGCTGATTACAGCAATATTTATTTTGAAACAGTGAAAAGAGTAGGCAAGCAATTCACAAAAGACTGGAATAACCTGGGGGTCGTTAAAGTAGGGATGTCTCTGAATTTCATAGTGCAATCTAAGTAGAGTGAGGAAAGGTCCAGCATGGTGTTTTGGCACTGCAGATTGACATATTCATTTCACTCTGGATATCACTAAAACCCAAAGCAAACTAAAACAGTTCTATCCTGAAATTACCTTAAAAACTAAGCATACTGCCAGCCACAGTACTTCAGAGCTGAAGGCCTCCAAGTGGAGACCTAGCACCCAAGCTCAGAGCTCCAAAGATCCTGGGATTTTCTAGGCCTAAGGCTCATGGCAAATCCCATCTGAGGAAAATGTTAATCTGAATTATAACTTTTTAATGTGAATCATCTCTCCTTGAGAGAACCAAAAAAGCTTCTCTGAAACAAGACTGTCATTCTAAGCCTAATTCCAGGCAGGTGCAAAGGCTGCGTTACCCCAAAAATTGTGCTTTTGTGTCAAAATTTATATGATGCCTGGGGCATTGCACTGCACAGTAAAAACCACATATAAAACTACGTGATCCCCTTAAGGAAAAGAGTGTTTTTATCTGCACTGTCTCTCTAAATTAGTAGTAAGAGTTCCAGTTGAGTTAATACTAGGATGGGAGAGAAAAGCAAGCAAAAAGAAAAATTGCACAGGGTAAACACAACCACTGTTGCATAACTTTGCCCTACTGCAATACTTTTCACACAAAGATTTCCCTTTACAAGAATTAATCAGCAGGATTTGCTCTTGCTTTTAAGTGTACAGAGCTGGAAGGAAAGTATCTAACTGATGTAATTTTAATTTCATTAATATGCAATAAAAGTCTGTCTGTGACAGAAAATGTTGTTACTATACTACTTATTGGTTTAAATATTAAATACAACTCTCCTTCAGAGCTCCTCTTCTAATTACACTTTTTATTTTCCAACATATATTCGTCTTCCTAAAAGCATTTTGGAAACTAATGACAACTTTCAGGTTGGCGGGATTCCATTCTTTTTAATACAGCCAAGTGACATTTAATTTGAAATCTGACATCACTTTAAAATATTAATCAGATCAGGGTAGTTTCAGTGTATATTCATCTCAGTGATTGAAGAGAGCTTCATTAAGTTGGTGCAGGCACACCTTAAAATGTGAAAAAATTGTATCAATATGCAGATGAATCTAAATCTACAAAGATGAAAGAATAATACAGATTAAGCTGAGTGGCTAAAGCACAAATTTTGTTGCCAATTATTATCAAAGCCAGAAATTCCTTGAAAGCTACCCAAAGGGAAGCAGTTCCTGGAACTCACTATGAGAAAGGAAGGATGTTATGTTCTCCCACAGGGAGCCATATCACCCAGCTCCTGGGGCAGCTCCACACACAGCTACTGCCAACATCACACCTTCCACTTGAGCTCCCTTGCTGACAAAAATTGAGTTGCCCAAGGCATCATTATAGATGTGGTATGTAATCACTTGAACTGCTGGCAACTCTCTTCCTAGGGAAACAGTGACATTCCCAACTCACCCTCTCATTTAAATCCCTCCATTTTCATCCAAATTCGCTTCATTGGCTTGGACCATGGTGGACCAGCAATTGAGAAAAAAAATGTTAAAGTTGTGGCACAATAGCTGTTAAGTCTGAGGAGACGTTAAGCTCCTTTTTAGAACCATACTAGTTTGAACAGTAGGAGCCAGGACACAAAAGCAGCCTATGTGTGCAGGAGCAGCAACAAGAGGGTGGACAGAGCTCCCCTGAATGGCTGAAAGAAAAGGTAAAAAATGGGGTTTGCTTTAATGGAATCATGTATGCTAATACTTAATGCCAGAAAACAACACTGAAACCAGAAAGGGCAGAACGCCTGGGAAATCCATGGAAGCATGTACATATAATATTGCCAAGAGGGAAGAGGAGCTGAACAACAGCTTTTTTCCTGGAGTGCCAACACTGAGAGAACTGAGTTTTCCAATCTGAGAGAAGAAAAATGCCTCCTGTGTTACAATTCCTAGTGTGACTCATGAGAGCAGGCTTGGCATACATTTTTTTCTCAGAAACATGGCCAGATCAAAAATGTACAACTCACAGATTTAGTTTTTCCAGAACATCAGGTACCAAAGACATACAGCTTTAAAACTGCAACAGTGACAGACAGTGCAATGCATTCAGTGCAAGACAAGAGGGATGGCAATGGCAAGTGATGAGAAATCCTAAGATTGGAAGAGTCAAAACCCAGTTCTATATTTATTATTTTAACCACATACTGTGCCAATCTAAGCCATCTTTGGAGGTGATGGTGCTACTTAGTGCTACAAGGCAGCATAAAAGTTGTGCTTTGGATACATAATCAGACTTGTAGGGGCTTGTAGAGTCCTCTCTCAGCTTCTGGAGGATGGATATAGCTTCTTTACCTGAACAAAACAGAATATTGTATTTCTCAGGAGTTAATGAGTTATCGCTAAAACTGCACTAGTCTCCCATTTCACTTAATTTCAGTATCATGCATAGCAGTACTCAATTTTATCTCCCCAGTCCTACACTTCTTGCAACAAGAGGATGAAACATACAGAGGATGAACCTTCATAATGGAGTACTCTGTTGTGAACATTGTTTCTGTCTCATTATTCTGACTCTGCCTCATCTTTGTCACTCAAAGATGAGACAGCAAATTAGTCTGTGTGAAAAGACTTTAGAAAGTATAGCATGGTGCTCATTATTGCCACTGAGAACTGCTGAAGGTGCAACAGTTCTGAAGGAAAACTATTTTGAATGTCAGATTTTCAAGAAAGCAATCAAATCCAGACTGCGGGCTAGCTGAAAGTCCAAGTACTGTCACATGCAATGATGACACAAGGGATCAGAAATTCCAATAAAAAAGTTATGCAGCCAACAGAATAAGATTAACAAACTCAATTCAATCTCATATTTTTGTGTTGTGGAGGGGGTTTTTTGTTTGTTTATTCAGGTTTTTTTATGGGAAGCCATGGGGAAAAATAAAACGGTTGGTTACCAACTGTTGACAATTGCTGTTTCAAACACATAAATACTGTACTTACTTTAAAGGTACTAATTGTCTCAATTTTTACACATTTATTAATTTATTTCCTCTTGAAATAAATCTTGGAGGTATTTTCATGCAAATGTAAGCACCCTTCAAAATTTTTCATGTATCACTATTTCATACTTGACATTTTAACCTGCTTTATGGTCAACATTTTTTGCCTGCCAGAAAAACGGAACAGGAAACAAGTTTTGATATATTAAAACACTTCAGTGGTACCTAATCCTTGTCTGCACAAGTAAAACTAACTCAGAATTACCGTAACTGCCCAAAGAATGTAAAACCACTAACAGCACATAACATTTTCCTTGCGCCTGTTGAAGTTCATGTATAGCCGATTGCCTTAACATTTGATAATGTAGCCACCTGACTTACTGTTTTATCAGTGGAAAAGTAAAGGGACTTGGTCTTCAAAAAACCCTACCACAAGCACGCTATTGCCACTAGAGGTATAAAAAAAGACAGCACAGACCTCATTAATTTCAACTAGATCAATGGACAGAATGTGAAAGACTAAGGCTTTATAGAAAGAAAAAGACTGTTACTCGTGCAACCTCCTCTTTCATGGTTTTTGCATTAAAAAAATAGCATAGCTCAGATGATCACTCTTAAAAAACAGAATATAATAAAGATGGCTATGAGAACACTGGTGATTTAACACCTCAGTCTTTCTGTTGTATTAACAGTAATACTTAATTAATGTTATTTGTTCAGTTTTCACAAAAGCCTTTTACAAATGTTTATCAGACAGAAGCAGATAATCAATTTAATTTGTCTAGGATGATTTTTAGTTTAGCCCACCAAAGCCAAAGATACTAGCATCCATCCTAAAACATTACTTACTATCTAAAAGCAACAAATCTACCTCTAAGCATCAGATTACTTTCTATGGAGAACTAGAAAAGTCTGAATCAGCTGAAATAAAGACAGCAAGGATTGTCATCATTCCCTCCACTTGCCTTTGCCATTCACATGATTTTTCCTTGAAGACAAATGCAACTACACGTGCTAAGAAGAAAACAGGTTGAACATTGAAAAAAACGTGCATGTTGTCCCATGTATTCCTTCAATCTATATGTGCATTTAAACTTTTGGGTACTTTAAAAGTAAATGCTTGCACTCATTGAATATAAATATTCATATTACAAGGAAATTATTTGAAGACAATATTTAAAACTGCAAATTTTGGTAAACTAGGAAACAATTAAAAACACTGGTAAAAAGTGCTATAAGATTATGCTTTTACTAGACCCCATCTGGTTACAAAAATACGTATATACAATATTGAAAAAAATATTTTTCTCTCTCAGGCATGCCAAACACCATTCTTCATGAATATGTATAATTAGATGTTCTCTGTGAGTGAGAAGTAGTAATTAATTCAGTGTTAAACATCACAACCTATTACTTGAACTCCATGGCAACCAACATTGCCAAAAGAGAAAATGAAATTTCAAAGCCTATTTTTAGGTTATTACAGTTACACATTTCCCAAAATTTCAAAGCAAGCTTGTGGTGTTTTTGGATACAAGCAATTTCAGTTAACTTCTCTAATTGAGAAAAGATTGAAGTGACAACTAATGAATTTTGCTTTTATTTTAAAAATGGCTTGATGTCAGTGAAGAGGAAAGTAGCCAATATTCACAATAGTTACTCTGTGGTTCACACAGCACTCATAGGGATGTAATGCCAATGGTTTTCATAGTTTTGGATACCTTGATGTCACAGACTGCTCTGAATTAACAGGCCCTCACTGGGGTTTTAGGTTCTGACCTTACTGCTCATCAAACCAGTGATTTTTACCCTTGAACCTACAAAGATGAAGATAGGCTGAGGAAAGCCACAGAGAATCAGCAGATATCCAAAATATGAATAGCCTGGCTTAAATGGTGATGTTTGTACCTTTGTGTTTTCTTCTTTGCTCAAACAAAACTATAAGGGACTACAACAGAGTTCAACGTATTTGGCTTAGGAAGATGAGAACAGCAAATGAAAAATCAATGAGATTCAGAAAGGCAAGTTCCAGCACACAGGGAGGTGTGACTACAGCTCCCTAGGGATGCTGGTGCAAAGGAAAAGAGTAGTAAAGAGTGGCATTTCCTCAGAGAAAGCACATAGATGGCTAGAGGATAGATTTGATGTGCTCATACATTGAGCACATGCTGCACCTTAAATTCAGGTGTTTTAAAAGCACCAGGTCAGTCTGTTGAGGACAGGTAAGGAGTACAGTATGATCTGATACTTTTCAAAGTCAGGCAAGATAAGGCCATGGATGCAATTAACAAAGCATCAGGAATAACAAGAAAGTGTCAGTAAGTAATTTAGTGCAAGAAGAAGGCCAACAGAAGTTTCTGCCTGCTTCTCAGTGGATCTGGAACCTGGCTTAGCAATATCAGAAAGCTTAAATTGGAATTACTGTTTTTGCATCATCTTTTTATTCAACATCAATTAGCTCATACTTAGTATCAGCAATAGATGGTGAGATGTCAGACTTGAATCAGGAAATAAAAGGATTAAAGAATACCTTGGTAAATAAGACATTTTCAGTTTGGTCTGGCTTTTCTTGGAGAGCTGCTGGATGAGCTGCTGGCATTTATCTTGGGGGTCCTCTGGGATACACTGAGTTACCAAAAGACTGTAAAATGGCAAACAATTAAAGGAGGAGCCACAAATATGTAAATCCAATACCTTAGCTTCAATTCCCTGATCTGTAAAAGAATAAATAATCAAACTACTTGTAAATTCCTAAAAAGAACCCAAGGAGATGAGTAACAGACAGCATGTCAGGGAGAAGACCCATCAAAGCAATCTCATTTCCTTCTATGACAAGATAATAGCCTTTGGGGAACAGAGGAAAACACTAGCTGTCCTATTACTTTATTAAATGGCTTTGACTTTGATATCATGTGAAATTCTTTAAAACAAGGTGGAAATACTAGGATGCCCTAGAAATGTTTGAAAAAGACTACTAAGAAAACATACTTGGCTCATCATAAGCAAAGAGAGATGCATGCATCTAATGATATTCCACAGGGAAGTGTCCTAAGTGTGGCATTATTGAATGAACTGAAGGATGGCAAAAAAAGTTTGTTAAATAACAGTCAGCTGTGAGGGACTTTAACTATATTGGAAAGCAGGAGTTCAAAATTTTGCAGCAAACTGGAGAATAGGCTGAATTGCATGTGCTGCTTGGGAGCAATAAAATGTCCTATACCTCTGCAGAAATAATTAGGTATATCTCTGCAAGTGAGGAAACACATGGCTACAGGGAAGACAATCTGTAGATCAGAAATGTACACATGACAACTGTTCCATCATACTGTTGGGAAGACTAAAACAATTTTACAGCAGTGTATGAGGAGAGGTAGAGCTTATGACATGCACAAAATAAATCTTGCCACTCAAATTCAAAAAGGTGCTGGAGCAACTTCTCAGTTTGGTGCATTGCATTTCAAACCAGGAATGACCACTTGACCACCTGAAGCAAGCTCACAGGCAGAATAGTGAACATTGATCACAGCTTTGGAAGACATGACTTAAGAGGAAAAACTGAAGAAGCTGGGCTTACTATCTTGAAAAGATGGACAAAAATTTATGAGCAGCAGCTACTACAAAAAGAGGAGGAAACAGTCTGTTCTTCATACTCAGAGGATTTAAGTGCTGAAACTGCACAAAAAACCCCTAAGGTTAGATGTAATGGAACGTAGAATGAAATGAACTTAAAGAGAAACAGTGCTAGAATAGGATGCCTGGGGAAGCTCCAGAGGTCTCGAGGAATAGGTGAGAGATACATCAGCTTTTAGAGCACAGAAAATTAACATGGTATTAGGATCTATCAAGTTCTGTGAAGGACAGACAAAAGGATCCTTTGCAAGGTGTCCAGAACAGAACCAAATCTGGACGACCTTTAGAAATTATTCAGTATTAGACACACCTGTGTCCTTACCAGAATGTGGAAGGAATAGGCACAACAGTTCTGCAAAGAGAAGTGCTTTCTTTAACACACAACTAAGGCTAAACCAGGCAGTGCTGGGTACTTTAGTGATTCCTACTGCTACAGTCAAAGCACGTTTTGTGTGTCAGAGATTGCCAGATTAGGTTTCATTTAGGAATCAGACACAGCCAGAGAGGGAAATTTCATTAGACACAGGCACCAGGTGAGTATTCAAATGAATAAAACACTCAGTTACCAGGGAGCTCACACCATCTGCTGGATTGCTGTTTCTGCTTCCTGAGCAAGCCAGCACTGCCTGAGAGTGCAGAAGCTTCTGCCTGCAGTGATCTAAAGATATTAGCAATCCACTTCTAGCCTCAAAAGGCAGGCCTCTGGTCAAGTTCTCATTGCACTGCTGATCTTTCTAAATTATTTCTCAAGAAAGTTTAGAAGACAATTTTCCTTTTCAAGTCACAAGATGCATTTTATCAGAGAAGAAAAGACTTTTGACAGTAAGTAGACAAGAGCCCGAATTCTCCCAGCAGTCTACTGGATGAGAAAAGAAATCATGGAGTTAGGCAAAGCTTCTGCTGATTTCCCTCTTGAGCAGATCTATGAATAAAGAGTTGCAGTAATCAGTCAGGTAGTTGCATTCTGCTCAAAAGCAAGACTTAACCAATAAATCTTACCAGCTGAGGTTTAAAAGAATGATCAGCATTCTCTCCATTTTCTGAGATGAAGCCATTTGGGGAACCTGGAGTTGAAAGTAATTACATTATGGATGCACTTCATATACCAGCAAAACTACAAAGCATCCCACTCTGTAACTTGCTGATATTCCAAGGCTGCTCCTCAGCTGATAGAAAATGGCCTGACTCTGCTTGCTGCAGGGGAGCTATGCGAGTTTAAACTGCTGATGATGTGCATTTACATTTTCATTAGACTACTGAGGAATGTCCAGAGTACAGGGGTAATCAGTCAAGGAGCACACCTGCTGAACATGCTAAGACACTGAAGTGGTTGCTATTGTGCCAAAAAGGAGTGAATGAAACATTCATCCATGTATGCCATTTGTGCCATGAGCAGCATTTTTTTATGCTTTTTAATCTCATATTCTCATAGAGTTTAGGCTATACCTCCAAAGTGGCTAAACCCTTGATGGTTAATCCCACTGAAAATATTTTCATTTAATGAAAGGCACTGCATTCCTTCAGAAGATACCATTAAAATTTACCACTCAAATGGTACCATTGTCATTAAAGTGTAGGAGAAAAAATACAGCACACCAAAAAACCAGGATAAGGAAATAGAAAACGCTGCAGTGCAGGGTGGAGCAGTCTGCTGGCAGGGCTGGGGAGGGACAAGCATGGCAGTATGGGAACATCATCAGGTGAAGTGAAATGAAACCAGTGGACACATCATGAAGGTTTTAACACCGCTGCTTCTGATGCTGATTTTTACACACCTAACATCAGCTCAGTAACAGCGACCAAACTTTGTTTCCCAAAGCATACAGAAGCAAGCCTTAAGTACATAACTGGGGAATAATTGCCACATGCAATAAATAAGGCAGTTTGAGAGTGGCACTCAGGCTCTGAGCTGTGATATTTCTGATCAAAGAGCAGTGCACTCAATGAGAGGCTACCTGGTTACCTACCATGGCTTCCCTTGCCACGAACCATTGCTTTCACAATCCCAGCTTTCAGTTACCTACCATGAAATGAGGATTTAATTGGTATGACTCAAGCTGGTTAATTTTAAGAAAAGTTCTTAGAGCATCCATAAGATGTCCTGTAATAAAATGCCATGAACTCAAAAACATAATCAAAACCACGCTGGGTGTTTCCCAGTCACATCTGTGGCCCTCAAGAATTCTTTCTCCTAAATGCTACTTCAACTCTTGCTGTTTATTTTTTTACTCACCTGGGCAAGCTCAGATGTTTAGGAAGCTTGTGCTATGCGGTATGAGAAGCTGAGCTTTTAAATCAAGGAAATGCCACTGCATGTACCACAAAGGCAGTCAGACCGTACAGCCAAAAGACTAAGATCTTCCACTTTCAAGTCACAAAATTAATTCTGTTTATACCATTCTTTCTCTTACCATGCTGAAGAAATAACTCCAAATAATTAGAAATAAAAGAGTTTGCAAAAATTGTACATATGAAGGATACAGATAAAAAACACAGAAAAAGTAGGTTTAAAAACCTTACTAAAAATACAATTTCTTGAAATACTCCTCCACAAAAACACAAGGCCACTGCATTTTAATGCATGTCTCTCAAACAGTTCCTGATTTCCTATATCAGTTTGAGGGCTATTTTAAGGTTAATTTGATATTCTATTGCTATTTAATGACTGCCTGGAAATTGCGCAGAAGTGTCTAAAGCAATAAAGCCATTTCTGAAGTCAGAAAAAAGTAAAAAAATAAAAAAATTCAGATGGCAGTTGGAGAATACTCATCAGAAGAAAGATAAAATTATATTAAGTTTGTTTTCTCCCTTTAAGTCTGTTTGCTGATGGTGTGAGGTACTGATGATGTGAAAGACATCCATTATCATACGTTCTTCAAATTCTTATTTTTCTGTTCTTAAATACCATGCTACAAAGTGTAAAAATAAGTGACATTTGTTGAAAAGAGAATAAATCTTCCTGAATCAAGTACTGGGAATACAACAGATAAGGGTAAAATGTAGCAATTTAAACCCATTCGGAAAGTAATTTTTCAGTTCTTAGTTCCAAAGATGATGCCTCTCAAGCCACAGAAGTCAGCAATCCTGTGTTTGCAGGAGTGGGATTTATCCTAAGATTGAAGATAGTTCAATTTAATATTTGTGTGAGAGATAGATTTCCAACCATTCCCCCTGGAGAGGCCAGAGAGCCATCACCTGGTGTGTCTCTCCCTTAGAGTGAGATGAATCTGTCTCCTTGCTTCCAGGTCTGGAGAAGGCAAGGGAGGAGCAGAGTTCAAAACAGTCAGGAAAAAACTAAACCTGAACTCCCAGCAGCTACACAGGAGCCCCAGGGCCACTCAGCACTGGGTGACATCAGAGCCTTGTCCCTTTCTGCAAGTGCCTCTTGATCAGCTCTGGAGGGCTCTGGTAAGCTTTATCCAAGTTTGAAAGACGAAAAGTCTTCAAGCCAAGTGACTTCCTACAAGTTTGGTGAAAATGACAGACTTGAATTAGCCCTCAGAAGGTCCAGGGTAATAGAGACACAACTATTTAGTTTTTTTTTTTCATTGGTATTTCCATTTGATAGGATGTAGAATTAATATTTGTCCTGCAGGCGGGAAAAAATTGATGGGAGCACACCACATGTAATGCTCAGCACTGTATGATAATGTGCAATAATGTTATTGTATATTAATTTTGTTTATGTAGCACTGTCACACAGCTTAAATAGACACACACAAACCTTGTATTAGGCAAGCATTATTAAAGTTACTAGATGAAAATAGACTTCTCTGCTTCTCAAGGTTGCCTGTACAACTCTAATTTTGGCCCTTTTGTCTACATGCTTTATAATACACCCCTCAATTACATGTTCACATCCTAACCTAACCTTTGCATCATTCAGTACACAGAACAGAATATGTTCACTTAATGAGCAGCTGTCTTCTTCCTTTCTTCTTGTTGTTCAGTGTGTGACCCTTTATCTTATTCACTGTAGATTATTCAAACTGGGCTCTCAAAGCAGCATTAACAATTTCTTGGGGGTTTGTGAGCTGTATGATATTTTAGTTCTCTGTAATCAGTGACAAGATTATCCACTAAAATCTAATAAATCTTGACTAAACATAAGCTTACTGTTTAGAACATGCTTATAAGTTTAGCTTATTAGTTTATAAGGGCAGATTTGCCCAGAGACAGCAAAGGGCATTCCTTTCACCAAACTGCTGGTGGGAGGCATTGCCCCTATCCAAAAAAGTGAATCAATCTTTGAAGACAGGCAGGACAGCACACTGCATAAATGGTTCTCCCTAGCAGAAGGTGTGATGAGAGCAGAGGTGTAGGTAAAGTCCCTGTGTTTGGGCTGATGCAGCATACACCATGGTGTGTGGCTCAGGTCTGATCTTGAACGTTGGTTTGGGCACTTATTTATTATTTCACATGAAATAATTCACCAGAAGTTTATACCTATCTTGTAGCATGTCAGTGCAAACAGAAGCAGTTTGGCGAAATTGCAAGCAGCTGAGAACAAGCTTTTAGCACAGAAGCATGAGAAGGTGTTCATAGTCCTCGTGGTGATTTTGTTAACAGAGGAGTGTGCTGTTAGCATTCGTGGTGGGCTGATCACAGCGTAAAGCACTGTGGTGAACTGAACTGTGACACCTTCTTGGCACAGAGGCAGCGATAGCTAACCCAAGTGATGGTCATCTTGTCAAACTGGAAATTGAATAGTGGCCACTGAGGAGAGCAAAGGCAAAGGGAAGTGTGGACCACAGGAAAGCATAATCCTGAGAACAAAAAGGCAAAGCTAAAGGCAATTCTGGACAAAGATGCCCGCTATTGCTAAATCTTGCTTGACCAGAATACCAGACAAGTAGAAGCTCAATCTTCTCATCCTTTGCCTTACTAAGCTGCAGTCTGTAAAGAATAAATCAGTCCTTGGAATCTGAAATAGCAGTGGTAGCTTCAATCATCACGAGTTGTTGATTTTGGTTTTGTTTTAAAATAGGCACATTGTTCAGCAGTTCTCTCATCTCCCAGCATCCCAAATTTATGCTGTTTTGTGACCTTATGGATATACTATCTCCTGCTTTCTTCACACAAAGCTGAGAAGGGGAAATAATTTAAAAAGTACACAGTCATTGTGTCAGGAAATTTATGCTGGGTGTTAAGAAAAGCAATGTATTTTATGTAATCTTTTCCTGTGGGACTCAAGACATCCTTTTTCCTTGTTAGCTGCCCTTTGTTATTAAGTTGCCCTTCGCTTTTTCATACTGTTAGATATGACAGTGATGAGGTTGAAGAAATCTACTGAAAGAAGATTTAGTAGCCCATTTCTCCGGACCTCTGGCCCATTTTCATAAAACTCTGAACTAAATATTTGTTACAAAGCAACTTAGAATAGAGGCACAGGCGCTGAGGTTCAGCCATTGCACTTCTGAAACTGAAGTGGATGCATTAATCTAGAAACACAGATGTCTCTGAATGTGAACCATTAAAATTCTGCCTGTAGCAGGAATCTCCTGCAGCAGGAAACATAATCTGGTAGAATTTTGTTTCATATTCATTTAGATTCCAGTAGTTAAATCATTGTACAATGTATTGGCTGTTTTCCAGAGAATACATCCTGGGAAACTATTCAAGAAGGAACGATAAATAGATCAGTGAACTTTTATTTCCACGTCAGTAGCAGGAAGAAAAGTGAGAAATTGGTCTGACAGTGTTGCTGGGGTGATAAAAAGATATTTAATAGCAACCAAGTATAAAACCCAAATTAGGGATTTGAAAGCCAAACAGGAGTCAATTTGACAAATATCAATATAGCGATGTAAATGTAAATCATTCATTACTCTCATTTCCTAGGGGACTGAGAGTTTATCAGATTTATGCATCCTCTTGTTAAGACACTGTGCCAAACAGCAGTTAGGATTTCTAAACAGCCAGAGCTACACATGGCCTGACTAATGGCAACAAGGCACTGGACCAGAAGCCCAGGAGTTTGCCACCCATGTTGCTGCAGCCTGCTTGGTAAAATCAAGCCTCAGACTAGGAGGGCAGAGAAGCACTTCACCCTTGTAAAACAAAAGCAGCTGCCTTTACAACACAGGTTTTACATCTTTGACAAACTCTGCTTTTTCAGGCTCTTCCAGCACAAAAGATGCAGCTGTAACGGTCTGGATTTGCTGGCAGCTGCTCCACTCTCTCCCTTCCCATCTCTCCTCCCAGCACCTCCAGTGTGTGAGCAGTGGTAATCCCAAGTTTTTAAATAATACACACGGTAAGAAGAGCTTGTGTGTCTGGGGAAACACAAACAGGTCCATATCTTTCCTGTACTGAGAATTCCAGAGCTGGACACAGTACTCCAGGCGGTGTCTCACCAGAGCAACACAGAGGGGGAGAGTCACCTCTCTCACCCCACTGGTCACGTTTCTTGTTGTGCAGTCCAGAATATAGTTGGCCTTGTTCAACCTCACCTTGAGCACACACTGCTGGCTCATGTGCAGCCTCTCATCTCCCAGCATCCCAAATCCTTCTGTGCATGGCTGCTCTTGATCAGCTCAACCCCAGCTTGTACTGATATTAGGAGCTGTCCCAACCCACATGCAGGACTTTGTACTTGGCCTTCTTGAACCTCACAAAACCTCACCCACTACTTGTATATTTTCCCTTAAATTAGTTTAATGGGTATTTATTTGCAAAAAAGTCCATGACATTTTATCAGGCTGTAGAATCATCTGAATTCCAGTTGATAGGTAAGAAACCACAGCAGCAGACATACAGTATAATGAAAGGGCAGGAAGCCCAAGTTTGCTACCATCAGCTGCTCCAATTAACTGCTCAACTGACTATTGTCCTTGATTTTCCTTTCCTTGCTATTTCAATCACCGAGCTGCTTTGGTCCTTCCATCTGCACACTTACTAGCTCCCAGCTGTGTAGAGGCCTAAGCAGAGTGGATGCCACTAAGTGAACACCACAATATTTTTACCTGTTGATCAGCTTAACTCCAGACAGAGTTGATGTACCAAAGCACGCACCTTTCATAGCACCCAATTGTTATTTTTCTATAGGGAACAGCCTTGCAGCAAGAAAAGAGGTTGTTACTCAGTACAGGTGACATTTCATAGCCTCCTGCACCACTGTTCAGAGTCACAAGACCCTCCAGCAACAGAAGAGCTGGACCACGTCTGTATGTCTGTCTGTCCTGCAAGAGGCATTTCAACACCTCTGAACTGTCACACTTACAGGTGAGTAAAATCTTTCCCAAAATGACAATGACAGAGTAGGAGAACACCCTCCTCCTAAGCCAAGTACCATTCTGCATTGCAATTTTTTCCAGAACAAAATTTACCAATTTCAGATCCTACCCTTTAACTGACTAGACTTCTTGCAAAGCATCCAGTCCCTCTCTGCTCCGTTGGCACTGGGAATCAGAAATTAATGTTTGATTACTTTTCCTCTAATGCTGAGGGAGGGAGGTAGCCAGAGAACCAGAGCTTTTGTATCTATCCAGAATACTTTTTTATCTATTCAAACAGATGATTAGGAAACTCGAGTGCTACAAAGCCTTAAAATGTAGAAAATACAGAAAGCCAGCGAACTTGATAAAGACACAATTACCTTGCACTTGTAACACTACCCACTCATATTCACACCAATTTTAATTACGCTTTTTTAAAGATAAAATTCCAATAAGTATTCATGCATACAGTATTTTTACAGAAAATCTGATACAAGGTGTTTGAGAGACAAGTAGTCTTTCACTGCTCAGAAACCCATTCCAAAATACAGAAAAGTCAATTTTACTCTTTTCCAAACTTATTTAACAGCCTTCAGGAGAACAGTTCCTTGCTACATATTTGGAGAGCATCTGCCTGTTTTGCTCAGTCTCTTTTGAGAAGGTTAATACAGAGGGGCGGAGGGTGGGGGGGAATCACAACCAATGATTTCCATTTTGGTTTGTTTAGTGATTCCTAGATGAGAATTACATATACAACACACTGCTCTAGAGGCTCAATGTCTTTGAGAAGCAGCACGGAAATGAAAGTATCTGGAGCAATGGGGATCTTGGTTTTCCCAATAACTTAAATCATAAAATGGTTTGTTTCATTGCAGAGAGCTTTATGGGCATCATAAGAGACTTATTTTTGAATTGTCCTTCTTCATCATTAAGGCATATTTATGGGAAGGAGACAAGTCTTACTCATTGTTTATGCCTGTAAGTAAGCAATTGCTTATACTTGCAAGTATCTAGTTTGGGGAGTGGGAAGAAAAAAACAATACTACCTCAAAATATTCCCCCACTCCTGTAAAATAGTTTACTAGAACTATTAATGAAATTCACACAAAAGAGATGGATTTTGAAAAATTTTACTTATATGGGCAGAAAATTTCAACGAAATTAACCTCCCCCTCTAATATTCAGTGAGACTAAATGTGGCTGAACTGCCTCCAAGAAGCAATGGGATTATTTTTTTTTTTGCTTCCCTTGGATTCAGCCTAGGACCCAGAGGTAGCATATATGGATCAAGGACCCATAAAAGCAAGGGTTCGGGAGCACACACTGAACTGTCTTTCTCCCTCCTCTCCACATGTATAAAGAGAGGACACAACTACAGGGAACATGCCTTAGGATACTGCACCAGATACCTGACATAAACCTGAGGTAATATGAAGGCCTGCACCAGTCAGAACTGCAATGCCAAAGAAACTCTTCCAATAAGCCTTCATTTTGTGGCAGAATGGTGCACTGAAATGCATGCCTTGAACTGCTACCTTCAAATAAAAAGCTCTTTTATTCAGCTGTATCACTATCCATATCATGACAAACTTGAGGCACTGCTGTTCATTTCAGTGGCCCAATAACATTTTTGAATTCTGCAACTAGCCTGAAATACTCATGTATAAGAACCAGAAAAAGGAAATTTTACAGTAATTATAGCTGAGTATGTGTTTAAAGACAAAGTTAAAAATTAGACAATGAATCCACTAACTCTTGCAGAATCTGGATTGAAAATCACATTCAAACTCAAAGGTCTGTCTTACTGTAGAATCCATTTTTCACCCAGGTGAGAAGCAGCTCCTGAAATGCTGGGACAGGTTTGGTGGGCTCATGGAGCAGTTTCTCTGGTTATTGGAAACCAATCTGCAAACTCTGAGTCTGCTTACAAGGCCCACAAGCAGAGGCAGACATCAGTGTTAAGCCACAGGCAGGTTATTCCAGAGCATATGACACAGGAGGGCAGGTCCAGGGAGCCAGCACAGCAGTGCATGGTTTGGCACTCTCGCAAGCACTGGGTGTCTCCACAAAAATCAGATGTAGCTAAAGCTTTGCCATCTACCCTGTGTATGGATGGCCCTGTGCCACCCCTCAGAATCTCTCTGCCATTTTTGTCTCTTTCTCTTCTCCTTGATGATAAGACACAAGTTCCTGTGGTATTGTGGGAGGGATTTGGCATCCCATGAAGTCTTTCACTGATTGTGAAGCTTTCCAAAATGACATTTCACAGTATCCATCCCACTTTGTACTTACATTCACTTTGATTCTTCTATGCAGAAGGATATGCACAGGTACAGAATCCATACAGAAACTCTTGAAAGCAACTCAGCATTTGGGATTCTTGTGGCAGATGCTTTCTTCATAGCCATGTGCTTACTTATGTCTAACTTTTCAGGGTGAGAGTTATCTCTTCCTTCAGGCCAAAACAGGCTACACTTAGCTGGCATTTGCACTTGTGACTCTAACCACAGTGTCAAAATGACTCCCCATTTCACATGTCCAGTTCCTGAGTGACTATTAAAAAATGATAATAAAAAATATTCTGAAAACATCCTCCAGTTTTATGCCCCCCCCACCTTGCAAAGACAAACAGCTATGGATATCTGGTTACCATAGCATATTAATATTAGTTTGTGCTTTCAGCTTACATAATTTGCACGTCAGAGAGACATAAATCCATCCTAAAATACTTTGTGTTTCTAACTTGTGTGAAAAAAACAGCACCTGAAACACATCTTCTTGCTCATCCATATATTGGATGTATTTACCCAAACTGCCTTCACCTTGCAAAGAAACAAGGGTATTTATAAACTTCAGTATAAAGCTAAACTACTGCAGAATACTTATTCTAGCAAGTGGACTTCATCTGAGAAATCTTACCTTTAAGGCTAGTAAAACACTATTATTTCTAAGACACTGATTGGCAGGAAGCCACAGGATTTGCTATTAAAAGATGCAAAACTAGAGTGGAATAGTGCTCTGTGTGTAAATTATGCATGTTTCTTATTAAATCAACTCTCTTTACCTCCTCCCCTCCTCCACTTATTACACAACTTGTCATCTCTTATTTACATGCCATATGATACACAACCCAAATAGAGAGGGCAAACATTCACAATATGTGCAGCAAAGAGAGATATTTGCATTTAAGACATGAATATGTATTAGGAGGCAACACATTCATGATACATATTTTAAAAGTGAGACTGTTTATTTTGACAAGCTTATTGCTAGAAATGCCACTATGTGCTCCCCCATGCCTCCCAGCATGGAGTTTGTTCTCTGACTCAATACACAACACCCATCCCTAGAAAGAGATCCGGCTAAGCCACTTTCAAAGCCATGGACTGAGAAGGAAGTCACAACACTGGCAGGTGGAAGCAGGAAATTCCTGGGGAACAGAGGGAGAGTCCAAATCATAGCATTGTCACTTTTCTGTCTTTTTTTTTTTTTTTTCCTCCTTCTCAATGTAACGTCTCTGTGAAATCAGATAATTTCTGTGCTAGAAAAAAGTACCACTTATGAAATTAGTATTGAAAAATGTTGGTGTTTGCTTCTGAAATCGAAACAGGAAGCCAGCCTTCCAGGGAAAAAAAGATAACCTCCTTCTGCCTTCCTTTTTTTTTTCTTTTTTTCCTTTTTCTTTTCCCTCTGGCTTTCTCTCAAGCAAATGGGTAAGGCCTAAAAGGTTGAGTTTATTACTTGAGATTTAGCTAGGCTTTATGCAGTTCCTTTTATTCCATAGATACTTGAATAACTATGGGCATTCACTTAGATCACCTGTTCTTGGATTCTACATTGATACAAAGAGCACAACAGTGCTGTTCGACCTCACAGAAGTGGTACAAGTATAAATCAACCTGTAAAAAAATGTTATATGAAGAGATACATAAGCTAGGCAGATAAACAGAAAGAGAAGCCTTCTGGGTCAAGGCACTGAACTCTAGAATCCAGGCTCTGCCACTCACCAGCCTTAATTCTCAATCCTATTTAATTTTCAGTTCCTCATCCACAGGTAAAAAGGAGTAATGCTTACCTTCCTCCCTAAAATGGCTGAAGGAATTAGACAGTTCTGAACTAGCTGGCCAAAGCTTAGACAGGAGGTGGCATGCTATCTTTTAGTAAAAGGGAGATGACAATTTTCTCATTACATTTTTCAAACATTTATATAAAATTATAAAAACAGTCAAACACATGTTTCACTTTCAGCCAAAATGTTATAACATATGGCTGCTTGTGTTTTCCCTTCAAATATTTTAAGATAGCAGCTTTATCACAAGCTTCTGTCTCCCCCCATTCAGAGATTTTGCTAATGCTTTGTGAAATGCAGGAGAAACCAAATATTCTGTTTTCTACTCCTCTATTTTATTTTACTTTGAGTTGATATAAACTTAGAGCTCCCTCTTCTTTTTGCACATATCCATGGGGTTGTTTGCTGCTTTGTCCAGAGTTTCTGAGCAGCTGTCTAGAAACAACAGTTAATAAAGTCAAATATGCAAGGTTCTGAGTGATGGAACTTGCAATGTTTACCAGAATGAAGGAACTGAAGCACTTATTCTGTACTGTGCTGTGCAATGTGCAGCAATTTTTAATGTGACAACCCCAGAGAACTTGTCAGATATACTAGAATTTTATAAGGGGTTTGCTGCTCTGTGGGGTTTTCCTGTTTTGTTTGGCTTTGGTTTGGTTTTTATGTTGTAGTCTTTATAACCACATACAACATCACAAATATCCATGGTGCTTTCTGGAAATAAATTGACACTACTGTATAAGGCTTACAATATGAGGAGGGGCTTGCTTGATTTATTTTGTTTACTTTATGCAAGAGCAAGAAAGGTGAGATATAGAGAGGGGCTGGGACAGAAAGGACATGGTTTGCATAGGAATGTAACTGATGGTTATTTGACATATAACCAGCATATTATTCACAGACTTTTAAAATATAAAGTCTTATAGGCTTATTGCCTGATCAGAATCCAAAAGAGTATATAGAAGATAAATTTATAGAACCACAGAATTGTTTTGGCTAGAAAAGACCTTCCAGATCATCAAGTCCAACCGTTAACCCAGCACTGCCAAGTCCACCACTAAGCCATGTCCATAAACACCACATGTACAGGTGTCCTTAAAAGCTCCAGGGACTTCATCACTTCCCTAGTCATCCTGTTCCAATGCTCAATAAGCATTTTGATGAAGAACTTTTTAATAATATCCGATCCAAACCTCCCTGGGTGCAACTTAAGGTCATTTCTTCTTGTCCTAGCAATTGTTACTTCGGAGAAAAGCACTCATTTGAACTGCTTAAACTTTCTGGCCACCAGGAGAGAAATGTGCTTAATTATGTCTCTTAATCCTTAAGAGAATAGCTGAACTTCAGAAAATTTGTATCATGACACCGATTCCACATGTCACTTAATGTGTTTTTGTTGTTCCACTTAAGGAGTTTGAAACCATGTCTGACACTGGTTTTAATTCATCTGAAATTCACTGATATTTACTTGCTAAATTAATGATTCAGAACAAAAAGTTTGCAAAGCAGCCAATACCATCGGATTTTCAAATATGTCAAGTCACAAGAGCCAACACTACCAAATCAGAAGACCACACAACAATTCAGGAACATTTTCTCTATGTAAGTTATGAATCCACAGTTAAAACTAAAAATGTTTAGTAGAAGGGCATGTAAAATGATATCTATTTTGGTCCTTTCTGTGACAGAATAAGGAGTAATTGTGCTTGGCAATTCTGTCAATCTACAAAGTTCTTCAGGTAGTTATTTTAGATCTAAATCAAACAGTGGATGGTTTCTACTTTTCTGGATAGGAAAGGATATCTGATATATCTTCACCAAGTTTTCTGGGGCACACAGAATACTCAAGGGAGCACCACAGTTCATTTTGTGAACCAGTAAGTAAGGCCATGCAGTGACACGGTCCTACCCTGCAGATACACCAAATTCCATTCTTTTTATTTCAGTCATTTTTGCAGTATGTGCAATTCTGTACACCACAATAACAAAAATCCTTCCACAGCTTTTGCTGAATCACATATTTTTATGTTACACTCTATACTGCATGCCAAAAAAGAGATGTGAAATTAACAAAAATACAATAAAGACAATAAAAAAACTCAATTTCTGGCCAAGAATAATGAAAACTATGAAGTTTCTTACAGAGTTAGCAGTACAGAATCTACTGTTACAGTCAATTAGACCATCAAACTACATCAAAGCACATTAGTATATGCTACAAGAAGAAAATCTTAAACATGTTGCAGGACTGCCTAAATATGTTTACAGGACCTTCTTTAGCATTATTTTGTTATCTGTCATATAATCTCAGAATAAAAAATAATTTTGACACAAGAGACAAATAAGGAAAGGAGAACAAGACTCTCAATGTTACTTTCTCAACAAACTGGAAGAACCTAAAACTGGTACCATTAGGTACTTAAATGATAAACTACAATGAAATAACCAACAGTAAAACCTATTATAAAAAACCAAAACAAACAAAAAAACCCCAAGCAAAAATCAAACCACTCTTCTGGGGATGAAAAAGGGGATCAAATGGTAGCATTTGTGAGTATCTACAATAATTGCTCAATTTTTTTTTCAAGTTTTTTTCACAGGGAAAACCAAAGCTAACTAAACCCAGGCAAGCCCAACCCACCCCAGGCCCATTCTTCCACATAGCTCCATCAACTTCCCATCCTCACTTCTCACAAGCCTCAAAAGGTGTGCACAGGCACAGGCTGAACCTGCTCCAGGAAATGATCCAGCATAGTTCACAAGAAAGCAAGAACACAGTCTTCCCCACGGTTACTACAACTGGGTCCTTTCTCCACAGCAGGAGAAACACAATGCAGTGGTGCCAAAATAACCTCACTGAGAGGACACAGGAGGAGTAACCCTTTAGACACCAAGACAGACACCAAGACACAAACAGAGCCACAGAGGACATGCCACCACCTGGTCATTCACAGTCACTGCCCTTCAAGAACAAGCAATTGCTTAAGGGGGAAAGCAGTGCCTTACAGAAAGCATCTCTAAAACACTGGACTTGACATAAATTTGACTGGTCACAGAGGAATGCTGCCCACTGGTGAGGCTCAATTTCAGAAAGCCCCTTAGCTACAGGAGAGTTTCCTTTCCCCACTCAATGGGATGACACTGATTCATGCATGCTGAGCTAAGAGCATGCACAAATGTTTGCAGGATCAGCATCAAATAACCACATTCCTCTTCAAAAGCTCTCTATATAATCTGCAGGAAGATTCACACCAATTATATATTTCATTGCTAATTATTCTAATTAAACTGACTGGTAGTACATTAGTGATTCAGACAGAAAACAAAATAGTCAGACTTTACATTCTCCTCCTCCACACTCCAGTGAAATCTCTAATGTATCTTATGATTTATTTATCTAAGCCCAAAAATACACTGAGAGTTTTTTAAAAAATCATCAGCTTCCTCCAGCCTCTTACAAAAAATCCACCCTGTACAGGGAGATGGTGATGCTGTTTAATGCCATCCTCACTGTTTCACAGTTCCAGTTTATAAAATCTTTCTGTACACTACCTGTGTACACTATCTGTGAGCACCAGAACAATTAGCTGTAATCTGTCACCATGAGCTGCCTGTGGGCAGCCTCTGGTATTGCAGCTACTGTATTGTAAAGTTTCTCGCTGATGGTTCACATCTCAGAGGATTTCCAGTGACTTAATGACTCACTTCTGTAGCCCCACATGCTCACAAGCCCCACTGTGTTTGCCCATAAGGGGCTAAGTGCCCTATGGAAAGCAGGAACAAAAATCCCTAATCCCTGTATTTAGGGGAGCTGCGATGTCTTGTTGAGAATGGATCTTGCCATGTTTTCGTGCTTTTGAAAATAAAACTAAGAAACACGGTTTTCTTGTGTCACTTCATATGAGTAAAGCACTATTATATCCCTCTATTTATACAGGCCTTTCCAAAAACATCATTAGGGTGAAGATTTGTGGTTCAAAGCCAATTGCTCAGAGTAGTGATTTCCAGAATGGAGATGACCTGTGCAGCACAGTTTCTCTTTTTGCCTGTGAATAATGATCAGCCTTCATTACTTGATGATTCCCTCCTTCCCTTCACCTCATTCCCATCGGTCTCACATGGGGCACAGGACAGATCATGCTGCCAAATGGAATATTGAATATAACTAAAGGATTGTTTCTTTCTCCCATGCCCCTTTACCCTGGATTAACCAATACACAGAATTTACTGCAGTGCTTATGAATGTGACTTTCTTCAGATGCTGAATAGACATGGCACAATTTTGCTACTTTATTCATGGTTTGGGGTTTTTTTGCAATTTAGAAGTGTCTTCCTGTTGACCTAAGGAACTTCTTCTATGCATAAGCAAAAAAGAAAAAAAATACATTAAATCAAATCTTTGATAAATCAAAAGAGTCTAGACTCACTTCTTTGTCTGGGTGATATTCTTAAGATGTCTGGCTTTATAGAACCAAGAGAAGATCATGATCTGCAGCTATATGTGACTGGGAATTGGAAGTACTTCAAAATCTGAAGAACTCAGCACCATGCTGTTCAAATCAATTCCTTACCAAGTACTCAAATAAAATAATAAAAAAGAAGCATTTAAATTGCCCTATAAGGTGCTGGCCCAGAGTTCCAATTGCTTCTAAAATAAGATCCAGGTGCTCTTAAAAGTCTAAAGCAGCTTTTTAATTTTAAATTGCTCTTTACTGCACGTGTCATGAATGCTGATCTTTAAAAAGCGTGTCTAAATCAAAACACTCCATATTGCCGGATAATTGTTTATAAAATATAAAAAAGCTGCATGAAGATAGCCCCAGTCAGGTTAAGTGGTAAGCCATGTTTAATATTTTCTCTAAGCAAAAGATAACAAAAAATAACCAAGAGTGGTTTGCTCTCTTTTCTCTGTACCTTCAAATAAGAAACTTTCACTCCAAGGTAAGTTACTAGTTCATTTCAACTGTGTCACACTTAGTACTACTCAGAGACACATTGTTACAATTATTTTATTGCATTGACGCCTAGAGACTTTGGAAAGGTTCTTACTAGTCTTTGGGAATAAAACAGATGTATTTCCTGTCCCTGAGAACTCATAGCTAAGTGTTTATAAACACACACAACAGCATGGCAAGAAACTGGGGACAAAAAATGACCACAGCAAAAGGAGTACTTTAGGTCTGAATTTGTATGCCTATATATATTAGAATAAAACTACAATTTGTGAAATCAGATAGAACGTCCCTGAAGAGTTTAAGAGATCACTTTTAGAAGTGATGGTGAAGAATATGTCCATCACACCTATACCTACTGCAGTCTGCTGCATGAAACATCGCTCTGCAGACACACCATGACTGATTGGAAGTATTGCCACTTTGGCAAAAAGGATCAACAATGAGAGCATCCATCCAATCCAGGTACAAAACTCAGTAAAGTATGATCCCACTGAACTACATGCCAAGACTTGGGTCCTATAAGGTTATTCCACTGAGAATGAAAACAGGATGGAAGCATAGGATCATCTAGTTTGGAAAACACCTTTAAAGGTCATCAAGTCAAATCACCAACCCAGCACTGCCAAATCTACCGCTAAACCGTAATCGTAAGCATCATATTTAAAGAACTTTTAAATAACTCCAGGAATGGTGACTAAATCACTTCCCTGAGCAGCCTCTTCCAGTGCTCAATAACCACTTTGGTGAAAATTTTTTTCCTAATAACTGACCTAAACCTCTCCTGATGTAACTTGAGGCTATTTCATATTGTTACCTGGGAGAAGAAACTGACACTCAACTCTCTACAAGTCTCCTTTTAGGTAGTTGTAGAGAACAATAAGGTGTCCTCTCAGCCTCCTTCTTTCCAGTCTAATCAAATCCAGTGCCCTCAGCCACTCCTCACGGGACTTGTCCTCTAGAACCGAGTGGCTTTCTAGAAGTCTCGAGAGTCAGGAAGCTTTAATGCAAGTATTTTTAAGCATTCATAAAGAAGTCAAATGAACAAAATTTTCCTTGCTCACAGCCATAGATGTCCTTTATAATAATCTCAGAGCCAAAAGGCTGTTCCCTAGGCTTCTCTTGGAACATTGGCTCTGCTGCTCTCCAAGCTGTATTAAAGCTTCCATGCTATTGTTTTTCAGATACAATCTCATTTTCATTCTACATTAGTGTCTGTTCCATTTTGTCTTGCTCTCCACTTTCTCACATTCAAAAATACATACCATGCCCAAATAAAACTAACATAAGCCCTTCCAGCCAGGTCATTCAGGACTTTCAGTAGCTCCCAGCTGGGGAAGAACAAGGACCCCCAGAACTGTCATAAAGTAAGGTGTAGCTTGAGATTTTGAATACAGTCTGAAGGCAATAGAGAGTTGTAAGGAAATCAACAACAATGTTATGAAAAACCTCAACTAACTGCTTCCAGAATAAACAAATCCTTCATAAATACTTCTCTTCAGTGCTGTGTGACACAGACCAGCCATCCTTTGAATTTCATAAAATAGCACCAACTTCTGGCAGAAAGAGGATTTCTGAATGACAACCACAGCATGTAACTTGGTCAGCAACCAAGTTCTACATATGTGTTATGTCACTGCCTCCTTTTCAGCTTTTCCTCACCACATCCATAATGAAGGGAAAAGGCAGGCAGATGGTCATTAAATTATGTATTCTCACCACAAAGATCCCCAGGAGTAGCCAAATTATACAACGCTTCACAAGAGACATGGAGATAAAAGTGGGCTCTTTAAATAGACTGACCTCCAACTCCAGCTGAAATCAGCAGCAAAAGCAGAATGATACAATGAAAAGGAGGAAAAAGTAATTAGCCTGCAACCACTGTGCTCCAGTTAAATGGATAAGAGCACATGGCTGCCTTGAAAGAGCATATCCAGATGGAAAGATGCATACTATGACAATGTAAACTCTGTGAACTTCATCATTATGTCAGAATCTTATTTTAAAATATTCCCAACTGATACAATTGAATGTATTCAAAACTACAGACCTCCTTGGTTTCCAAATTAATTAAAGATGCATGTATTCCTTGGGGTTCATAGTATTACCCCACTAAAAATAATATGAATATAAATTACTGATGCTCAGCTGAGGAGAGTATATGTACAGCTCCTCTAAACTAGAAAGAAAAATTTTCAATGGTTCCATAAAGTGTTATAATGGTTTCTTTTATTCTTAAACTCTGTGAATTGGAAATGTTTCCATCATAAAAGCTCAGAGACCAAACTATTACCAAGTTGGAGGAGTTACACAAAATGTGTTGTTTTCCATTAAAACTGGGACCTGAAACCACCTTCTTGCCCACAAAATTTAGGGGCACTTGAAGGTCAGGACATGGGTACTTTAAATCATGACAAAATCAGATCAAACCTGAAAAGCCAAGTCTAGAGCATAAATTGGAAAAACAAGCATGAAAGCCCTGTGAGCATTTTAATTTTTGTGCCAATGCATCAATTCAACGTTCATCAGTAAATTCAAAACGAATCAAAATGTGGCCAAAAATCTCCAGAAGTTGCAAAACAGCATTACATGCAAATTGAATTCAAAAATAAAAATTTTGGTTAGAATCAGTTATCATCGACATTTTCCAATATTATCAGAGCATCTCAATAAATTCCCAGGGAAAAGTATAAATTATTTATATCTGAAAAAGGAAAACTTGTCTGTAATATTTTGGACATGACTTCATTGTGGAGATATAAGGTTGAATATGACAGAAGACCAAGTAAGTCCCACCAAACTAAGAAAGAATGGACACTCCTTACCAAATGGCCTGAAGCTGTGTCTAGGGAGGTTTAGGCTGGATATCAGGAAAAGCATTTTTACCTAGAGGGGTGGTTGGGCACTGGAACAGGCTCCCCAGGGAAGTGGTCACAGCACCAGTCTGACAGAGTTCAAGAAGCATTTGCTCAACACTGTCAGACACATGGTGTGACTCTTGGGGGTGGTTCTGTGCAGAGCCAGAAGTTGGACTTGATGATCCTTGTAGGTCCCTTCCAACTCAGGATATTCAATGACAGCTTTTTTTATTAAGAGAAGGAGTAAGACTAATGCAAAGATGGCCAAGAATCTACTTCGGTATATAAATTAAAGAATCAAGAAAGCAAGCAGGCAAGCACAGGGCCTTCAACAAAATTAGACACACATGGGACTATAAAAAGAGTACTGAAACATCTGATGACAACGAACATAATGCCAATAACTTCAAACAGAGAAACAAAGGCATGGGAGTTTATACTGTACATTCCTGTACAGAATAGAAAAGACACATACATGACAGCTGAAAAGCTCAATATAAGCTGGAGAAGTGCAAATACAGTTTTAAAACAGGAAATGCCACTGTCAGTGAAAACAGTTCCTGCATCCATGTGGAACCTGAAGGGCAGCCACGGGAGTAAGACTGTTGAAGCTAGTCCAGTTCATTTGGCAGGGACACAGCACAAGCTTTTAAGTTTACCCCACTTACAAGGCAACAGCAGACTAATCAGCCCTCAAACAGCATTTAAAGTTAAATACAACAAGATACAGTGATCAACCTGATGTTTCCCTGAGGAGGCATATAGAAGGCATGTAGTGCATCACTTGGTTCTGCACCAGCAGCTGGTTCTACACCAATGGCATACACAAGCCAGCTGGTGCCATAGCTAGGCGATGAGTTTTTCCAAATATTTGAAAAACAAAAGCCTCAAACCTCATGTTTTTAATTGACTTGTTTTTTAATTGAAATTGACTTGAAAAACAAACCCGTCAATTGCCTCCAATTAAGTTTATCATGACAAATCCAGATTATGACAATGGAGTTTTCTGCTCCAAAAGCACAGCATTGCGGGTTGGTGGTGTGGAATAAAACTGAGCATCTCACAAAATTGTGACACTTACCTCAGATAGTTGCAGTTACTATTTTATGATGAATTTTAAACTGAAAAGTAGCTGAACCATAGACTGTAGGCTTTTTGAACACAAACAATTTTCATAGGGAGCTACAGCAATGACTCCAGTTCCAATGACTTACGTGCTCCTCTAGAGGAGACTGTTCAACCCAAGAATTGGCTTGTCACATATTTTTATTCTGCCATCTTTAAGTTGACATTTTGAACAAAAGGCAGATATATTTATACAGATCACCTACACAATCCACACCCAGACATTATGGATTTTATATGAATTGTCCAAAGTGCCCTAAAATTTTCTTAGCAAATAAGCAACTTTTTAGAGCCAGGATTGGTACAATTTTTCTTTGCTGCCAGCAGCAATGGCATGGTGGTGGCAGCAGTCACTCCAAGCCCTCTGCCAGAAACGGGATATTTTCAGCCCTGTGGCTTCCTCTTCTTCAGAGGCTAGTCTAACTAGTTTACATCTAGGATCTTCTTTTGGAGAGCACTAAGAGTGGCAAAGAAACAAGAGCAGAAATCACAATTCTGGTAGTTGATGCAATGTGGCTCTGCTTTGATTACCTGTTTTTACATGCTAAATTGTAAAGTTCTCAAGGGGAGAAAGAAAAAAAATCAACCCACCCCATTTTTGGGGGAAAAAAAAAAAAAATCAGGCAAAAATCAGGAGTTTGTAGTCTGGCCTGGTTACAATATTTCATACAATATATTTCTAAGCTACCAGCAAACACCAGGGAATATGGAAAACAGCAGTTCCAGGGAAATTGCTTTTACTTTCCTTTGCATAAACTTGAACTCTATCAATTCGTGCCAACAGCACATTCCTTTACTATGGTTTTAATGGTTTTAAGCCAAACCAGCTTAATGAACCTAGTATCCCTGGTCAATCAATATTTGAATAGAAGTCTTTTAAAAACACATTGGCAGTTTCTAAATCACTTATTCTCAGAGTTTCACAAGTGCTTTTTTCCTTCAGGAAACAATTTGTGTTAGACCCTAAAACCCCCTCACAGTAAACACAGAAGAGGCTCACGCTGCTGACAATCTCTCAGTTCCATTCTGATGCTACAGGTTAAGAATCAGTGTACTGAATCAATCAAGTGAATTATCTACTTACAAAGCAGCTCCAAATATTCCTGTTTACTGTAGGTTTATCGCAATCTGTCAGACTACTGAAGTCAAACCAGGCTTAAAATCTGTCCTGGAGATGTGTGAAGTTTGTGTATCTGTAAAAAATAGCTCATGAGAGGAAGGCATATGACTGAGGTAATCTGAAATGTGCATCTGCCTGCCCACGATAAAAGCATCCTTAGACTCTCTATCCAAGTTTAAAATACTACATATCTGATAGATAATTAAACTGCAGTGGAAGAGAGCAAAAGAATTTTATTTTTTTTAATGTTGAGCAGCTGACAGTATAGAATTCTTTCTTACCAAACCTGTTATTTAGGGTTAAGAAAGAGTGGGAGCACTGTAAAACCTTCTTTTTCCTGATATATTCCTTAGATAATTTTGAAAACATTTTTAATGGTCTCTTCTTTCTTTCTTTTTTCTTACCCTACTCATACAACAAAACTCTAAGACCTGAAATGGTTAAAATAAAAGTAAATATTAGAAAAATCTTGCTTAATTGCATATGCATATACATGACTGAGAACACTGTGTAAGAGTCATAGCTTTCATGGAGAACTGTCCTGAGAAAAAGTTGTGCAAAGTTAATGAGGCATGAATTAAGAACCATCAAATAGACAGCATGGCTAAAGGCAGTATTTACAAGAATGTCTTAGGATGATTAGAAACACTGATGAAAGTACATTAACAACAAAGAAATATCTAAAACTGCATGGGAAGAGGAAATAATTCAGCTGCACTGTTAAAAAGCACTTTTATTAATGTAGAGTAAATTATTTTATTGGCCATAGTATTTTAACATTTTAAATGTCATAAATACAAGAACAGATGAGAACTCCTCTCAGTTCTTTCTTAGTATTTCATGTCTGCAATCCAGTCACTCAAAAGTTAAAATGAAGGCAAAATTTTCAAGTGGCTTGAAACCGCTCAAAATGTTTCTACCAGCAACAACACAGAAATGTTTGCAAAGCCATGGAGAAATCTGACCACAGAGCACCCAACCTGGTTCCTCCACAGGCACGAATGACAAGGTAAGTGCTCAGTGCTGCTTGCAAACACAGACACGCTCTGGCTGGAGACATCTGCTGGAGGAATGGCTATAAAGAAATTGTTCACCAGGAAGGAACTGAGTTCCTCAAACATTTCCATAATCCCTGATCCTCTGGACATTGAAGCGGGATGTAAACAAGTACAGGTCATTCAGATTTCCATCTAAGCTAGTGCAGTATTGAACTGATTTTTAAGCATGTAGCTATTTCCTAACATAGGAAAATGACTACATGATCCCACATTTCATTTCTATGGCTCTCCTTGGGGCTGATTTACCAGGCAGAGGGCTCCTGGAAATCAGCCCCAACAGATGATCTTCCTGGGAGAGGATGTTACAGGCCACAGGTTCAGGGAGAGGCCATGCAGCTTTTACCAGCTCTCATACATAAGCACTCCCTCCTGACTTGTCAGGAGTACACTTGGTTTTATTCCATTATGTAAACGATGAGAAAATAACTCTTCTGTCTCCATAGCTTGAAGACAGGGGACCTGAAGAGGTTTAGTTGTACAGATAGAGAAGCCAGCTTCCAGCTCTGGTAGAGAGGAATCATCCTGCCCAAATATGACCACTCTCAATAAGAACAAAGACATCTACTTTCTCTCCTTTGCACATGCATTGCATTTCCCACACTGCACTAGAGAGGCAGAAAATGATGTTTGAGCTAGTGGAATAATATGATATTCCATATATATTGACTCAACATGACAGTATTTGTTTTCAGTTGAGACAATCTGTCTGATTCAAATGAGTTCAAGCTGAAAGACTAGCTGATTTAAAACGACAGGAAAAAAAGCACTGTGGCTGTCTTTAAATGCTGAGACAAGGAAGAGGCTCAAGAAAAAGCAGCAGTGATGGATGAGATAAAAACAAGAGGGAGTTATTATAAAATGGATTTTAAATAAATAGACACATTACTACCTGGGGTCTAAAAAGAAAAATCTCATCAAAACTTAATGATGTTCATATTTTTGAACTAGGCAGAGGAGGAAAAAATTCCCAGTACCAGCTTCTTATCAAGTGCTTGCCAATATAAGAAAATTAGAGCCTTTAGTTTTCAGACTTCCAACTTTGCATAAGTAGTTTGGAAAGATCTGGGAGAGAGTTCTCTTTCTTTTTAACAAGAAGGGTAATATAAATTACAGTTCCAGGTTTTGAGCTTACGCATATATATATATATTTGTAAAAATATACTAAGTGCATTAGGGCCTGAATAGAAAATGATGAATGATGCTCTGCTGGATATGGAGGAAAACTGTATAGCAGATTCCCTCCATGGGGAGAACTTTTATTTTTCCAGAAAGAGTTAATGACAGGAGGTCTTCAGCAGGCAAACTCTTGGAAGAAAGGGTGCCTCCAAAATATTAAGGCTTGGAAAGGAAGATATCTGATTAGATGAATTCAACCTGAGAATGGACCAAGATAAAACATTCAATTAGCCTGCAGCCTGACCCCACAGACTTCCAGTGGTGCTTGAAAAAGACGAGCTGTCTTTGACAGTCACACCATACAAAATGACTTCAAGGAAGTGTACCAGGAACAGAAAGCAAAAGCTAAAAGCAAATCTTGGCAGCAACAGAGGTTACCAAGTGGTTCTGAGTAAAGAAACATTCATTAGCATCAACAGAGACTTGATGAAAAAAGAGAAAAAATATGGTATTAAATTATGAGGATGAAATAAACCATAAAGGCACATACACAGGCACAATGCTATGGTGTAAATAAAATCACAGCTTTCAGCTGGATGAGGGAAAACAAGGTAAGTCTAATGGCACCTAAAAAACTCTTAAGCATAATCTTCTATGAACATCCCTTGGGAAGTGAATGCAGCAGGACTGCTCCCATTTCCTCCTTGGTCCAAAGGTCAATAATCCAAAGCTGCACTCACAGATCATCACCTGCAAGTTGTGCAGGGCATAGACCTCTGCTCTGACAAGACCAGGTGCTCTGAAGGCCTGAATGAACTGGGCAGGAGGTGCCAATCAACTTGACTCTCAGCCCTGAGTCAGGAAAGGTAGGACTTTAGCCACCTTATGGCTTAATTAGAAAAAATCCCATAGTCTTTATTTCCTGATTAAAGTCTTGGTCATTTCAATTAAAGACTCAATTCTTCATTAGTTTACATCAACCATGACCTAACATGAATCCAATTTTACAACAGATCTAGTAATTCAATAAAGACTTTGATCTAAGCTTTGGAGAACTTGCAGGTAGCATTTCCAATTATCAGCCCTCTTCTACATCCAGAAGCAAAAAACTCCCAAATCTGCAAATGAATCAGAAGCTTCTTCACAAAGAGAAGAGTTAGTATCATACTCTCTATTCAACGAAAGCATCTCTTTGCCACCAAATTTGGCATAATCTGATATAAAACATCTCACCAGAACTTTGTAAGTTCCTTTCGTTGTCAGAGAAAAATCTTCCTAAGATGGTATGTTCATCTCACAGTAACTCCATTAGTTAAAAATAATTTCATACAGGCTGTTTGTTCACCAATTTGAAATCTTAAGAGTGAAATCAGAAAAATAGTATCTAGAATCTGCTCTAGCATTGACTAGAGTATTATTAAAAAAAAAAATAACATCTCCAAACCCATCAAACTTCCAATAAACCAGCCCACCATGAAGCCTTGCAGTTCTTTAAAGCAGAGAATAAATCCCAAATTTCTGCTCCAAAATCTCTGTGGAAATGTGACAACAGGTTATGGCACTACATCTCTGCAATGCTCTGAAATAAACATAGCTCAAATAACTGCCCAAACAAATCCATGTCTTGTGATAGGTTAGGTATGCTGAATCTTCAAAATATAGGTTGCCTTTTTATACAGTCACAGACAAATCAGAAGAATAAAATCTCAAATGGCATTGAGAAAATGAATAGAATTTTCTCAGTGTCTCCTTTAATAAAGGAAAAAGGAACCTAAAAATAATCAGCTAGAGGCAAGTTCAAAAAATACAAGTAATATTACTTTATTCAATCCCCACTTAAGCTGCTGAATCCTTATGTTCCATGATATGCTGTAACTTTATCTTTTATATACAAAAACTTTTTAAATTATTTGAACTAAGTTATGAAAGTTATTCTAACAGCATTTTTTTTAACAAGTACAAAGGCATAAACTCCTGTTTAAGAACTCCCTGAGCTGCAGATCACTGAGAGCTGGAAGAACAATCTGGAAAGACACTTTTACATTTCTCTCATCCCATATTTCTTCACCATCACCAACTAGATGCAAGATGGAGTTAGACAGCCTCAAGCCTCATTCTGCATGCCTGCTGGTGGTAGTTCTTGTTTCTGATCATTGAAACTTCCAGTTCCATCCAAATGCTTCATCTATTACATGTTTATCAAAATGAACTAAAAGGGATGTAATTTTTTGTGTGTACTTATATGTGGGGGGATTTTCCCCTCTTCGCAGTATTTTTGTGTGCATTTTGGAACAGTTTGGTAGAGTCATGGAATATATCATCCCACAGACTCCCCTATTTCATGGCTTGTTGGCTTCTGCAGTGGGCTGTAACAGCCACAGATGGATAACATGAAAGCTACTTTTGGGTATCTATGGAAACAAATAGCTGAAGTCTGCTTCAGGGTCTTCTCTTCAGATCCTTCACCCATGCTAGGAAGGGGCAGGGAATTTCCCACAGTGTCCAATACAGAGAGGAGGCAAATGTGGCAGCAGGTGCTGGGAAGGTAAATGGGGAGCTGAGGTAGGTGAAAAGGCAGAGGAAGGAGAAGGATGCTGGAATTCAGAAATTAAACAAAAGAGAGAGCAGGACTAAGGGGAAAAGCAAATACAGATGAAGAGCAAGACTGTCCTTCCTATAAGCCTGTTTTATAGGCTCCATTGTGTATCTTATACCTTAACTGGTTCCATGAATTTCCTAGTTCACTGGTCTCTACCACCTGTTTGTGCAGGTTGACGTGAAAGGAAAAGGAAACACAGAAAACTCAGGTTTGTTTGTTTAGTCCTGCCAAGCTGATCCTTCAAATGTCATGCTGAATTACAAATGAATAACTTTTATTTTAAGAATATCAACACATTTTTACCAAAGCTTACTGAGTTTTTCACAAATTGTGACTTCAGAGAACATTTCAACAAAAACGTCCATTTCAGTAAACAAACTTATCCATTCTAACGATTTCACCCAATTCCATCAAGATGAATTTTAGCAAGTGTGTGTTGTCTTTGGGTGCTGCTTTATTTGCTCTGCAATTATTGAGGTTTAATAAAAGCTTTGGGTTAATAGCAAAACCTCCAGCTGGCTGTTCAAATCCACAAGGCAGCAGACACTCTGTCCTGCTGCTGAAAGCCAGAAGATACAAGTACAGGAAGCCCTCTCTGATTCCCAAACATGGCTACTTGTCTTCCTAAGCTCCTCTTCTCATAGCTCCAGACATCACATTCCATCTGGTCAAGTCAGGCTGTGTGACACCTCCTGATCTCATGTAAATCTTGTATGACCAGCTTTCAAAATAACATGTACTCTGGGCATTTGCCATATGCAGATAACCTGAGAACAGGTCCAAGCTACTTTCTTAGGAATAAGGAGTTAATGAGAATGCCAGTGCCAGCACATCTCAGCTGAAGGCTCCAATGCTATACATTAGTTAACAGTTAACATTTATTACACATGGACAGTCACACTCTAGATGGGCAAAATAATCATTGGAGCAAAGGAATTTATTATCATGTATCTCAGTCATTCACAACCTCCTTAAACACATTCAAATCAAGAAAAAAAACCCCCAGCTATTGAATAATTATCTTAAACAGTTTAAGTATAGCATTTGGGAACCCTGCAAGTTTGCACCTGCCTAAAATTACAGCCAGAAGAGCTAAAATTCAGCCCTGAATCAGCAAATTGGCTTTTAGTACATAAACATAGTATAATCTTAAATTCTGCTGTATCATACCCTGTCATGTTAGGCTTCATGTGTGAGAAGGAGTAAACTTCCTGGGATTTTCCTGGGAGACACAACATATCATTTGCATTCTAGCTTGGTGGAGATAGTGCTTTTCAGCCAGCATCAACATACATACACAGGGAAATGTAGGGGGGAGGTGTGTGTGCACGCCTGTGTGTGTGCCAGTTTCTTTACAGAGAAACATCTACCCAGAAAAGAAGAAAAAAACAGCAAGCATATCTGTCTCAGAATGGGGGACAGCACCAAGAATTCTCTGAGTATTTGTCCAAGTTCCCAATGGTTTCACTACAGAGGAGTTTTGTGTCCCTCATCAAATCATCAAGGGAACTACAGGCCCACCACTTTCAGTTCCTGGGAGTTGATATTGTAGTTAATCCTAGGCACATTAAGGATAAGAAAATCATCATGATTAGCCAACCAAGAAAAAGTCATGCCTGAACAACTTGACAAACTTCTAAGATGAAGTAGATCTACCTGGACTGGTAGATGAGGGAAGAGCAGTGGATATTTTCTACGTGGACTCCAATAAGGCCTTTGAAACCACCTCCTGTAAGATCCTCATAGAGGAGCTGCCGATGCAAGGAATGGATGAGCAGACAGAGAGTGAGGTGGATTGAAAACTGGCCAAGCCCAGAGCCTGGTTATCAGAGACAAATTCTAGTTAGATGCCAGTGACTAGCAGTGGGCCACAGGAGTGAGAACTGGATCATGTTTAGGATCTTCATTAATGACCTGCATGATGGGGCAGACTGTACCTTCAGCAAGTTTGTAGGCGACATGCCTGGAGCACTCAGGGGGCATCTTATCAATGTAATACCTGAAGGGAAGGTCCAAAGACAACAGAACTTGGCTTCTTTTTACTGATGGCTAGCAACAGAGCCAGAGGTAATGGGCACTAGTTGAAACTTAGGAACACATTAGGAAACATTTTTTCACTTGTGACAGTGACCAAGCACTGGCACAGGTTGCCCAGGAGTATGCAAAATCCCCCTCCTTTAGTAATATTCAAAACCTGTCTGACACAGTCCTGGGCAACTGACTCTAGGTGTCCTCACCTGAGCAGGATATGGACCATGTGACATCTAGAGGTCCCTTCTAACCTCACCAATTCTGTGTCTGGGAAACAAACAAACAACACCCACCCCCCCAAAAAAAAAACCAAAAAAACACCAAAACACACACACACACAAAAAACTAAACCCACAACTAAACAAAACAGGAAAACCACAGTTGAAAAAAAAATGAAGAAGAATACTTAGATGTCATTTCCAATCTCTGGAAACAGCACCAACCCACTCTACAAGAGCATCAACACATTTTCATTCTATATTTACATGTGTGGGTGGCATAATTGACACACACACACACACATGCACACACAGAACAGCAAAAAAAAAAAATTTCCTCAGCAACAGGCTGACATATTTTATCCAAATTCTCCCAGAGACAAATGTGCACAGATCACTCACTTTCAAGGATTATCTACATGTGTAGAGTAACTCCCTTATATCCCAGTATCTCTACATGCACAGTGAAATCCCACCAGCCTAAGCCCACATGCTTCAGCTGCATCTGGCCCAAGAGCAGCCATGCAGCCAGCCCCCAGTACTTTCCATGGATTTCAAAAGCACTTATATGCAAGACCACAACCTACACAGACCACAGCTTGTATTTCAGCCACCTTCAATTCAGCTACTCTGTGCTGACAAAACCTCCACACAACCAGAATTTCAGTAATACCTACATTTCAGCAATACTGTATCTTGATACAGCATGTTTGGATCTCCAAAGGGTTTAAGGTATCTGGAAATTCAAGACAATTTATGAAGGCAGTAAATCCACACTCCTCAGTTCTACTCCTGTTTTTGGGTTGCCATTTTATGATTTCTGTGTTGAATATACTCACTTCACTGGTAACTGGATTTTATTATTTTTTAATTATTACTTTGTCTGGTTTTTTCAGGTCTTGCTGCATCATTGATTGCCATCAGCAGAAGATTCTTTCAGTCAAATGATGTGTCCAGCTATACCTGAGTGACTCTGCTCAATTTAGTTCAGCAACTGGAACTTAATTAAAAATTCTGTTAAGAAGGTGCTGGCCAGAAAAGACTCATCATGGCAGAGTGGCATTCGCTTTGCAGCACTGATAGGGACATGAACTAATAAAAACTTTTTTTCCATATAAAATTAATTGTCTGGACTCTCATTAGACCGTAGGAACAACTGACATAAGATGAGAATCGTATCAGTGGGCAGATCTGTTCTGCAAGAATTACTCTATTCAGGCAATCACTTTCTAAATTAAAAACCACATCAAATAAAGGGAATCTCCATTACTACATCAGAATATATAATTTAAATCTACTTACCCTTCCAAACTGTATGTAAATGCACCCAAAGATATTCAGAGAACTGAGACGGCATAAAAGTTTTCATTGTGTCCTTTCCAAACAGGGGCATTTAATTTATTTTGACCTTTAATCCATTGCTTGGTTAATTTCCAGTATTTGTGTGATTACATACAGTGCAGCTAAATGCTTTTTTTCTATACAGAGAGCTAAAATTACCCATTTTTAGGCTAACTACTATATCACCCTAAATTTCAATTACATGGACACACTGATTTTGTAGCACTAAAACAATGGTGAGCGTTTTATTTCTATTTATAGTCTGGTTTTCTACCAGGGATAGGTCTAGTGGCTCTACAAGAGCAAACTAAGAAAAGTAGAATAACATCAAAAAACCCTTAACTTTCCAGTTCAGGCTGGTGCTGGCCTGAACTGGAAAAATTTCATAGGACACAACGATTGGAATAAATGGGAATAAATGGAACAAAATCCTAAAAGTCTGAAAAACTTGGCTGAAAAAACTAAATTAAAAGACCCCTAAATTTAAAATTCTGCTTTCTGTATATGCTCACCATTATTATTTTTATCTTTTCATAGATCAGACAATTCTATGCTGAATGCTAACACTCTTGAAAAGAGAGGGATGAATATGCGCACAAAATTAACTGGATTTAATAAATTCCTCATTTTCTCTTACATACTTTCTATTATCTTTTTAAAGTCACACCTTTTAGCTTGATTAACCACAATCACTCAGCTATAACTTTTAAGTAAAATAACCAACAAGATGTTATTAAAAATATTACATTCCATTCTATTTTCTATAGTTACAATTTGAATTTCTGTAAGATACCATGTTTCTTTCCAGTTATCAAAAAAAATTATTTCCATGATAGAGTAAAATAACACAAAGCAGGATTTTAATCAAACGTGCAACGTGCAACACAAGGCAAATGGATAAGGTAAATACATTAATTTTACTAACTGCAACAATTAATCCAACTGTAATGCTACAAATTTGCTAGTCAAGATACCAAGCTATTTGGTCAAGCCATCAAATCCCTTGCCAACTAATAATAAATCCTCCTCTCTTCCACAGTATTCCTCTTCTTTAAATTGTAATGCCTGGTGGTCACTATCACTATTTGAGCTATTCTTATATCTTTTATGAAAAAATAAGGCCTAAAGGGAAAAGTTTTATGATGCTTCGTGCTTTATTCATCTTGATTTTTAATCTAGATTCCAAAGAGAAGTTCAAAGCTTCTGATTCAAAGTGTGTTAGGGTTAATGGAAAATCTCCCTTCACTCTTGTAAGATTATGCCACAGATTGCTTCAGATGGCTTCAGATGGCTTCAGATTGCTTCTTCTCTTTCCTGCTATTGCTATTTCAATTTGGCCTCAGTTTGTCTATGCCATCCTAAAGTGCCAGAAGAATCAATTTTATTTTATTAAACACTCACCTCAAACCACTGGCCGTGCGACTGCATTTTAAGGATGACACAAGGATCTGGTTTTGAGAGGGCATCCCTGTCTGATATGCCTTTGCATGCAACTCGCAATTCCACTTTAGTCAGGCATGGGCTGTTAAAAATTCCCAGTGTATTGGCTGCTGATTCATAGATGTTGCTCATTTTCTTCATTCCTTGTTCTGAAAGAGAGAAAAGGTCTATTAAGGATGGTGCACACATGGTACAGCCCCTCCTTCCACAGAGAAACCAGTGCAAAGTTCTGCTAGACAGTAACAGTGTATGAGAACCAGAGCATGAGGGGAAAGAATAAAATCAAAGGAATACCTATAGAAAAAAGAAATAATCATCTTATATGTTGATAAGTAAGTTCAGAATAAAATTTTCCACCATGCCTCTGAACTCTGGGGGTGAGCTGTGACCTTGACTTCCAGCTCTCTTCCTGCTTATAGAGCCACATTTCCCCAAGCCAAAGGATAGACGAACAGCTTGGTAATTCTGAATTTCTTATGATAACACCTTAACAAGGGTAAATTAAATTTGGTCAACACTCCTTCAATCTGCTTTTATTTCTCTCTATTTTTTCTAAAGAGTATGCACTTCTTACACAAACTTTTGGCATAAATGCCATACAAGGCCCCTTTCATACCAACCTTAAATTCCAAAATACATTTCACTGTTTCCACACTTAATGGAGAAGATTATCTGTCTCCATTCCTAAGCAAGTAGCCAAGATTGATGTTCTAAACAGAAGGGCAGGGTATTTATGCTGCCATGTCTTGTTTTTATGGAGTGTTTGTTCTTTTGGGTCAGGAATCAGAGCGACATGAGCACAGATAGCTGGAATAACAGGGACCTCCAACCCTTACTTCATTATGAACACCACCACCAGTCTTGTGGCTCAAGAACTGCTCTCAACAAATGCAATGAAAATATTTAAACACAGAGCTTACCAAAAATCCCCATATGACCATTTTTGCATCAATAAAGAATAAGGGAACACTATAATTTGCATATTTGTTCTGAGCTTCACAGCCTGACCCTTTAAAAAGCTGCTTCCTAATACATGGATTAGTGCCTTCATCACTTTACCCCATACCTAACAGCCACAAAAAATGAATCTCATGCTTCTAGCAGGCAGATTTGTCTTGCCATTTTATCAGCAAGACATTTTAGTGGCCTTTTTCAAACCTTTTCACTGTCTATTCCACAACACTCTGTTCTCAGAGGTTAATGATTTTTGAGAACTGTTTTGATAAAAATCACATTTCAGAGATATGGAAATGAAAGTGAAGTTTTCTTTCCCCAAATCTGCTGAGCTAAAAATAAACTCAAAACCCGCAAAATCATGCCTATCCAGTTTTCCTATGAATTAGAAAGGTAAAATTAGAAAGACATTTCCCAATTCAGAGTAAGGGGAGTTGGCAATAGAGTGTGAATCTCTAATACATACAGATAAATTTCAGGAGTGCAAGTCTGAATGATGAGGCAGATTATCTGTTCCCCTGGCATAATGGATAAAAGCTTTTTAACAACTTAGAATTCTTCCAATCTATACAACTTACTGTGTGACCATTGACCTGCTGTGACTACCCCATTCAGACATAAGTGAAGTGAGCACGAGTGGACCCCAATGACCCTCTGAAGCTCAGGCTCTATAGGCATATTTGAAATGTGAGCCCCACTGCAAACACAGTGCCTGACATCCTAAAATCAAAACAGTCACCTTCAGCTCCTTCCAGTTACTGCTAAATATTGTCACCTAAACTACTGTTCCTTGGATTTACTGCTAGGAAAGAAACATGACTGAGAAATAGGCAAAACACTTTTAAACAACACATGGAAAAGGTAATGATACTGGGCTACGTTATAAAGCAAGGGACTGGAGAGACTGTTGTCTAATTATTCATCATTTTGTAAACCCATCTCCTTCAGAAAGCTGCTCCACAAGCTCATCCCACACATTTACAAGACGTTTTTACATGTTGCCCTTTCCAAATTGAAATCCATTTGAAAATTGGGTTAATTCTGTCTCATACACATCATGCATCATTAATAAAATGTCATCCTTTGTGCAGAAATAGTCTGGTGATTTAATTAAACTGGATGATTTCAACACTGAAGAGAAGAGGAAAAAGTAGCAGTGAGGGGGAGAGATGTATTTTTCTCCCTCCTACAATAATTATACATTGGTTTTTCGGAACAGCAGGTAAGTATAAAAATTATATTTCTTTTTACCACTACAACTATTATTTCAGCTTTTGCAAGTTCTAAATTTATCAATGGAAAATATCAAGCCACATCCTTATTCTTTTGTCTCATTATATTCTTCTTTTAATATAATCACCAGCTTGGGCTGTTGTGCTGATGTCACATCACCAGGAAGCTGGAGGCCTGGAAAACAGATTTTGAGCCCACTGAAAGTGGCTAAAAACAGTATTGTTTTGCACAGACATAGACAAGTTCGATTGCATAAGAAGTTTTTTTGTCAATTAACTACGTACATTATTGATGGAGGAAAAAATTATTCATTTTCCTTTGCTACAAATTCTTCCTTTTTCAATTCATTACAACCTTATTACTGCTTCAACGTCCACACAGTTTAAATATTCACTGAAAATGAGCTGTATCCATTAGAGGAAAGCAACAGCACAGATACAAAAAGTAAGTGAAATAAGTGATAGGTCACATATTTCTAAAGTTTTCATTTCATTGTTGCATACATTCTCCCTCGTTTCCTCTGGAAAACAGCAAAGTGGTGGATCATACGCTTCCCACACACACTTATTAGCCAGTGCTAGACTGAACAGAATGGGGAAGCAAAACCAGGCCTTCTGTTTTCACCACTCCATAGTGAAACATCAAGAAAACAGTACCAACTGGAAAAAAATTAAAACTGCACCATGCTGAAATTGAAACATACTAGGCTACCAAAAAAAAAAACAACAAAAAAACCCCCAACAAAACCAACCAACCAAAACCCTAACAAACAAACAAAAATAACCAAACCAAAGAATGTGTCACCTACAAAGAAAAAGTGAAAACCTTTAAGACCAGTCTCTGTCTCCAGTCTCTCAAACATATTCTATATCTGGCATATTTAGAGCTCCTTTACTAGAAATTAACGTGCTCTTTTGACCTTTATAAAGAGAGTCATGGCTCAAAATGATCGTATTGATATATATGATGAGATGGGGAACTAAGGACATGAAGCCAAATGCTTGTCAGTAGTGCCCAGTGACAGGACAGGAAGCAACTGGCACAAACTGAAATTCGGGAAATTCTGATTAAAAAAAAAGGGAATTTTTTACTATAACACATTTTTACTTGAACACTGCAATAATGTTCTCAGAGAACTTGTAGAGTCTTCATGTTTAGAGGCATCCAAAACTTGTCTGGACACAGCCCTGAGCAACCTACTTTGAGCACAGGCTTAGAAGAGATGATCTGCAGAGGTCCGTTCCACCCTCTTCTACTCTGTGACTAATCAACGAACAATCAAATTATAAACTTTTTAGGGTACAGATTGTCTCTGTGATATGTTATTGAACTAATGGATTATTTGGGTCCCTTGGATCCAAGGCCATGCAGAAAATAGAAATATATACATGAGCCCAGCATTTCTGGTATAAAGTAGTGCTACGAAGGCACCCATGTGTAGGTATTTCATTAAAAGCAACAGCACACGAGTTCAGAAAATTGTTGCCTGCCTAGGTAACTGGATTACAATAAAATTACACATTTGACAGCTACATCTTTCTCTGTTCAGGGGCACTAAATGGCTTAAAAATGTTCAGTTGTCTAGAGCCTGCAGAAGTAAGGATCTTTGTGACACAGAACACAACTAGTACATGCTTCTCTCTAGGAGCTAAAAGACTTGATTTCAGCTCACACAGTCAGATCCAACTCGTTACAAAATGGTGATCCACATAACCTCACCAGAACTCAGAACCAGGCTCCTTAGATTCACCATGAAATAAATCTAAGATGCTATCAGAATTCAGATTTCAAGATTACCCCTTTGCCCACAGTGTCATTTTGCCCTCCTACATACACAATGTCCAAAAAGCTTTTCTGCAAGTTATCTGGGGTTAAAGTGAAGAGATTGCTCTCTACAGCACCTTGTGAAAAATCAGAGCAACATTCACACTCAGCCTCACCTTCGGCTCAGGTAATAAGTGAGCAGCAAATGAGAAAGATGCTGAGATTAAAAGCAGTAACCAGTGTTCTTTGCATTTAGAGAAAGGTCTCGTTATTTAGAAACCTGTACTCCAAACCAAACTACACGCAAATGAATTTGGGGGTTGCAACCATATTTTGAGAGCCATGTCTGAATAATTTTACTGTCACTTTGGTCATGAAATGAAAATGAGCTAATAGCATCTGCCTGCTTCTGCAGAAGTAAACAGCAAGAGTCTGCTCCTGGAAAGGTAAATTATGTTTGCAGAATGTGCACGTGGTGGGAAACACTAATGGTAGAGCTGCATGAAATAAGATCTGTGAATAAGTGCCTCCAAAAGACAGCAGCCCTAAAAGCACTGGATGTTGTGACACTAACTGCTCCCTATGTATTTATATTTATAAATTATATATGGGAGAGACATTTAGTATTCAAAACACAAGAACAGCTTAACTCTCCAGACAGAAAGCTTTGTACCTACAGTTTCTGGATCTTCCAGGGTTTGAAGTCTAATAAAAGGAAGTATGAAAACCAAGTATGCAGATAGAAGCTTAAAATTAATAAAACTCAGATCATGTAAAACAAAACACAGTAAGGGCAAGATTTATAGAAAAGGCTGAAATTATGTTGGGTGTTCAGGTAGAAGAGTTCTTAAAAGTTCCTCGGTTTAGTAATTTGTTCAGCTCCAGCAGAATGTAGGCCATGGACCCCTTCAGGGAATGGGTAATTGAGATATGTAATTATTTTCCTTTAAGAAATTTTATGTAATTGGGAATTCCCAGTGTCTAATAATTACTGTATCAGCTGTTGGCACCAAGGCTTTCTTGGTTGTGAAATCAAATCCAATCCCTCACGTTCAGCAGTAAATAAGTTTTGTACAAATGGGGAAAGGTGGGAACTCATCAGGAGTTCCTGATTCAGCAAGGTCATGAAATTAATATTCCATGTGCTTAATCAGGAGCTCACTAAGGCATCTGGCTTGTCCAGGTCTGAACAGAGACCCCAGCATGACACGAAAAGAAGACCTATGTTCATTATAATATGTATTAAGGTTTTTTCATTATGACTAATCCTTGTTGCTGCTGTGGCCATTGCCTTGGCCTTTCTCTGGAAACTGCTCATGAACAATCAGTGCTATCTTAAAACAGTCATTCAATTACTTATCTTGGACCACGTTCCTAGACTCCTGGTTTTCAGCCATATCTCAAATCACTGCAAATGACTCCCCGCCTGTTGGCATTAAAAAATTATCCTGGTCAACATCAATTACATTATGAATTGCTACAGAAGTTTAAATGATCATAGATAATACAGACAAAATGCAAGCGGCCAAAATTAATTTGAATATGAATGATTATGTAATGAAAAGTCAATAGGTTAGCTAAACCCCTCCACAGGATATTTTGTGCAATTAAAAATACAATTTTTCCTCCTTCACTTTGATTATTTGACAACTATTAATGAAGATTTATTTAAAGTTACACCTACCAGAGTTTGATAAAGGCCTTTGAAAAATGAGCAATAAACTCAGTAAGGAAGGGGGATCTGGAGAATCCACAGCAATGCTATTGTGAACAATGAGACAGATCTGATAATGCAGCTTATCTATTTGGACAGAAAGGGAGAAGGTTCAGAACGAAGTGCCAGCAGTGTAAATGGAAATATATACACACTGACAGTTCAAAGGGACTCATTACCATAGAACCAGATGTTTAAATTATAAGGGGAAAAGGGAAAGACACTGGAAAGAAACTGAGACATCTCATGCATGACAAAACACTGTACAAAAGTGTGCTGCACCTATACAAATAACCTCATTTCAGTTAAGAGAAGGAAAATCTGCACAAGAAGTGTGCACTGGGAGATGCTCAAATGTGCCCCATTCTGGATGCTCTGAGTGACTCCCACTGAAGTCAGACTCAGTGCAAGGCAAAGCACTTTGCAAGAGTCAATGCTAAAATACATATATTTTATTATCCTCCACTGGAAGAGCAAATCTCAGATTCACCCTGGCTCCTTTAGCATGTAGGTAATGCCATCAGTCACCTCTTTCTTCACAGAATTCCCACTGTCTTCCTTCTTAGAATGCTGTAAAATATGCAGGGGAAGAGAAATCAAAAACTCACTAATACAAAAACCAGAAGACTGAGCAAATACAAGATCAAAATAACCTTCCTAGGGATATATGCAGATAACTCCCCTACTAGAAAGCAGTCTCAATGTTTTTTACTGGAGAAGCAGCAGAGATTTTTTTTTCCCCACAGAATTAAAGTTTGCTTCATTTACATTCACTAGATTAGTACCACTCATAAGGAGTCTGCCTCTCCAACAGCAAGGCTGGCTCTCAGGCTGGCTACAGAAGGTGTGTATTTGGTCTTGTTTATAAAATGATACATTCTAAGACAGATTGTTGGTTTAATGGGATAACTGAATGTATTTTATTTGGAACAGCGTAGAAGCTAGAGAGAAAACAGACTGGCTCATCTATGTGCTGACACCAGAATTCACACACAATTGTCCTATTGTCCTCTTATCCAGTCTTGTTTCCTCAAATATGCCTGTCCAAAGCCTTCACTTGCAACTCAATACTGTCAAGCAAAAACATTAAAGTCTCAGTGTTCCACTTCCCAACCATGAAAATGGCATATTTCACCTCAGAAAAACATTAATGAAAGTGGGATTGTTCTTCATTTCATTTCTCTTTGCAAAGCAATTAGAACTGATGTTCTACAGCCATTTCTCACCATCATAAAAGTTAAAAATGCATTTAAAAAGCAAGAAAAAGAAATGCCAGCAAAGTTCACACTGTTCTATACCATGACTCCCAGTGCTCATGATTAATAAGCAAGACTGAATAATATAAAACCCCAGCAAAATTCAGGCTTCCACAAGTAAATGATTTGCCTGCTGGTTTGGATGTTGGTTCTTAGAGTCTGGCTTGAGTCTGGCTACTCTTGAGAGAATACATGAAGCATAGGCAGGGATTAAGCATTAATACATGGAAAAGCTCAGGACCACTGAATCAACTTCAGACTCCACACTGAGGAGTTACACAGACACAAAAAATCCAAACCTATAATATGCAAGCAGTTTGCAAATATAAATGACATGTAAGCCTCGTAAATCAGAGAAATGTAATTGAATCTCTCTAATCAACAAATTCAAAGATACTACCATGTGATACTTATTCAACTGCTTATCATTAAAAGCCACTACAATTTTCTTAGGCTTGTCATTTCAGTTTGCTGCTTGCACTAAGTGACATATTAAATGAAACACAGGAACAAAAGTATATTCATAGATTTCATATTCATATATTCTGCAAGGACATGTATTTGCTGCTTTTTTAAAACTAGCTCTCCCAGTTAGGTATTAGAGGGAAAATAAAAGTGTCTTAGCAAGAAACAAAGCTTTACAACATAGTTATCCAAGAATCTTAAATAATTGGGTATTTTGCTATACTTCAAAGAAAGATAAGCCTGGAACAAAACCAAATAATCCCAGCACTCTAAGGTGTAGCAGTCAAAATTCTGATATAAAATAAATCCAACTGAGAACCTTCAGAACATGTTTGAGGCAAAATAATTCTTGAAATAATTAGACAATTCTGAACAAGATAGATGTATACTCTACTATGTTAATCCTTGCCTTATCATCTGCACTTGCATAAAATACATTTGAAATTAAAATTACCCTTTATCCATCCTACAAAAGTATACTGTCTATCAGCTGGAGGAGAATCACAGAATTGTTTAAGTTGAAAGACCTCTAAGATCAACTCCAGCCATTAATCCAGCACTGCCAACTCTACCACTAATCCATGTCTCTAGGCTCCAAATCTACACATCTTTTAAGTGTCTGCAAGGGTGCTGAATCAACCACTTCCCTGGGCAGCCTGTTCCAGTGCTTTACAACCCTTTTGGTGAAGAATTTTTGTCCTAATATCCATTCTAAACCTCCCCTAGTGCAACTTGAGGTCATTTCCTCTTGTAGTATGGCTCATAACTTGGGAATGAAGCGGCAAGTTGTGTTCCTCAGCTACACTCAATTACATCAGAGTATGTACATAAAGACATGTAATGTCTGGAAGAGTTTATCCATTTACAGATGTAACATATTGCAAACTGCTAATTTTCCTCAACAGATGGCTATAGTGGCTCTTCCCACAGCATGAAAATTATTCTAGAGGAGAAGCTGCTTCCTGCTTCTGATCCAAAGACAGGGACATCAAGAAGAGAAGCAAGGAAGGACTTCCCATTTACTGCTTAGTTATTGTATTTGCAATACAACCAGAAGGTACACCTGCTGTAAGTTGGCTCAGGGCTTGCTAGCAGTGTGAGAAAAACTGAATTTATCAATTACATAAGGGCCACATTGAGCCCAAAACTGGGACAGAGCTTTAAAGTCAAGTTGCTCTGTCAGGTAGGGCAGGAGGAGAAGAAAGGGAGCAATGGATAGTGCTGCAAGCAGTTGCTCTCTCTCTTCTCTTCATAGTTGCTCCCCCAACATGGTTTACCCCTTTCTCAGCAAGAAGCAGAACTCCTATGGTCTCCCAGGACTCTGACAGAACAAGGAGCAACCTGCCCACCCTCAGGGGATTTCTGGGTAGTGAACGCCTGTACCTGATGGCTGGAGCCAGTCCTGAGTTCATTCCCTTCACAACAGAGGTTCAGGGACAACACACTGGGGTTTGTACCACTAGTTAAGTTAGACCCTGAGCCTTTCTTAGCTTCTTGTCATTTACTTACTTTCTATTTTCTTTCCAAAATCCTTGATCAAATATTTGAAGAGTCAGCCATGAGACTTAGGCCAAGCACACATTGCCACTGTCTCAGCTAAATCAGCAAGGGAGACGATCACACTGCAGCTCCAGCTGCAGGCATGAGAAGAGCTATGACAGCCAAATTATATTTATATGGAGAGTGCTAATTTCTTTCCTAGTTTCATTTCTACTAGCTTATTCTGACTTTCCTCTAGGAAGTTATATCCTACTCCATATTGGGAGTGTTTTGCAATCACAGTACCACAATACAATGATAGACTCAGTCCCAGAAAAAACCAGTAGCTATTTTTGGTATCAAATTGATTCACAAAAGAATTGCAGCATGCTGTCAGCAAAAAGTCCTACCAGTGCCAAATGTACTGCTGGTGCCAGTGCCGTGCCATTCGTCTGCTGGCGTGTCCATGCTTCCCAGGATCTGTGCTCTACTGAGCTACCAAAGATGGGTCCTAACGCGTCAGGACACAGCGCAGCCTCACAGAGATCCTAACCTGGGCCCTGGGTGCAACAGAGCTTTGTCAGCAATGTTATAGTAGACCTACTTCCTTCTGACAGAGTGCCAAGACTTTGGCTAAATAACACTTTCAAAAACAAGCTCTAGAAACCCAAGACATGAAGAATTTTCAAGAGTTTCTCTCTCTCGGGAATTCTTGAGTTGTGAGAAATATCTATGTTGTCAATCAGCAATAAAGATGAGAAGCAAGATACTTGGAATGTCTTTTATAAAACTTTGACATGAGGTTGTCCCTTAAGCACTTCTAAAAGGAACCTATGAGTATACACAAGAGTTATGTCTTCCTTTTGAAATCTGCAAGTCCCCATCAGTCTTTGTTAGCATATACTGACAACGAAAGAGCAAAACAAACAATTCAGGTCTTACAGTGATTACAGAGATAGAGGTAGAGGGAAGGCGTTCTCAGTTCCTAAAATGATGCACACAAGAAAATGAACTCACATAATCAGTATTGATGGAAGCCCTACTGCCAACTGCCCCACACAAAAAACACTGGAACACCTGCTGGTCTTGACATCACTGTCTGGTAGGGGAACGTTTCATGAAATTCACATTAGGCAAGCAATACCCCTAAGATCTGGGCACATATTGCACAGGACTTCACCTACATTTATCTGTCTTTAAAGGACAAATTTATACAAAGTGCAATAAAGTCCATGAAAGACCCTCTGCTAACAGAGAGAAATACCTGTAAGCCAGCAGTGATGGCACTCAAGGGAGAAGAGGCACCAGAGGCTGGTATTGAAGCCCCAGCCAGATGTTTCCACTTCACAAATGCAACCTCTATGGTCAAATTATCTACGACACAGTTCTGTATGAATTGGGATTTGAAAGTAATTTCCAGGCTTTCTCTCCAGACCTGTGAAATTCTTAATTCCTTCCCTGACCTGCCCTTTGCTGAGTATGATTGCTCTCCAAACAGAAATTTATACACTCTCTTACAGTTTGTTGAAAGACAGTTGCAAAGCATCAGGGACATAAGGAATGAATGGTAAGGCACAGACACCATTATATTTCTAAGAGCAAAGAAGAGTAGAACTAGCCTCAGTAGGTATCCCATCATACCAAAAAGGAGTGTTGGTAACTAAACTGGGTCCCAGATATTCCAGGAGAGAATATTAGAAAAATTTAGAACACGTTAAAACCTGATTGTTGCTCAGATTGTTGTCTTCCTTGTTCCAGTATTTATATCTGTGTTCACTCTGAATGGATAGCCATTGGGCTCCTCTATACCTACATATACTTAGAATTAGGAAAATGCATGTTGGCTGTAACCAAAATGCAACTGTACCAACAAAAAAATATTCAAATCAACCTTTGAGTTCTTCAGCGGTACAAGGCATTTCCCATGCACTGTGTGTCTATCTATGTCTTATTCCTGATCTGCATTGATGCAGTGCAAATAGAACCAATAGTCAGAGATATTTTTCATAATTTAAAAAGAATTTTTATTTCATAATTTCATATAATTACTGGTCTAATGCATGAACATGTTTCAGTGTACACAAGTATAGGGTAACTCCAAAATGAAGAGATTCAAAAGGCCTTCTTAAGCATGGAATCCTAGACCTTCATTTTTGTTCCTCTTAACTAGTAGAAGATTTGGGTTTTATTTTCTTCTCTAGTGTCAGCAACCCCCTTAAGTAAAGGTGCTTGGAGAGGAAAAAAACAAGCAAAAACCCCATGCAAATTAATAATAGAGAACATGGGTTATAGTAAATGCATGTCCTCACAAATCAGCCCACCCAATGCATGTCCATCAAAATCTCAGTGACAGGTGCTTTTGTAACTTATTTATGGTATCAAATCAACCCTTGGATACCTGTGGAAAAGATGCACTAAAAAATTCTAAAACATTTTGAAAAGATATGCACTTTTACAAGAATTTTGCTGTTTCAGTCATAAGAACTCTTTTCCAATTGCAAAGATTACAGCAATTCAGTTCTGACCCAATGAATGATGGATGACACTCTTTATGCTCTGGAGTCAACATGTAAATTTTACCTGTAATTTCTGCCCTCTACAAAAATTGGGTTATACAATAATGAGGTGCTTGACGGCTGTTGCATTAAGTCTGTAATGAGATTGAATGCACAGTCACACCATTTAGTGTTTTAAATTGCTTCAACTTCAGAGTAAATACATCAACAAAGGTTGAGCTGGGATATTAAGTGCAGAGCAGTACATCAAAATAAGATGTTAACTTGCTGATGTTACATGAAAATTATTTCCATATTTCACTGAAGAATTCTTCAAATGATTCACTTGTGTAATTTGTTATTAAATGAAGCACACAGAGGCATCTTAAACATTACCTTAATTGAAGGTAGGAATAACACGGGCAAATATTCAATACTTGCTGTAGGAAAATGCCAGTTCTTCTAATGAGATTTTTACCATAAGCTAGAAAGCCTGACATGAATTACTTTTCCTATGTGTGCTGGCTCTTAATTTTACCTTTTACAAGAAACTAGGCATTTTACAACATGCTAAGAAAACTGTTTCAGTCAAACGATTACTGCAGCATTTCTTATTTAGCTACTTCCAGTGTGAAGTTTCAGCTTGCTTTGTTCATTCCTCCCCCTTTTTTGGCCCCTGAGCAGCCATGTTCTTTCCATCTATGGTAAGTAACCTATGACCATTTCAGATTTCTGCCAAGATTATGCTTTCAAGTGAAATAGGTTGCCCAAGAAAATTTTCAGATCAGTTTGAATATACCTACATCATGTTTCCCAGTGACACTACAAAGGAGATCTTTAATTCTCAGTCACTTTGACATCTGACAAGTGCTGCAGTCAAATTGCACTGGATCTTCAGTACAGTTAATGCAGGCCAATTGTCGAATAAGAGTAATTTAGTTTGAGAGGGATCTCTGGGAGTTTCTATTTCCCATCCTTCACTTAAAGCAGATCTAGTTCAGGTGAGCTCTGGCTGTCTCCAATGATGAAGATCCCACTACCTCTCCATGCCTCTCTTCCAGCATTTGACCTCTGACAAAATTCATTGTTAGCTTTCCTTGTTACAGCTTATGCCTGCTGCCAAACATCCTACCACTGTCCCTCCAAGAAAACCCTGGCTGCACCTTCTCAGGTGACAGCAGTAAGATCACATTCCCTTAACCTTCTCCTTGTAACACTAAACAAAGCTAGGATCCTTCCAGGACTCCTTTTGACTTCACTGACCTAGCTAGTGTGTCAGCAGGTCTGTTTAACTCAGTTAAAATAATTTAGGACTAAAAAGGAAAAAAGATCTCTGCAATTTCCTGCATGTTATGGGCAGAATACAGGGTGTAGAAGACCATAGTTGTATTAAACAAGCAGCATTTTCCAGCTCGATCTGCATCCATAACTGGCTTTTCAGAAAGCCATTTGCAATGACAACTTTGGCTGGTCAAACTCTACCAACAAAAATGCAAGCTCTTGAACACCTCACTTACACACTGCCTACAGAGTAACTATTAATACAGAGAAAAACATCTTTTATGGGGGAGTAGTACTTCCCATGCATTTCTTCAAGGGACACTCAAGAAAGGTTATAGAAATTATTGCAAGTTTAGTCTAGTTGTTATAATGATGTTTCAGAGCAGAAAGGTGGCTTAATAGAATACAGTGATAAATAGAGAAGACTGTTTAAAACCTTATCTTTTACTCCTTGGTATTTTGAATTCCTGAATAAATCCTTTCAGTCAGTGAACATACTTTGAGATCAGACAAATGGTATTTTGAGATTCTTTTTTCCCCTCAGAATTTTGTTCAAGCAAAGATTGTACTGAGAAAATTAAATATTTTAAGTTGCTTTACTTCCTGACTGTTCAAAATGGGTTCTAATTTCTGCTTGCCATATTTTTAAATTAAAGTTTTAATTAAAATTGCGATGCAATTTTGAAGGTACTAACCACTTTTTTTTCCTCAGCTTATCTATCTGCTGTCCAGTACAATTAGTATTTCTTATTATGTGAAATCTAGCAGTCTGCTAAAAATTTTTGTCTTAGCTTCAACCTGCTGTCCAAAATGAAACCACTTCAAATCTACCCATTACATGAAATTGTCTTGGAAAATTAAAAGTACTTTGGTGACAAACTTATTGAAATAGACTCTGGTAAAGCCTCTTTAGTTTGTTATCAATATAATGGGTTTCTTAATTGTCACAGAGATTGCAATTTTTACCTTTGCTGGATTTTGTGTTTTCTGTTGTATGCTGTCCCTGCCTTTCCCCAGTAGTTAAAGCAATGACCAAAGAGATAGCTCAGAGAAGAAGCTGTATTTTCTATTGCCTTATTTCCAATATTCTCATCTTCAGTTCCTTATCACTAAAAATTGCTTCATGTTTTGTACTTTTCAAACAATAGCCTCAAACTCCCCTAACACTAAGATAAAAGCTCCAAGACATCAAAACCTGATTTTGTTGTCCCCATCTACGACAGAGAATACTATCCTTAGAATTAGACAGAGGATCACACGAAAGTTTTCTGTCAAAGAAAAAAACAGAAAATGCTACCTCAAAAACAGCTTTAAGTAAAAAAAAAAAATATAGTTCTGATTATGCTATGTTTAGTCTAGCAAAGGTTAAAGGCCACAAAATCATCTTTTTAATCTGACTGCATGAAAACTCAAAATATTTTGCCCAAATATCACTCAATTTCTCACCACTAATCAGGCATTTCGATTTTTGCCATGTATAAAATAACTTTATTTAAGCTACGTCTTTTGCAGTGGTGTGTTTCAGGAAATGCTCACCCCTCATTTGTAATGATCTAAAGTCAGGGAACCCTTGATATTGCCCCTCAAGCACCTACAGGCTGAAAACTCCTAAGCTGACACAGCACAGACCCCAAGTGGGAGGAACTCAACCCTGTTCTGTCACTCCAATGTCTTCTTCATTTACAGTAAAATACACAATAGTGCATACAAATACCAAACAAATGTGTAAAACTGCATTGTTTACCTAACAGCCAGCAGTCAGCCAGCTTCCATGAGAGCAAACCCAACTCTTCACAGAAAAGAAACTATTTCAACCTAGCCTGGCTCAGCCAGTTGTCTGGCATGATCTTACCCAGTACTGAACTGGCAAGTACTTGTTACCACTGTGTCACCAAAATCAGGACCTGACATCAAGAGAGACTGAGCACTTCATTGCATTTGAATAACACTCTGTGTTTTTTTCTAAGAAGGGGAAAGAGACTATCCAAAGAGTAAGTAGACTGAAACTACTCCAATGCAGAATGCCAAATTGCACCTCAGCTTCTCAACCACCAACCTCTGTGTCCAAGGACCTGACATTTCCAAACAGCAAATAACTCAAAGACCACATTGTTCCTCACATTTCCTATCTGTTAATAAGGATGGAGTGGTCCTGCTTCTGTCCTGGCCTGATGCTGTAGAAAGATTAGGCTGAGGAAACCACCGATGGATGCTACACTTTGTTATGTCATTCTAATCTCTGCCCTTTCCACTTGTAAGATTTCTGCTTTATTTTCCTTTACCACTCATTTCAAATGCACAACTGTCACTCAAGGTCAAACCACACAGCAACAGGTGAATCCCTCAGATAATTAAGTTTTGGCTTCATATAGCACTGTGACTATCAGAATTCAAATATTTAGCTAATACAATTTATGGTGGAAAGGGTATGGCAAATAGGAGAGACATATTAGTTGGTGGTTTGTTGCACAACAAAACTATTAGCACTCACTTGTGCCTGTCCAGTTCATTACAACCACTGCTCAGATAAGCTCACAAATGCTCATATATCCCTGTCTGATTACAGGCAGGCCACAAATACACCTATAAATACCATGTTTACCAGTGACCTAGAGAGAAGAAACAGCACCTCTGGCCAGCTGTCTCTCTGCTGATCATGGGGAGTCAAGACAGGCATCTGTCCTACAACCTACATTTTAAAATAAGGGAAAATATCAGGTGGGAGGCCAATTCCACATTGTCCTTCATGCAGTCTGCGCTTACCCAAACAACCTGTAGGATTTCCTATACTCATCCACCTTAGATGAGCAAATTTTTAGGTACAAATTACTGCACTGGATCCTACTTCACGAATTCCAATTCAAAACACAGTCTCCACACAAAGTAATGAACTTCATTTATCAGCCTGTTGCCTGAGGGACGCAGAGATGACCTCCAAGTAATCACAAGATAGACAACGACTCTGCCTATTCAAAGACAAGACAGTCTTCACAAACCACAAAAGGTAAGACTAAAGCCAGTTTCCCTTTTTACCTCAAAATAAAAGATCCAAACCAAAACCACACACAATTCTTGTCCTCAGAGAGGATATGAGGCCTAAATACACAGTTGCTGTAACTGAACAAGCTCCTGTGAAATTGAATTGATTCTTTTTCCAATGTTGTTTTTCCAAGACTAAAATTTGGAAAACTAATTTTATCCTCTACTGCCAACAGAGTAGCTGTACCCACATGCTCTTTGGTTAGAAAAGAGGTATTTGGCACAACAGCTCATCTTGCCAATTACCAAAAGAGGCCAACCCTTTTGGAGTGACAGTGATGTTGCAGTGGCTGTGGCTTCCACAGCCACACTGACCACAGTCAAAATCCTTGTCACCTCTAGAGGCAGAAGCTTAGATTTGACACAGACAGAATTTTTCCAAAAGTATATCGTGCTAGAAAAGCACAAACTACCCAAACCACAACTTTTAATTCCCCTAGATCAGTTATTCTATGGTATTTAGTAGGGATTATTGAGACTCTGGCAATAGCATGGTCAAACAGGACCACAAAAGCCATGTGAGAAGTAAGAAAAGGACAGAGACCATTAGAGATTAGTTATGAACACAGCAAGGTGTTCCTGCCTGACCACCACTCTTAGTGGGAGCTCAGACATGTAACATGCAGGATTGAGAGCTCTTGAGAAGCCGGAAGCCAGTGTTCCCCTCAAAAAACCACAGTAAGCAATGATTTCTCATTAAACCCTTTTAGAAAGCGTCTGCCTCTGACTTTCCTTTTCTGTTTATTTTTCTTTGCCAAACTTATCACAGTCCTTCTGTCCCAGCTCCACCTCGGCCAGCTGCCCAACCTTTTTTGACAGCACTGCAATGTCACTCCTATTGCCAGCTATGGACAGCAGAGTCTGCTGGTCTAGAATGAGATTTGCTAGAAGAGAGGGGGAATGAAGAGAACATATACACAGTGTGGCCCTAATGTTCTCTCTCCCCCACACAAATAAGAAAGTAGATCTGGTCTGCTGAGTCAAATGTATCCTGTAAATTTCCCTGCACAGAATCTACATCTGCTCCAAAAAGGGTGATGATTATTACTACAGGTGACCATAATAATACCAGGCCCACCTGCCTTCACTCAAAAAAGAGAAGTAATGTCTCCCTATTTTCCCTTCAGAGCAGGAAGGAACACAACTTTAAAACAGGTATTTTTCTATGCCAGTCTAAGAGAAAACCCTCTTTCTGTGAGATTTTGGTCATATAAGGTCAAACCAAAAAGAAGAAATAACATCCACTGGCTGGTCACAAGGATGCAATAAAAATGGAAATCAATGTTTATGGAAGAATGCTGTTTGCTACTTAAATTTTATTGAACAGCAAATACACTGAGCACATTATCACTTTCTTCATGGACATTCTGCAAACACAGAGAGAGACATCACATAAAGTATCCATCCAAAACTATTTGCTCAGTTAATACCATTTTATGGCGATGGAGGAGATTTTCTTCAGTGTTTCTACAGGATTCTAGTGGTTCTCCAAAACAGAGTTTTTCCTCATATATCAAGGCATTCCAGTGATTTGTGTGAGAACCTTATCCCCAGCAGATGTGCTCTGCTGTTTCAGGCCTGGGATTAAGCTAATTTTCCTCACAGTGGCTAGTATGGGGCTTTGTTTTGTTTTGCAAAAACAGCCTTGATAATAATAGGGAAGTATTTTATTGGTGTGCAGGGCTTACACAGAGTCAAAGCTTTTTCTGCTCCTCACATGACCTTACCAGCAAGTGGGCTGGGATTCACATGGAGCTGGGAGGGAAGACAGCCAGGACAGCTGACCTCCACTGACCAAAGGATATCCCATACCATACAGCAACATGCTCAGTGTATAAAGCAGAGGCAAGAAGGAGGAAGGTGAAGGCATTTGGAGTGATGGAGTTCATTTGCCAAAGTAACCATTACATGTGATGGGGCCCTGCTTTCCTGGGGATGGCTGAGCACCTGCCTGTCCATGGCACACTGATTCCTTATTTTGCTTTGCTTGTGTATGCAGCTTTCACTTTACCCATTAAACGGTCTTCTTCTCATCCCATGAGTTTTACTCACTTCTACTCATCCAATTCTCTCTCCCATCCCACTGGGGTGAGCAGCTGTGTAGTGCTTAGCTGCCAGCTGGGGTTACACCATGACAGCTGCTGCACACAGAGAAAGCTGATCAGACCCTCACTGTGAGTTTGGAACATACATATGGAAGTAGTAAGCACATGTCAGAGGAAAGACTCTCTTGAAGCAACTGTTTCTAAAAAGCTCAGAATAACTTTATGCTTCTTTTTACACCAATAATGTTTTAATTAAACTACAAAGATTTAAAAGATCCTGAACATTCTCTCAAGTGATATCCTAAGGCTTAAGTATTGTGAATCTTCTATCACAATTACACACAGCTTATACTACTTACTGTGTTTTGTTCCTGGTTAACATGCTTTGTTCCTTGCTAACATGCTTTGTTCCTTGCAATTCCCTTGATTATAAAAGGAATTGATTTTTTTTTACCTAATTTTAGATCCTTTACATCACTTTAAATTGCATTACTAGATTGGAATATAAATCTTTACTGTTTGTTTTCACCTAAGGAGAAGTCTAATAATTGCATCAAATATCACACTTGAACAACAATGCATCCAAATATTTTTTAAAAAGGAAAAAAAGTTAAATAATATATTTTAATATAAAACTTTGCCTTATATTATTTAGTGTCTGAAAAAAAATGCAAGAAAAAAGTTTCTAAAACTAAGGGAGCTGTACTGAAATTTTTCTTTTATGTGTCTTCCTATCAATAAGTCATTGGAAAAGGAAAATATTCCAAAGTCCAAATTTTATCTGAATTTGAAGCCCACTCTAAACTCTACTGAAGACAATGGAAAGATGTTATTCACATCACAGGGCTGGGGAGTCCCTGTATTCTCTTGCTTTTGCAGCATTTGACCTTTCCTATAGGCAAGTTAAGGAGGGAGTTACCCACAAACCCATTTGCTCTCAAAAAGAGTGGTAAAATTGCCACCAAAGATGGCAAAGACTCTTCTGTTGCAGTACTATCATAGAAAGGCATATGAACACTTCATAAAAACCAAGTGTCATAGCACACACAAACCAGAAGGCTCAATTTATTAATTAAAATACAGCATATTTTGTTCTGGCATTTCCTGACCCTTGGGTGCTTGGCTTTGCTTTTCAAAGCAGGAAGCTCCTACATGAAATATGTCAGAATTATTCAGAAAGCAAACCACAAGCAGACAATCCATCCAACAAACACTTGGTGGTACAAAACACAGGCATCAACAAGACAGAGGAGTTTTTATCGCACAGATACCTCCTGTTCATGGTGAAGTGGAACCTCACAGCATCAACAGACTTTCCTGTCTGCTACAGGCCATAGCAAAGTTAAGGCTGTGCCAAAACACACTCCATGGCAGTGGGGTCTGTACAAAGGAGCTTTGCCCATCCACTCTCAGCTCCTGTCAGGAGAGCAATTACTCCCAGACAATGGCTGCTGGCACAGGCATACAGTACCTGGACCTGTGCAGCAAGTACACTAAATGCAAAAGCTCTTCTGCCAGAAAGCACAGCAAGAGCACCAGAGGTGAGAGAAGGCAAGCATATCGTTACCAAAGGGTTTGTTCACTGGTAACTCTGCTATAAATTATAGATGTAGAGCAATAAAAAAAAAAAAAAAGAAAAGAAAAAGAAGAAACCTCTGGTCCTATTCCTGACTGTAGCACAGCTATACAGTGCTCATTTATGCTTCCTTCCTGTTTGCTGACATCTCTGCCTACCCTGTACCTTTCCTACTCTTAGCTCAGTTTCCATTTGAGCTAACATCACCAATCTTCTACCAAATTTCCTTTTTCAAGTAACTTCCAGTCTTGAGTGCTTCTCAACCCACTCTGCTCTCTCTCCCACAACAGTTCTTTTGTTTTGGTTTGGGTTCTTTTTAATTTCTTTATTGGGGTGGGGTTTTGGGAGGAAGGAGAACAACACACTGGTTGCTTTGTTTCAAAAAGATACTCTTGCCTTTTACTCCCCTCACCCAAATCATCTTGATCAAGAGGCTCCCTATCATCATCCCATCTAACCCTTTAAGACTCTATTTCATAAATCTGAGCTCAGACCTCGTCCTTACCACTGCACCAATCTCTTCCCTGTTCTCACCTGCTCATCCAAGCTCTATCCAAATACAACCAAAATGTTGCCTAGCCCTTTCAACTTCCTTGCCTAGAGTACAGCTCCTCTTTTCCCAGAAGTTAATCTGTTAGTTTCTCTTCTCAAATGCAGATCTCATTCCTTTTTGCCAAGAGAGGAAAGACAAACTTGAACTAGCTGGTAACAACATACAAGGAGAAAATGAGGTACTTGACTCTTATTTGTTCAAGTCTTCATTGTCATTCTGTTCCTTTATCTGTAATGTCAATGGCCTGCAACACAGGGATGGAGGGAGCAAAGTCCCTCTCACTCTAAGAGGAGATCAAGCTTGTGACCACATGAGGAATCTGGACATACATAAGTCTGTGGGAGCTGAAAGATGCGTTCCAGAATCCTGAGGGAATTGATTGATGTAGTTGCCAAGCCCCTCTGCGTGATATTTGAAAAGTCATGGCAGTCAAGTGAAGTCCCAGGTGACTGGGAAAAGAGAAATATCACACTCATCTTTAAAAAGGGTAGAAAGGAGGACCTTGAGACCTATCAACCTGCCAGCCTCACCTTTGTGCCTGGGAAGATCTTGGAACAGATCTAGGAGCTATGCTAAGGCACAAGGAGAACAGGGAGCTGATTCAGGACAGCAGCACANGGGCCTGGACCTCTGTACGGACTGGGATTGGTGAAGACTGAGCTGCACACCCACAGCAAAGACTTTCTCAGTTTTCCCTACTCAGAGCGGCAAGAAGTTTTATTGTTCATTTTATTGTCTTATTATTCATTCCCTGTGCTTCTAGGTATTTTGATTATTAAATAAACAGTTCTTTCCACTTTTTCTCTGAGGAAGTTATTTTCCCTGACTGGCAGGGGGGAGGGGTGGTTTGAGTTGGCTTTCCAGAGGAAACCCCCCTTCGGAGGTTTCCTCCCAAATTTGCCCCAAACTAAGACACCAACCCAGTGGCCTTCTCTGATGGAGTGACTATAGTGGACAAGGAAAAGATCTGTGGACATCAGCTGTCAGGAGTTCTGCAAGGCTTTTGTCAGGGTTCCCCAAATATTCTTCTCTGTAAATTGGAGTGATACAGATTTGATAGATGTTCTATGGATGAGGAATTGGCTGGATGGTCACATCTACACAGTAGTGACCACAGCTTGATGTCCAGATGGAAATGAATGACAAATGGTGTCCCTTAGAGGTCCCAATATGGACAGAGACATTCAGAGGAGTGGAACACTTCTCCTGTGAGAAAAGACTGAGGAAATTCCACCATCTACAACACAGAGAACCTAGTCTTGTTCAAAGACAAGACCATTGTATTTTATTTTAAAAGTATAAAAATGTCACATTCTTGGAACATTACTTAACCAATGTTTGGGCTTTCCTTTGCAGTTAGGAACACAAATTCCAGCATAAAAGTTTTTAAAGTCAGTAGGCAGTTCAGAATGGAGTAGTGTACTGTGAAGTGTCAGAAGACCTTAATAATAACTTTAGTGTATCTTTAGTGTAAAGTGATGCAAAACAGCATCCCAGCTTCATTAATATCATAGGTGCTGAAGACAAAGTATTGTGAAAGCTGCAAAAAGACAAGCATAAACATTTTCTGAAGAAAAAAAAAGTAAGTTCTAGGTTAACATCAGATGATGCCTATATTAAGAGAACCATTTGTCTCTCCCATCACAAGAAAACCAACTCCTCGGATCTAATCAGTGCTTTCATTCTTTAAAATAACATTTATACTTTCTTTCAGCATCTGCCAAGATGAACTTCTGCTGGCATTACTGACAAATAATTTCATGTGACTCATCAATTTGCACAGGACTCTGTAAAGGTTCTCCATATTCTGAAGAAATGAATTCCTTAATTCAATCCCTGTGTCTTTCTCTGGGTTTTCTTAATTATTCATTTATCCACAAAAACAGAAGGTTACAGGTCTGGAGTTATGTATAAACATAGAAGCAGAGGACTAGAAAGAAATCACTTGCCCATGTTTGCTTATTTTGCTGGGAAAACTTAACACTTGCATGAAGTAAGAAAGCTGTTAAGATACTATTTTTCCCATCCCCTAACTAAAAGTCCAAACAGCCACACACATTCACAAAAAAACCCCAAAATAAAAACACAAAATAAACCAACCAAAAAATAACTTGGTAAATAACTTGACCTACTCAGTCAAGCAATCATATTATATAAGACCACAGGATCACCTAATGCTGGAGTTGTCCCAAGTTTCTGTAATGGCACCTGGCAGTTCAATCAGTACCACTCAGTCCAGTTCACACACTCATCTACTGATAAGCACCCAGTGATCAATCAGTCCCAGTGGGGCACACATCAGATCAAATGACAGTGATAAAAGCTATCTGAACCCTTCACAATCACAGCATATCTCAATAAATCTTCTCAGTGTTAAGGTATTTGAAAGCTTGGCTTCTTTACAAAGGTAAAGGGGAGCAGCTCAACCAAATAATTTCATCGTGGAGGTTTGGCCCTGGTAACATCCTCCCTGTTAAAGAGCTGGCCAGGAGGACAGACATCTTAATCCTTCTCAAATATTCAATGAGCTGTAAAATTCATTCTCAAAGATGTACTGCAGCATCCTTCAAAGAGCCCATGACAAGAGCAGATTTAAAAGAAAACCGTGATTTGTTTGTTAGATGCTGTGTTATTTTTTCCCCTTAATATTACATTTCAGCCATTGCATTCATCAATAAACTTAGCAGGATGCTGCCTGACATTTTAAAATATGCAATCAATTATGAAAAGTCATGCTGTTTGAGAAAAAATTATCCCACACTGAAAATATGTATTTAGTGACTCTCCAAGCTTTTAAGCTAATCTTATTATCCACGTAATAATGTCCAGGGGCATAACAGTCCCCAGAGGCACCAGGCCATTGTGTTAGTCACAGTGGAGTAGGTCTATAGAAAAAAAATAATTGCCTTGACCTTATCTAAAGTTTTCTGATGGAAACATCTGAAATCCAGCTTTTCAGCCACAAGTGTTTGTTTGCACCCTTTTTACGGCAGCTGAAGGACAAGAGTAATTCTGGCCTCTGCTCTCAAGTTCACTTCCAGCAAACTGCTAACCCACAGAGAGCTTGCTTAGACTACCAAGGCCAGTCTTCTCACAGAAATCAAAGAAAGCATGTCCTTAAATGATATGGATTCCCCTTCCTAATATCTGTGACTTTTACACTAAGAGAAGATCAGTTATTTTTTAAAATTATGAAAGTGCAAAGAGCAGGCTGTGCAGCAAAAAAAAAGAATCATGGTTACAAGTGTAGCCCTGCACCCAGATGCACCCGTCCTTGCTGTACCTTATTTCAAAAGATCAGCTGTTTTATATGTGAAAGTGTTGGCAGCTCCTTTTGTCTGAAGTGAAAGGAGCACTCCTGTGCTCCAGGTTTAAAAGTTTGTGCAAACAAGTCCTGCTTAGAAGAGCCTAATTCCAATCTCCTGATTGCTCACCTAAGGCATTTGTTGCGCTGGATAGGCTGTGAGGAAGAACAGCCATATTGATCCCAAGATTGTGGGACTGAAACTAGTGGGAACTGTTATAAAATTTTAATATATGTCATCTTCCAGACAAAAGGAGACTCCAGGGAGAGGTGACCTTTGAGTGCAGAAACTTTAGTAACATGTCAGCAGTGGGGTTACATTTTCAATACAAAAACGAATGACAAAATTAAGGAGATGGCACTACAGTTGTACTGTCTAGAAACAGGAAGGTTTCTGCTAGGCTTAAGTAAATTTGTGGGTTATATAAATTGAAATAATATGAAAAAACATAGAGACAAAAAAATCCTGATGTAGTTGCCATTGATTTCAAGCAAAGCTGTGCCAAACAACAGTTCATAGTTGATGCAAGTATTATCTCATCTTAACTTCTGACTATACACCCACAGTATTGACACTGTTTTTAGCAGTCCTCCTTCAACTTGTACCTTTCCATTCACACTCATTATTATTATGAGGGAGGAAAAAGCAACAGCCTGCTCAAAATAAGCAGTACATTCCCCACGAACAGAATTTCATGGAAAAAAAAATATTTGAAATTAAATTTAACAAATAGTTTTGGCCTGTGGGAAAAAAAGATGAAGAGTCAGAGCAAGTTAAAACTTCAAGGGATCTCAGGAGGTCATCTAGTCAGACTCAAAGGCTGGAATATTTAAAAAGCCTAAAAGCCTAGTTTTAAAATTTCAGAACTATTCTGCATGTGAAACAGTCTGTGACTGATGACATGCTTGTTTTTTAATATCTGCCTTTAAAAACATGCTTAGAAAATTGTTCCTTTCAAACTGATCCTGCCCTGGTCTATCCTAATTGCTCTGTTCAGTAAACCTTTGGCAACATTATTCATAATTTCCCACCATCTCTAGATTATGGGGCTCTACCCAGACTTATATTCCCTTATTTCATTAATTATCAGCCTTAATTCCTCCCACAACAAATTTCAATCCTTTCATGCATTTGACAGTAGGAAAGGTATCAAAAAAAAAAACAAACCCAAACAAACAAAACCCACAACAAAGCAAACAAAATCAAAGAAATGCCATGATCCTCAAAAGTGTTCTTCAAGAAGGAATTCAGCACCTTCAGACGAACAACATTCAAGAAATGGATGTGGTTCAGAATGATCAATAGTTCCTTTCATATTAAGAATACTTCTTATCTAGCTGCTCTACAGAATATGTTCCATAGCACTGCACAGTACTCCCAATGGTATTTATTAAAAATTCAGACTATAATATGACAAGTTTACTGATTCTTTTTCTGGCATTTGAATTTCCTATGACTCTGTCTGGCATCCACCAAGGAGAAGCTGACAATTGACCTCTGATAATAAGGGAATTATACAAGCATATGTAAAGCAAAGGCTGTGACCACCATATATTTAATTTAACACTGAGCTGGAAAATACTTAATGCATTAGACCTACAATTAACAATGACTGGAATACTCATCCCTTTGCTACAAAATCATATCAATAACTGATATCAGTCATAACATAACTGAGAAAAGTGCTTTCACTGTAGTCAAGCTTAGACATATTCCTGAAAAAGCATTGGAAAGAAAATATGTATGTTTATACACAGCTTTAGAGTAAAGCCATATACTTCCCTGTTTTTACCAGCTTTGCACTGGGTGTCATGAGATGACAATGATCCTACACAAAGTCTGTACAGCAGAGATATTTCTATCTTTTCACTGTGTGGAACCATTTGCAGAGATTTCCTATTTACTTTCCTGATCAATTATTCAGTCACATACGTCTGTACAAAATGAGTTTTTAAAGCACACAAAGCCTCATTATTGTCCTAGGTTAAATAATTAAACTAGGATGGCCAGAATGTTTCTCTCTGGGTATTGGCATCCAAGAAGGACTGCTGCACAACCAGTACACCCCAAATATTTTGCTCATAAAAGCAGTATCAGGAAGGATGATGGTATTAATTTTCAGGACCCAATACTCTTCCTGTTCTGCTAGATCTCTCCTGCCAGACCTCACAGTGAAAATAGAGAAAATCATAAGCCTTTGTCACACAATGGGCATCAGGAAGATTATTTCTGCCAGCTCTGTTTAAGACACTCTAGAGAGGGATGTGACTTGTGCACTCATGCTGAGAATAAGCAAGAACTAGGGCATAGACAGGCTTAAGTAGAAATATTAATATAGATGTTTAATTCATTAAATTCTTGTAAAAATGTTATTGCTTTAACTGATTGATCTATCAAGACCACAGAGGTAGGACTGTACACTCCACAGCAGGTTTAAGTAGAGCTTTGTGGGTTCAATGTTTCTGAGCCTGAGAATTGCTAAAGCCCTTCCCAAGAGAACTTTTCAACTGTTTTCCTTTATTCCCAGATAACTTTGTGTAAATAACAATTTTTTTCTCATAATATTTCTAAGTAAATAATATTTCTTTTCCCATAACTAACCTCTCTCCCAGATGTTGTTTGGTATTTTCTGTTGCTTGACCAATGGAGAGAGGTGTCAATCCTATGGACCAGTGATATGCCTTTTTAGTGCAGCATGTTATAAAAAGGCTCAATGAATTGTAAATAAAGCCTTCTGATTCTCTTTTGCCTTCTGACTGGAGTCAAGCATCTTTATTTTGTGTCCAATTGCAACGGAGCTCCTCCATGTTTTAGGTGTTTTTTTAATCAGAGGTTGCTAAATGGATTTTTGTACTCAGCAACCCAAAACAATCTCCTGGTATAATTAATTTCATTTGCCCTTTCTGATCTGGGATGTCTGGAAGTTCTAGATTACTTTAAGCCTTCCAGCACAGGTACAGTCCCCCAAAAGAATAGCAGTTGTCAAGATGAAACAATTCTAAGGAGCCATAGAGACAAACTGTGTGTCACTTGCAATTGTTCACATTCTTCCTCCAAGTTAAACAAGCAGTAACTTCTACTAGAGGATGTCAAAATTACAGTTAAGGTACTTTGCTCCTGTACCTGCCTCTTACCTCCTCTTAGGGTCACAGCATAAGGTGCGCTGATGAATACCTCAATGCTGGAAGAAGTTTCATGAAATCAGCTTCAGGTGACTGCTAATTCTTTTTATTTAGTTATTTATTAGAGACAAGACTAACTAAAGAGATAGGGACAGCCCCAAGCTATTGGTTGCCTAGCTTCTCACTAACTGGTTTTTTTTGTTGTTTGTTTTGTTGTTGTTTTCTACTCTGTGCACTATACTGTGCTTGCTGGATTCTAGCAGTCAAACTGCAGATTTTATTTTAGTTTCTACCTGTTGTTTTCTCACATTACACTTTTTGCCATCTACCTTTCTTTATAAAAATACTCAAATTGAACTCTAGGAGCCCTATTTTTCCTAGCCAAAAGTAGTTTATCTCAATAAGAATCAGTGGCACAGTATTTAAGGCCACATAAGAGTATAGCTGTAAAAGGTTTTTAATGATTTTTTTTCTCCTCTTCTTCTTCCCCCCTAAGAAGTACTGCAAGCACATTGTAAAGTAGCAGCAATCTGGAATGTTTATTTCAAACAATTTCTTAAAATTCCTAATTCTTTCATAATTTCAGTTTTCTACACATGAAATATATTACTAAAAAGTCTGTAAGTTTTTAAGTAGAAGATCTCTTAGCAAAACAATCTCAACTTCATAGTATATCAAAAAAGGAAAATATTGAACTAATGTTATAAAATAGTTATGAACAGCTGACATACCCAATAAGGCAGAGACTTACTTTGTTTTCTTTAATAGGGAAGGTATGTAAGCTTTGGATGTACTTATTATGGATGCAATGACTTGCCATTTTAACTTGTATCATAATTTCTGTCTTTTTAAAAGTTTGTCCTTTGACTCAATGACAAATCACAGGCTTGTTTCTAAACTTCAGTGATTATGATGCAGAGTAACTTCTTTACACAGTGACCTATTCTATCCTTAAGGCAAGGGCTGGTTGCTGGATCAGCACTTCAAGTTCAGTCTTCGTCAGGGGGAAGGTAGTCTATGCATGTTGTGTGTTACATCCGTTGTACTGCACTCCCCTAGTTGAATCATATCTGGATTTTGGTGTAATTAATGTGCCTCCTGGTTTTTCACAGGCTAAACCAGACTTTTGCAGCTCTTGGGAGAAAACAAAGCTACTGAACGAGAAGCTCAGTATGTGGCACTGCTTAGGTATTAGACTAAGGAAGATCTGATGATATTGTAAAAATGATATATAAGAAACCAGAAAAAGACTTCTACAATGATTAATTTTCTCATCTCTGGCAGCCATAGAAACAGATTTGAGAGCCTGTATCTCTAGTTACTGTGTCTAGAGAAAACTGGATAAGATGATAGGAAAACAGATTTTTCTAAAGACTACTAGTTTGTAAAGTGGCGAGAGATTTTTGGATGTATGTAAATGTATGTATCTATTTCCTCCCTGTTTTCTGGATGCTTTACTTCAGAAGGGTTTCTGCAACTCTTCTCCATTCCTTTTGCTTTGCTGGTTACAGAAAGTCAAGTGTGACTACCTGAGAGTCAGCATTTTGTTTATGGGTCTGCGCCACACATACTATGGGGAAGACAGAAGTGCAAAAGGAATCTTTGTCAAAGGTTTCCAAAGCATCATGAAGACAAATGTATTTAAATCAGGTCTTCTTGAGGGTGTGTTGTGGTGAGGGTGGGGAAGGGCACTAACTACTTGCTCACCGTGTTATCTGTGGTAATAGTGTCCCATTTTAGATGTTCCTGACCTGAATCTGTCATCTGTAAGGAAAGGCTGTTTAAAAGAGCATGGAGTCCAAAGAATGTTTTTTCCAGCCTCTCCTGTACGTTATTTAATTCTCCTTTACCTTAATGGATGAGAGTAAAACACAAACACTATGCAAACTGTAGTAGCTGAATTAATATGACTGATGGGTGTTTTAAAAAGAAAAAGCAGTTTTAAGAAGGGCTGTTTTTAATTTGTGAGATTATATTTTATCAGTTTTGGTGAGTATCCTAGACCTGTCAGATGCTGTTCATGAATCAGAAATGGAGATGGGAGAGCTGTTAAAAGGCCTAATTCTAAAAGACAGAATTCATGCAAGATGAATTTTGAATGAGGAGGCAGAGCTCTGCTTCAGGTCACTGATGCTTACATGAAGGTTCATCAGTGTTGTGCACTGGAGGGAATTTGCTGGTGTCAGGAGCTCCCTGTGCATTTGTGCAAGAGGCTGCAGCTGGGAGCACGTGTGTTGGCTGTCAGCAGGCAGAGCTGGGCACACAGCTGCCCCCAGGGCTTTTCACCGAGGGTATGTGGGACAGCCCGTGGCACAGAGAGGTGCTGCAAGGCGGGGCATGCGAAGAACTGCAACTCAGCCATCCTGCAGGGAAACACAGTAACTCATGCAGTGTAGGGCATTGCTATTTATTAAAAAACCCCCAAAACTAACTAATAAAAGCCAGAAATTACTCCTCCAAGTCCGAAAAATGTCCATATTTCCTCACAATTATTTCTGTCTCCCTTTATCCCTGGTTCTTGCTCTGGCCTATGGTCCAGGACATCTGCTATTTCCCTTGTTCAGCACAAGAGGTGGGTGCAAAAGACCAGTGTTTGCCCGTCAATGGCCCTGTCAGCATGGCACATGAATTCCCACTGCACATCCAAAACCCCTTCCTGAGCTCTGTGCAGTATTTGAATGGCACTGTCTGAATGCCTCAAGTGCTGGTATCACATCTCTTCTCATTTAAGGCACATCTAGATAATGATGATGGAATATTATGTGACCAGCCCAGTAAATGTTGTTACTAATGCACTGTTCCTAATACTTTGGACTTGCCTCTAGAATAACAATGGGGAGAATTGCTTCTAATTCACACAGCAATAAGATTTGTAATGTGGTCATGCTTGAATTGATCTCTTTTTTTGCTCTGGCAATGCAGTGATTGCTTTGCAGCCCTTTTATCAGGGCATCTTGAACAGAAGCTGGAAAAGTGAAGTGGGGGAGGTGAAAATGGGGGTCTGGAAATATTGGTGTGAATACTTGAAAACGGTAAAGCAGAAGGAAGTTCCTAGAAAGTCCTAGTTTTAACCCTGTTTCCTTCCATAAGAGGTGCCAGTGTACCTCTGAAGTGCTGGGCATCCCAGCATGTATAGTCCTTTTAAAGGAGAACAAGAATATCATCCTTTCTATTCAATCTATGTGCTTGCTTTCTCAGCTCAAGTTCAGGCATCCTAACGCACTCATGCAAGTCCTTTTGATTAGCTAATTTATTGTCTTTGTTGAATGTCATTCTGAAATTAAAAGGCTGGCACATAAAAGCTTCAACAGAGGACCTTTGCTGGGCCTATTTGTTGAGTAGCCCAGTCCTTTTATTCAAGTTACTGAATTGCTCTGTTCCATCAGGCATGGTCTGGTCTCCTGAGCCTCAAAGGAATTTGGTTGCAGGAAGAGGAAAATGTTAAACCTATTCTAATTCAATGATATATTTTCAGAAAAGGGTAGAATTGCTATTTAGCTAAGTAGATAATGAGAAACCAATTTTTAAAGGAATTACCAAGTCTGGAAATATGCTTTGGCACTTTTTTCATGGCAAACTGAAGTATTAAAGTAATGCACCTCTCAAGGATTTGACTTGTATGGCTGATTTTACACCTCTGCATTACTGTGTAGAATGGGGTAGAGTGCTGTGCAAGTGTCATCCTGGGAAGTTTATTTGTGGTATTATATGAGACAGCACTCTCAGCCTAACAGACTCTGCAATACAGATGATGTGCACCCTTCTGGAGGGGAAGGGGAACATCTGGTTTGGTATTGTGAAGAATGGAAAAAAAAAATCCTGAAATTCCTAGATTAGATATAGAATGGATGTCACCCTGGGATATTAGGAAAAAAAAATAAAAATCCATTAATAGAATGCACACAAAAGACTGCAGAAGACTATAAGGTCTGGGTCACAACTTGTGTTAATACCCCTTCATAGAAATATGATATACTGAAAATTGACTGCTTACTGTGGCTAAAGTTATTGCTGTCATACAATACTGGGTGGGAAATACCACTTAACTGAGAGGTCAAGTGGTAAACTTATATGTGGTCTCCAAAACAGAAGATCCAAAATTCAGAACCGTTTTTTTAATATGTAATTTGAAGGATGTCTTCCGTCCCCTCACCAAAGGTTTTAATCATCAGGGTGATTAAAAAAACCAAAACAACAACAAATAAGTTTCAAACACAAACCAGCAATAGGATAGGGTGATCAGCTGCAGCTCTGCTGGGGGAGATTGAATTTGAGTTTCCCAAGTCCTGTTCCATTAACCTATCATTCTCAACTCTTGCTGTAAGTCAACTCTTTTTATAACATATTTCATGTATAGAAAAATAAAATCATGGAAGAAGTAGGAATTTTATGAAATTATTTGAAATAAGCATTCCAAATTGCTGCTGCTTTACCACGCAGTAAAGTATTAATTTATACTTTATAAGGGTGTTCTGGTTTAGGGCAAATTTTGGGAGGAAACCTCTGAATGGGGTCCTTCTAGAAAAGCAAATTCAAGTGGCCCCTCCCCCAACTGGTCTGGGAAAAACCAAAGGGGGAAGATGAAGAAGGAAAAAAAAAAAAATAATAATAACAAAAATCTTTTACAGCTATACTATGTGGCATTAAATGCTGTGCCACTGATTCCCGTTGAGATAAAAAAATTACTTTAAGCTGGGAAAAGAGGGCTCCTGGAGTTCAATTTGAGTATTTTATAAAGATAGATGGCAAAAGCATTATGTGAGAAAACAACAGGTAAAAAAAAAATAAATCTGCATTTTGAACTGGAAACTGCAGTTTGACTGCCAGAATTCAGCAAGTACAGTATAAGTACACACAGTAGAGAAAAACAAAATAAACCCACCAGCAATTAGCAGCTTCTCAAGCCAGGGTCCCAAACTGGCTCGGCTCGGCTTGTTGGATGTTTACAGAGCAAAATCTCTTACATAGATCTGCATGCTTGAAAATACCTTTAAACTTGTTCAGCTGGACTCAGAATAGCAAGCTAATGCTACATTACTAGATAAGGGGAGATTCGTATTAAGCAGAGCTTTCTAAAATAATCAAAGCTAGATGAGGTACAGCAATCAACACTGCCTTGAAAAGACTTTGCTGGGACACCAAATTTAAAAATTCCTCTACCATGGTCCTAACAGGTATAAATCAAACCAGACTTGCTAGCAGAGTTTGGACCAACTTGAGCTTTTACACATTTTAACGTCTTCAGCCTGTATAGATGTAAGATAAATGAACTGGCAAAAAGAAATCACAGGCTCTACCAAGAAATCTTCTGTAGGTAGCTGTGCAACCTGCCATTGTCCCTTCCCTATGGCTCTGAACTCAAACCCACTTTCCCACACAAAGCAGGTTACATGAGTCTAACAGATTTAGACTGAAGCAGACTGGAATCATCAGACACAGATGCAGACCTGTAGAGAAAGAATCTCTGACAACATGGTGCTGGTAAGTCCCTGCAGATGACATTAACTTAAAATAGTGCAACAAGTGAATAACATTTTTGCAGCTAAATATTTTTAGTTGTAGTTAGTTTAGTTAGTACAGTTAGGAGTTCAGAGCATAAGCAGGGAGAGTTGGCATACTAACCTGACTCACAGTAACTTGTGAGCCCTCCTTGACCCAAAAATTTAGAGCCTGTGCTTGGCAGGAGCTGATTAGGAGGAGGGTGGGAGGGGGCTTACTGAAGTACATGTAAATGTAAGCTGTAATGGACAATTGTCACAATGAAAAGAAACAAGAATCCTTGCACAAAGTCCCAAAATTATACTTTTTGGTTTGTCTCTTTAAAACACATTACTAAAAAAAAATGTTAGGACGCTACAGAGGAATACCCAATCTGTTAAAATCTTCATATGATCTCATAAAAAAATACACTAGAGACTAAGAAAAAATGTTCCCTGACTTCACTGGGCTGTGGTCCCATCCCTTGATATCTCCCCAAGTCTGACATGCACCAGCTCTTTGTGCCACTTAATAACCTATCCCTTAACACCTGGTAACACCCAAAAGAACAGTAAAGTTCTGTTCTAAGAGAGGGACAATGGTACCAGGGTAAGGTTAGGAGACCCCAGACCCTCCCCACCACACCCAACCCAGAACATGAGCTTGATCCCTCTCATTTCCCACCAAGGCTCACACCTCTAGGCAGGTCTCACCTGCATCACCCTCCTTCCTACCCCCACAAGCTTTCAGCTCAGCAGTTCGGCAGCATCTTTTCTCTTACCTTCAACCCAAGGCAGCTGCTTGTCTTCTCAAACAGTAATCAAATGCAATGCTAATTCTCAAACATCTTCCACTGCTGCAGGCACAATGTTTTTAAAATATTATACAGTATTTGAAGCAAATACCACACAGGCTAACTGTGTACTGCAACATGACTGAAGTCGCTGTCTTCAGCGTTGTTCTACGCATCCATTTGGCTGCCAGGCTGGAAAATGCCAAAGCTCTAAAGACTATTGTTTATGACAATGGGAGTGTGAAAGTCTGCAGTCATAACAACATACAAAACTTAAAAGAGAAAAAAATTGAAGACATCATTCCAAAAACTCCTTACACACAAAAGATTTGACTGTCCCTTTATGCAGCTGACAAAGGAGCTTTCTTCCCTCTTTCCCTACTACCTCATAAAAAAAATTAATCTCAAAATATAATAAAGACTGAGAGGAGCAGGAAAAATAATTTTATGGATTTTTCTTCTACATGCATTATACAGAGCAATTTTTAGCCTAGAAAGAGGCATTGCAGTTTACCTAAATTGACTCTTGAGGGTATTGTACTTAGAATGAATGTTTAATAGATGTTAGTTCAGTTGAAGTAGTAAATAGCTCATGGAAGAGAAATAGCTCTAAATCTCTCCATAAACAGTAGTTTTTCCACAAGGGCCTCTGCATGGGCTAAAAGTATATCTGCACTACTGATATATCCCAAGCAACTATTTCTGCCTGTCACTTAATTTGTTTGAATTGAAATTTGTCACCCAGAATTTTCTTAGCCTTCTGATGTTTCATATTGGAGTCAGAGTTTCTCACTTCCCCATGCCTTTTAACATAAACAAAGAATTGTTTCTTGTAAATACGGCCAATGTTTGCATTCCTTCAAATGGGAGGAGAATGTGATTGATAGTCTGATTGACCAATGTGGTTGAGAGGTGGGAATTTCACCTTCCAATCCATTGTCACCTTGATAAAAGTATATATTTGGAAATTAATAAACAAAGGCCCTTTTTTTTGGCCTCAGCACTGCATCTCAAAAGATTCCAGGTCTCTGTGTGATCATTTCGTGTCTGACTGCATCAGAAATTAATCAAAACATTGAGATCAAGCTTTCTGCTCTTTTTGTCCAATATGCACAAAATACTGAAACATGCTTTTTTAGCATTTTGTCTTCGCATGTGTGCTGGACTGGAAGTCCAGACATTCCACTTTTGGTGCCTCACAGGTCCCTAGTATAATTGCAGACAAATCCCATAACCCTGCTGCCCCTCAGTTCCCAATCAGAAGAGCTGGAGTAGCATCACTTCCCTTCTTTACACAGATTTGAAAAAGCACAGCAGCAATGTTTGTGACTCATTCACCACTCAACAGAGGAGCCACACTTATGACTTATGCAATGGTTGTAAGAATTCAGGGGCTGGTTCAAAGTGTGACTTCAAAGGCAGTTTTTCTTTTTAATCTTCCCTTCCTTTTCTTCCCGTTTCAACCTTTCATATTGGCTCTTCCTTCCCAGGGGGTTAAAACTAGCTCCCAAATACACACCTCAGGTAAGCAAGACCATGACAGGGAGATCTGCCACCTGGCATTGCAGTCCAGATGTACCTCATACCTGATCCTTGCTTTCCCAGAATACCCTACAGGAACAAGAGCAAAAGAAGCTGAGTCACCACTTCCCTCGACAGCTGGCACAATAGCAAGAAGTTCCCAAACAAGTTGAATAGGATGGGGTAAGAGCTACCAAAAATGTTTATTCAGATAAACAACCCAATAGCCCAGAGTTTCAGTCCCTCTGATACACCAAGTTATTCAGGATTTCTACCCACTTTGCTAAATCCCTTCAAGTAAAAACTGAGTAACAATTTTGTTTTAAACATTAGTGCTATTAATGCAGTTAACTGATGCTGCCTCAGCCAGTATGCTCTGCCAGTGATGTACTCCAACACCACATGAAATCAGGCTGAAACAGAGGCACTGCACCTCCTCTCCCTGCTACAGCCAGCTGAGCAGGGAATCCAGGCAGTTCTCTTGTCCTCTGGCCCAGCTCCAAGTACAAACATTTTACAGAAAAGGGAAAGCTTCGATTTACCCTCAGAAAGGGGCCTAACCACCAGCCCATGCACTTAAGGACCAGCAATCCTTGCTGTTGACTTTTAAGGCCACCTACGTGTTCATGAAAGCTACTGCAGAAAATAATTTTTTCTTTCAGGAAAGGAATATTTAATTTGATCCCAAATCTCCTCCCCCAAAAATATAATTTCACTGTTTCTTCAAAATAAGTAACAAGTTAGATGAATTATGGTATCAGAATAAAGCAAGCGAGCATTTATAGTTCAGTGGCCAATTAAAAATCAAATACTTTATTCACCTGACCCTGCAAGCAAAGACAAATGTTTCCTGACAAATGAAAGCCATAAAGCACATGTGCTTCAATCCAGGTCAATGGCGTAGGAGTAAATTCAGGTTTCTCATACCCCTCTAGTCCCTGAACCTCTAGGCTGGGCTTGTGGTAGCAATGTTCCTCTCACTGGAAGAAGAAGAGGTTTGGGACCACTTGATGAAACTGAACAGACACAAGTCCCCAGGGATGATGAGATACATCCCAAAGTCCTGGGGGAACTAGATTATGTTGTTGCCAAGCCCCTCTCCATCATATTTGAAAAGTCATGGCAGTCAGGTGAAGTTCCTGGTGACTGGAAAAAGAGAAACTACTATTGCTTTTAAGAAGGGAAGGAAGAAAATTACCAGTGAATCTACCTCTGTGCCTGGGAAGACCACAGAGCAGACAGATTCCCTTGAAGCAATGTTAGGGCACATATGAGACAAAGAGGTAATCCAAGACAGTCAGCACACCTTTACTGAGGTCAAATCATGCCTGACCCATCTTATGGCCTTCCATGATGAAGTGATGGCAACACAAGGGAAGGCAAATCATTGTAATCTACCTGGACTTCTCTAAAGCTTTTGGCACAGTCCTAAATGACATCCTTATCTCCAAACAGGAGAAACACAGGTTTGAAGTATGGACTATTTTTTGGATGAAGAAGTGGCTGGACTGATGCAGCCAGAGTTGTGGTCAATGGCTCTATGGCCAAGTGGAGGCTGATGACAAGGGGTGTTCCTCAGGGCTCTGTCTTGGAATCTCAGCCCTATCACAGCTTTATCAATGACATAAACAACAAGACTGAGTGCACCCTCAGCAAGTTTGTAGATAACACAAAGCTGAACAGTGCAGTTGATGCAGAGGAAGAAAAGAATCAGATGCCATCCAGAAGGACCTGGACAAGCCTGAGAAGTGGCCCATGAGAACCTCATGAAGTTCAACAAGCCAAGTTGTGCAGCCTGGAGAAAAGAAAGCTCCATGGAGACCTAATTGTGGCCTGTCAGTACTTAAAGAGGGCTTATAAAAAAAGAGTGAAAGCAACTTCTTACATGGGCAGACAGTGGTAGGACAAGGGGGGCAGGTTTTTAACTAACATAAATCTCTGCTCTTTCAGATATTAGGAAGAAATTCTCTGCTGTGAGGGTGGTGAGGCACTGGAACAGGTTACCCACAGAAGCTGTGGATGGCCCATCCCTAGAAGGGTTCAAGGCCAGGCTGGATGGGGACCTCAGCAATCTGACCTACCAGATGATGTTCCTGCCCATGGAGAGGTTGGAACTAGGCTATATCTAAGGTCCCTTCCAACCCAAACTATTTTATGATTCTATGGTAATTTTAAAATTAGAAAAATAAGAGTTATTATACAAATATGAAGTAATTAGAGGCAAGTTTGGTTTTTTAAAGGTTTTTTCTCTTAATAATAAGGTTTAAAAAAACCCATAAACTCCTTAAAGTCTGTTTTAGAATAGCCTAACAATAAGAGCTTAAAACCAAGAGTATATCTAAGGTCCCTTCCAACCCTAAATTAAATTAAATGAGTACTAAAAGCCTATCTTCTATCTCTGAATAAAACACAAAAATACGCAGTTGAAAATCTTTATACAAAATTTGTTTAAATTGAACACAAAAAAAATCTGAAAATTTTCAGATATTTACATTTGACTTTGAGACACTGATCACAACTTTCTTTTTGCTTCCACCACTAACAAGAAAACAAGATAATGATACAATGTGAAATACTAAACTGTCACTGTAGTTTGTTTGGTTTGCTTTTTCTCATCTTCTACACAACTCAGTGTTGTTTGGTGCTTTGTGAGCATTTTTTATGATGGAAAAAAAACCCAGTAAATTCACATAACTGGGCTCTGCAAAAGCTGTTATTCTGCACTGAGTTCAAAGAAATAGCTGGAAGACAAGGAAGCTTGCAGATCAAAAATTATACCAATAGATATTTTATCCTAGAACAGTTAGAAAAGGCAGCTTAGTCCCAAACCAGCTATACTTTTGGAGTCAAATCCCCACACCATGCACTCACAACAAACCCCTAGAGAAAAAACGTACTAGAAAATTATGTCTCCCAGCCAACTTTCCATTTTTAAAGCATCCCAGATGCATGAAATCCTTAAACCCCACACTCTACAAGAAAAAATGAATAAAGAAAATCTTCTTAGCATTTTTGATTAATGTTTATTCTTCATGAGCTGTCATGAAAATGTGGAGTGGGCTAATGCTTCAATAATTTCTTTGAGGTTGTTTGGTTTGATTTTTAAGCATCTTTGCTTACTTGCAACAGGGCAATGTTCTGGTCACCTCCTTTCTGAAAAAGTCACCAAACCAGTGTTCTGAGACCCCACAGCCTTCCTTTGTGTTCCCTTAAAATGTGTGTGGTGACAAGTGCAGCATAGAGAGACGGCCAAGTGACAGCTGGAGAAACCTATATTGCTAAATCATGCTCATGCTCAAAGTTTATTTAATCTTCTCTGTTTAAGGTCTGAGTGCATCTCTGAAAACATACATGGATGCTTGCAAGCACCAAATATGATCCAACAAACTATTTAAAACAGGTATGGCCAGCCTTCCTTGTCGCCAGAGCCTCACACAAGATCCTCATACAGCTTCAAGCATTGAACCACACTGATGGCTTAAGTTTTAGCTTTCATATTTTTTCAGTTTCTATGCTGCCTAGGTATGTAGCTCTGAGCTTCATATTAAGTGTCAGTAAGTTCTCTTCACAGGATAGGTAGACAAAGCAACTTGCAGCTTGAGACTAAGGACAACTGTTACCAGTTTCAGGCCCAAAAGGTATAAACAATGGAGAACTGAAGAGATCAACAAGGAGGATGGAACTTCATAACCTGAAGCTATAATTGGACAACTAACCCCAATATGCAAATGGACCAAAACTTATAAAAGTGTGAAACCTCATGACCATCTTGGGTCCATCTTGGGTCCATCTTGGGTCCATCTTGGGTCCATCTTGGGTCCATCTTGGGTCCATCTTGGGTCCATCTTGGGTCCATCTTGGGTCCATCTTGGGTCCATCTTGGGTCCATCTTGGGTCCATCTTGGGTCCATCTTGGGTCCATCTTGGGTCCATCTTGGGTCCATCTTGGGTCCATCTTGGGTCCATCTTGGGTCCATCTTGGGTCCATCTTGGGTCCATCTTGGGTCCATCTTGGGTCCATCTTGGGTCCATCTTGGGTCCATCTTGGGTCCATCTTGGGTCCATCTTGGGTCCATCTTGGGTCCATCTTGGGTCCATCTTGGGTCCATCTTGGGTCCATCTTGGGTCCATCTTGGGTCCATCTTGGGTCCATCTTGGGTCCATCTTGGGTCCATCTTGGGTCCATCTTGGGTCCATCTTGGGTCCATCTTGGGTCCATCTTGGGTCCATCTTGGGTCCATCTTGGGTCCATCTTGGGTCCATCTTGGGTCCATCTTGGGTCCATCTTGGGTCCATCTTGGGTCCATCTTGGGTCCATCTTGGGTCCATCTTGGGTCCATCTTGGGTCCATCTTGGGTCCATCTTGGGTCCATCTTGGGTCCATCTTGGGTCCATCTTGGGTCCATCTTGGGTCCATCTTGGGTGTAGCCTTGGCCAGGCTCTTGTACTGCCCAAGCTGTATCCTTTAAGGCATTTTAATAAATACCTGTTTTATTCTCTTGGCTTTGTTTAGTCTCTGTCCCAGGTCAGCTTTCTCAAGGCATCAACACCACTTAAAGAGAAAGCCCAGAAAGAGAGATCATTCAACAGGAAAGGGATGACCTGAGCTCTCATGAATCACACCTAGGTAACACAAGGGATTTCACCACGGGAGCTGTCACATGGGAGCCTTTCAGATGTTCATCATCTACATACCCCAACTGTACAGGCAAATAGGGATTAACAGACAATTCCAGCAGGACTTCCTGCAAAAATGCTCAGCAGCTCCATCCATCTCCTCCCTTATTGACGTCTTTCAGTTCCTCTGCTCCAAAGTTTCTGCTGCTCACACACTGTTTGTTCTGCAGAGGAATCCTGGCAACCCACTCTCCGTGGTGGATTGCAAACAAAGCAAACCAAATGTAAGTACCTCACTCTTTACAAGGCTCACGAGACATTTTACACTGACAGCTAATGCATTACCTTTTCCACAGAGGTCATCTTCTTGTGTTTTCCTCCTAACACATGGCTAATAAGAGCATTTAACACTCATCATTTGCTCATTCATAAGCTTTTAGCTGCATACTAATTCTTCCTTCACTTCAACACAAGTGACATGAACTTCTACCTTATTTTCCACCTGCAATTCCACTGAGTGTTCTCCATCTGCTTACAGCATCCATAATCAATTTAAAACAAACAACAAACAAAAACCCCAACACAAAATCCAGACTACAGAAATTCTTCACTAACAGAGCCAGGGATAGGTCACACGAGAACCACTTTAGAGAAACTGAATTTGTGGTCTAATGTATATATCATCACTAAGCCAAGGAAACCACAATCAATAACAAGTTATGTTCAACTCAAGTTTCTTGACAACAGCTGCATGAAAAACGTTAGGTCTACTCTCCCCTTCATTTTCCCATATCTTTCAGTAACCACTGGTCACTGCCACTTCTACAGAACTTATGCATTCTGCTGGAAACCTACACATTGGTAATCTGTGAAAATTTCTGGAGAGCAGCTCGTATTTTGTCAATGAATTTAAGGAGATCAGTTACACTGCAAGTCACTTGCTGCATCCATCTTCCCTAATTGTCTTGAACTGCTGGAGAAATGGACCATTTCAAATGGATCAAATCCTCAGCATTCTCTCTATGTTATTTCATTCAACACCTACTTAGCCTCCAATCACAGTTAAAAACAGCACTCTGAAAAAATTCACATCAGACAATGGTAGCCACTGAGAAATGGATGCAACAGCATGAAAGAATTATTCTTTCACCTGCTAATTGGGTGGTTAAACATAACTACGTAATAGAACATAATAAAACACCACCAAGACATAAGTGCAAATAAGGAAATTAACTCTGGGTACTCATTTTAGAGAATCATTACAGACTAACTTCCCACAGTGAAAGCAATTGTAGGAAGGAAGGTAGTAAAATTCAAGTCATGCAAAACACTCTGATTTATGCACATTATGATCCTAAATTCCTACAGAATATCTTCATTTGGCTTCATCACTTGTAAAATTCATTCTTCATCTTAAACTTATTCAGTAAAAACCAGGTTTAGATCTTCTTAATGCCACAGAGGTAGTTTATGTAAGAAAACTGTCAAGAACAGATTTATTTCAGTAAAAGAAGGACCAGCACAGTTTAATAGGACAGGAAAGCAGATCAATACATTAACATCATGAGTATCAAGGGGCAGAAATTAAAGATTTGGTTAAGGAAGGAGACAAACATCTTCACAGTAAAACTATTTTTGTGAGCACTAGTTAAACTTTGGTTCAAAGCAAATCCATATCCATTGCAGATTAGAATAGCTAATTTTTAAATCTCCTCCAGTCAACCCTTCTGAGAGTCACTGCTTGGCTTCAAGTACACTTCTTTGAGCAGCTAACTCCAAAAAGTTTAAAGGATGCTGCTTCGAAAGAAGTTTTAAAGAACTTCAAAACAAATTGTATCTGATATTCCTGACTATTTTTATACAAACCAACCAAATCCATTTACTTAGGTGACAAATTCAATCCCTAATTAGGGAAACACCTGGAAATAACACTGCCATAAGAAATTTCAACTGGATACAAGAACCCCTGTAAATTTTTGTTTTGCTACAGCAGGAAGTAAAGATCATGGATAGGGAAAAGTCATTCTTCAGCATCACATCCTAATGAAAAAGAGAATTTTAGCATGCTTACAGTCTTGTCATCTAATTGGTTGATTGCTTTTGGAAACAAAACTAGCAGAAATCATCCTATGAAGACTTCTGCAATTTAACTGCTCTCAAACTGAACACTTTACAAAAAGCAACCAACCCACAACCAAAATAAAACAACAAATCACACCCCTCCCAACACCGCACACAACCACCACCACTCCAGTACATAAAATAATCCTTAACAAAGCAGTAAGTAGAAGATGACTGATGTGCCAATCACTTTGATAACACCTGATGAATGCTTACACCACTATGTCTGAAGCTTTAGCATCTCTTCAAGGAAGCTAGCACAGCATCTGCCTATCTTCATAAAGAGCAGTGGGAAGTCGTTCACATCACACTTTACATATCTCTAGCAGCAAGAGGGGTGGCACTTTTCAAAGGTGTCAAACTAGCACTTGACTACCAAATCATAGAAACCACTTCAAGTAGTCAAATATCTAAATTGCAACAGCAAATAGATCAAAAAGCATTAATAAATAGCCAATTTACAGAACAGGACCATTACCAGCTGCACACTATCACAACTCTTAGTTCAAGGAAAAAAACGACATGAAAACCAACCCCAAACAAATCACACTATTTTCACAGTTTGTTAACTTGTGTGATTTTCTGTCAGAAACATGTTGGCTTCCTTTGTGTACTGCACAGATATTAACAATTTAAGAAAGCTATGTCTCCTGTGTAGAAAGGATCAAACAAATCTGAAACCCTCCCTTCTGCAAGATTTCATAAAATCACAAAGGGTGTAGCTGAAATACCATTTGTCCCCAAAACTGAATTAACTGTATCTGAAAACTTCACAGAAGACACTCTCTGCTCTTCAAACTTTCAACTAAATAAAATCTCAGTTATTTCAGAACTTTTTTCTGTTGCACTACTGTTCCAATGAGAAAGTTTTTCCCAGTGTTTGACCTGATTTTCCACTATAGATAAAAAGTTCCAAGTCTGTAAACTTATAAATACAAGAAAACATTTAGGTTTTTTTCCTGATACTCTCTTCCTTTCCTGACATTCAAGGCAGGAATAATTCTATACCCAGTGAAGGAAATATAAGTTTTGATTTGCATTTCAAGAGAATGAGAACTTTACTAGCTGTTTTTACATTAAAACACACTTGCCATGATTGATCCTTCTAGCCCTTGGGAAATACTAAAAGTATCATCTTGTCTCTTCATCAAACTTGTTCTTATTTTTAACCTCCTTCTAATTTTACCTACTGCACCACCCTTTCCTGCATATAACATAGCAGGCACATGTCCTGATTCTCACCCTCAGTCCATCGCTCCTTTACAACTCCTGTCAACATCTTGAGTTTCACCTTCCTCTATTTCCTCTTCTTGATAGCTTTTGTTTGTGTCTTTTTTTTTTTTTAGAATTATAGAATAGCTTAGGTCGCTAAAGACCTTTAAGATCATTGAGTCCAACAGTTAATCTAATTCTACCAAGTCCATCACTAAACCATGTCGTTAAGTGACACATCTATGAATCTTTTAAATACTTCCAGGAGTGGTGGCTCCACCAGTTCCCTGGGTAGCTTATTCCAGAGCTTGACAATATTTTCAGTGAAGAAACTTTTCCTAATATTTAACATAAACCTTTCCTGGCACAAAAATAAAAGAGTTTTCATGATCATAGATAATCCACATCAGCACCACTTGTCTATGTCTAAGATTAGGCAAAGAGCCAACTACAAACCACATTAGTGTCAGAAACATGTACAAAATCACACTGACAGGTAAAAGTCCAGCACGGAGAAGGCTTAAGTTACAAGGCTTCTCCTACAGACATCCAGTTATTTTGAAAGTAGTTCAAATAACCTTGCAGCTACTATTCACTGTGTGTCCTCCTAAGGGAATTGGCACAGCATAGCTCATACTGATTTCACACCTCAGCTTTGTGTGAATCCTCCTCCTAGGGGTTCAGCTATCTGTGATTCAAGGCCTAGTTTTGACACAGCAGAACTGCGTAACCTTGAATGAAACTTCTGTGGAAACTGCCAGCTTGCAAGAAAGCTGTGCAACAATACTCAGACTAGAGCCATGATAGACAGGAATAGTAAATCTGTAGCTAGACATAAGATCCTTGAAAGATCCTAGGTTGTTAGCAGTTCAAGAAAAGAAAAAAAATAAAAAAAAAAAGGAAAAAAAATAATAAAAAAAAAAAAAACACCACAGAAAGCTGTGGAAAAACAAAACAATACTAAGAAGCAGTCCGTCCAAGGCAAGGCACAACAGAAGTAAACTTTCCCCAATATCAATGATTGCCAGGCCAGCAGTGGTGCCAGGAAGAGTGTGACCACACCTGGAGATCTGGGTTCCTCAGTGAAAGAACAATCTGGACATCCTGGAGAGACGAGTAAAGGGCCACAAGGATAATGAAGGGATGGGAGCTGCTCACATAAGGGGAGGGAGAACTAGGACTGTTCAGCCTGGTGACCAGAAGGCTCGGGGGGGAAATTACTGACATAAACAGATGCTTGAAGAGAGGGCACACAGCATGGAGCTGGCCTCTTTCCAGTCATGCCCAGTGACTAGACCAGATGTGATGGGCACAACATTAAAGACAGTAGCTCCTTCTGAAGATCAGAAAACACTTTTTGCACTGTGAGGGTGACAGGCACTGGCACAAGTTGCCCAGGGAAGTCACAGTTTCCCTCACTAGAGAAATTCAGAAACCCCCTAGACACAGTTCTGGGTGACTGGCTCTAAGTGGCCATGCTTGAAAAGGGGAATTGGACCAAATGACTTCCAGAGGTGCCTCCCAACCTCAGCTATCCTATGAGGCTGTGAAGCAGGTGTCTTACCTAGAAGTGGTGTATCAGTGCTTTCTCTAGTTGCTAGTCACCTACCACACTTCTCAGTCAGTAAATAACAGGTTTTAAATTGTGTATATCTTGCTTTCATAGTCTCTTTGTGTACAGTAAAGGGTGAAATAAGTGGCCAAGGGAACATTACAGCTAAATGTGTTAACTTCTCCCCACAGGGGTGGTTAACAGGAGCTCCATCTAACAGAATCCATGCTGCCAACCAAATTCACTGAATAGTTCATAAAATTCTATGGTTATGAATGTACTGATGAAATCAAAAAGTTCAAACTAATTCCCGTCAAACTAGACATTTTAGCTTTGAGTGCAAAACCTGAAATGTCATTTCTCTTACTAGTCCATGGAAAACATTTAAGAATTAATCACCTGAAGACCACTTTTTCAATTAACTTATCCTTGCAATCTATTTTATTTAATGTTGCATTTTTTATTACATACTCTTCAGAGCTGATGGGGAAGCATTGCATCAGCTTATTCAGGTATCTCTTCCTTGAGTCCGCAGTTGACCATAATTCATAAATAGGACTATTAAAATTCAACACACAAAAAATATTTTCTTGTATAATCAGTCACTTTCATATCATTATTTGCACTTAAAATAATTACAGAAGCGAGACGATATTTAATTCAATACTAAGGGATAATCTCATAAAAATATTTAAACATTTTCATGCCTTTCTGTATATACCTTATTTTAAATCAGCCATTCAATACAAATCTACGTTCAGAGATGAAGTTTAATCTCCTGTTTCTAATTATAAGCTGCATCTGACATTTCAAACTGCAGTTACAACCTGTATATAATGACCATTTATTTTGCTTCATCTCCCAGTCCTTGATAGAGAGAGATACAAAGTATCTGAGCTTGTGAAGAAAAAGTGACTTTCAAACATAGATCATCAGTTTGTTGGTTTCTGACTACTCTGCAATTTTAACCCAAATTTTTCTTACAGAAGATTTTGATGGACAGGAAAAGAAGGATTGATACTGTCATTTTTCCTATAAGTTGCACTTGATTTTTTGAGATATAAAATCAAAACTAACAGAAATATTTATTTGGAATCTCTAGCAAAGTTAGCATGACTGCTTATGCCACAAAGAGAAGCAAAATTACAATTCCAGATAGTCAGCCATCACTTAACCTAGATGAAGACCAAAAGGACTTTTCCTAAATTCAGAGACTACTACAGGTGCCTTAAAGGTTTCCGCTCGATCTTTCTTCACTTGACTGCGGCCACCTCCAGCATATACTGTCATCCCCAACATAAAGAGCTGATGTATTTTATACATCTGCAAAATCACACACACACACACACAAAAAAAAAAAAAATTAAACTTTAGTACAGCAAATTTTTTCAGTTTTTTTCTATGCAAGTGAACCTGGGCCTCAGCCTGGATCCTTAACGCAAGGTTAAAACAGAAAGCTTTCTGTGAGTTCAAAAAGGACATCCTCAAGCAGTTACAAGGTGCCTGCAATTCCCCCATAGAAGACTGGACCCTACTTAAAACGTTCTGACAGGCAGGCTACTCCAATTTTTTATTTTCCCTTCCCTCACTTCTCTTCTCCTTCATCTACACATTCATTCCAAATAAATAATTTCATAGATTTTTACAGATTTTCTTTTCTTCCTCCTTTCTTTGATCACTATGCAAAGATGAGCCTGTGTGGCCAAATGTCTGGCAGGATCCCTAAGTCATTTTCTATCTTTTTCAGTGAACTTTAATGATCCCATAAAACTTGCACCATGAATTAAAAGCCAAGTAAAAGCATCCTCTTTTATCAACACGATGTACCAGGGCACCATTTGCACCAGGAGTATACGGACGATGTGCAACTCCATCAACTCACAAATGCAATGGTAACAGCAGCAGCAATTAGTGTCAAACCAAATAAGAAACAGCTGTCTACATTACTTAGCACACTGTTAGCTGCAGGTTATTCATTTGTCCACATTTCTGAGGATTTTACTGGCAATGACTTCAAAGTGCCAGCCACAGTCCTCATATAATTGTACACATATTACCTTCCTGCAGATATTGTACAAGATATTTTTAATTCAACAAGCCAGTTCTGCACTTTTCATGATATTCAGTTGATTTCGGCAGAGTTCTAGGTGACAACCAACATTAGCAATCCCAGTCCTTCACATTATGCTGAGCTACAATGGCAAGCATTACAAAAGACAACAATCTTGCCAGAAGGCTCTACTCAACATAATGCAAAAGGAGAAACTTTCTCAAGTAAACAGTCAAAAAAAGTCAGAAATTAATTCTGGGGCTGCCTCTGTCTGAACTGCACCCCACAGCCAAATTATTGGCTTTTTCCACCTGTGAGAAGGGTGCCTTGCCTTCTCCAGACGCACACTGAATGTCTACCTTGCTGCCTGATGACTTACAATCAGAGTAACTGTAAGTGATCAATTCACAGGAGGAAATTACAGTAGGCAGTAGATGAGAAAATCATGGATTAACTGCCCAAGCAGTTTCCTAGCTCAGTCTTTTACACAAACCTTTCTTACTTAGGGCACACCTGCTTTCCATTTGCCCCTGCTCAACTAAAGGGAATCTTACTACTACTACTCCAAGTCTCTGTAATAGCCACTCACTTCCAGGCTTTGTTGAGGCAATATGCAGTCACTAGCAAATAACGCCGTGGGTACCCCCCGTGTCAATCACACATTACTGACAATAAATGAGGAATCAAAGACACACAGCCGGGAATCATTGCTTTAGCCACAAAAGGTTGGTCTTGCCAAGAATCCTCTTAGTGCCCCATCCCGAGGTGCTTCTTGCACTGCCTTCAGTCAGGCTACCAAAGAAGCTGGCAGACATTTCATTTCCAGCTTTGGAGGGCCTGGGCTGACAAAGCAGGAGAGGTTAGTGGAAACAGTAAGGCAGGAGGAGGGCAGCGCGTTAAGTTAGGAGAGGAATCTCCTTCTGCTCGGACCAGCTGCTACACATAACGAGGCTCACAACGAACGAAAGGGCTTTGCTGTCGCCGGACACCTTAGTATGACCCAGGAAAAGCGGGCGATCGCTGCGACCGGGAGGGTGCGCAGGATGTGCCTCAACGGCGGAGCGGAACAGTGGGACGCGCATCACGCCCCGCACACCCTCCGGCATCCCGCGGGGAGGATGCCGCGGCCCGGGAGGCTCGGGATGCGCGTCCCGCCCCGCACACGCGCCGGGATCGCCGAGATCTCCGCCGGTCCTCGGGCGCCCCCCGGCGGCTCCGCCCCGCCCGCCGCGCGGGTGGGATAATGAGACAAAGACCGAGTCGGTACCGGCACTTCCATACTTAGCGCTGGTCTCGCGTATGGAATCAGTTAACAGGGACTGACAAAAAAATGTCATTATTGGGCAAATCCCACCGTTTCTGCAAGCCGCGGGTGGAACTGCCAAGGCAGTTTGCTTAGACACACCCTTCACATAATCATTTTCCTAAGGAAATCAATAGGAATTGGGTCACTTACTGCATCAATTTTCACTCAGCATTTGAGTATCAGAGAGAAAGGGAGAAGTACTGGTAAAATTTCCCAGTAAAGTGACTTGCAACGTAACGTTTCCATTCCTGTCTGTAGCATGTACAGTCCCACTCCTGGTTAATTTTTGCTGTCTGGATGGTCTCCAAACACCTGCCCTGAAATTCACTCCAAGCGCTGCACTCAGCTGCAGCAGACGCTGGAGGTATAGTATTTCTGCACCCTCACAGCTGTGATTCAGCAAAGCATTCCAGCTTATTCTCCAAAACACTTGGGCATGTGCTAGTTCTTAAGCACGCATGGAGGTCCCCTTATCTCTGTGTAGCTTTTTTCCCAGGACACAAATGCCACTTTCAGACCTACCTTTCTCTGAGAATCCAGGCTGTTTGAGGAATGCACAGCACTTGGAAGAAGAATGTGTCCTGAGACAAAGCTAGATGGCAACTTCACAGCTGTGTAGCACTTGCAGCATAAAAGGGCAAGCAGGAGCAAATTAACACAACTTCATTTGCGTAAAGACAGCAACTAAAGTTGGCTGATTAATGGGAGACAACATGAGGGTCTTCAGCGACTCAAATGTGAATTTAAACTTAATATAAACCTCTCTCTACCAACGACTAGCATCGTTGGCAACTGTACCAGCAAAGGATGCTTCAGTTCCAAGGACAGACAAAAGCAGAACTCCTCAGAACAGCTAGTTTGCAGGTTTTGCTGTCAGGCATCTTGCAAAAAGACTGAAAATACTTAGCCAACCTAAAGTTTACACTGCAGTTTTTTACGAGCAAAAATGGACTTAAACTTTATAGTCACAAATGCTTAAACCCCAAGCTACCATTTTCACATCAGTCTCAGCACAGCTCTTTGAAGGCATGTAGCCTTCATCCTCCAGGTAGAACTTCCTGATTACCTAAAGTCACCTTTCCAATGAGATACACTACAGCAGGTGATATTAAATTTTAGATTGGATATTTGTGCGAAGTGTTGCTGACTAATGGTTGCACAGGAACCATAATGCTGACCGCTGGCTATCTCACATTCAAATTTCACCACTCTAACCATCCATTAACAGAGTGTTGTTTTTTGCATGGAGTCTAATAGAGGATTTTAAAACATTAAAATAATAAACCCAGGAAAAGGGAAGCTATGACAGCATGATAAAATACCAATGCCTACCAAATACCATGTGCATGCAAAGAGATAGAAAGGAATGTAATAGAAAAACACTTCAAACTTTGAATGTTGTCAGCCAACCATTGAATGCAATACCTAGAAAGAGCTGTTCAAACAATCTATAGCAAACAAGCCAGATCGAACTGCCAGTCTAGACCTTTTACAATCTGGCCTCAGTGTTTTGCTCTTTCAGACTCAGCAAGGCACTTAATATTTTCACATCCACGACATTTTTCAGCCCACCTCGTGAAGACAAATCAACAATTGTGATATATAATAGCTGCCATAGAAAAGTCTCCTTTAAATCAGCACTGAACATGGAACACCACAATGTGCACCCCTTTAGAATCTGTGGATGGTGAGTTCCAGGCTTTGGCACGCTGCTAAGAGGATAGTTTTTTCTGCTCAAGGTGCAGATATCCAATCTCTTGAGCAAGATTAATTCACCATAATTCACCTTACTTCAGTGTTTCAAACTGAGGTACATTTAAGCACCCTGGTTTAGAAAAATCTCTGTCCAAAGATTAGGAGATGGACAGTTAAGCATAATAGCTCAGCTGCATGCTGACTACTGAGCTACAGAAACTGATAATGCTCTTCACATGCACATTAAGGATCTCCTTTTGAACATTATTAACAGCTTTCTTGAATACTTTTAACTTTAGTGATAAACAATTTGTTTTCCATTGTCCTAGCTCTGGAAAGCTGTTCATCACACGCCTGAGTTTTTTCCATAGACTTATCCTTAAAGATATTAGGTATCCAACCTGCAATGGGGTTAGCAATACCAACACATGTGTCTGCAGATACTAAATTTTCATGCAACAGATTTGTACTGGATTGTGGTCTCAGCCTGGGAACACCAGTGCTGAATACCAAAGCTAACAGAGGTATACCCAGCTTCAGAAACACTCCCTATTCTTTTAAATGAGAATACAAATGTCCCAAACATAGCAAACACACCTGCCCCACTAAAGACTATTTTAAGGCTATTTGAAGCTTTCCAGTAATGTGCATTTGAACTCCACAGACCACAATACAATACCTTTTCCTCACTTGAATAGCTAGATCGATCAGACCTACACCACCTGAAGTTTCAAGGAACCAAGAACAAACTTGAGAAGTGCCCTCACAAAGGAGTTTTTCTCATCTGAAAGTAGGTACAACCCCAAAGAAAAATGTTGGATTTTGTTTGTTCCACCCTTCCCAAGTCTGCTCCTATGCTGCTGCTACTTGAAGGGCAAGGAAGTTTCCATTTGATTTTACCTACTTCCCTGCCTTTAAAAAAATTGACAAAAACTCTTACAGCTGCAGAGGAAAAGTTCCACAACCAAGTGACTGGATTCTGTAAACTGCTTACTGTCAGGTATTTCAGCAGCACAGAAAAAACAGAACAGCAGTAACTGAAAAGTCAGCTCACATGTGTGGAAATTGCAACCTCCAAGCTATTCTGGGAGCAATGCTCTCTTTTCTGTAACATTTCTGCATAATCACCTCAGAAAGCATGCTCTTTGCTGGGGAGACTATGATTACATGCATGTCTGCACACCTTCTGTTACAGCTGAGTCCCTGATTATCAAATAGAACATCTCAGGCTCAGCTGCAACTCAAGTGAAATAAAACACGTCCAGGATAAAACAGTTAATCTGGCACTGCCAGCAAAACACATACAGCATTTCTAAATGGCAGTCACTATCTCTCCAAAGGTTGTCACCAGCTTCCCTGTTTACCCAACACGTTCATTCTTCTTTAAAGCAGGTAAGAGTCCTCCCACTATCTTGTGCACGTAGAGCAGAGAGGGCTTACAGCAGAGAAATGAAACAAATTTGACTTGAAAGTACTTCAGCTGGACCAGTGAAAACAAGACCAAGTTGCAAAGTTACCTAACTGAGCCCGTACTGCACAACTACAGCCAGTTGTGTAACAAACCTCAGGACAATTTTGCAGCTCTTAATCAGGCAAAACTCCCCGCTGATTTCCACGAGGGAGCTCTAATCAATCAAAAGCTCTGAGAACTGATTCCGGTTTTCTCCTTTTTAATGAAAAGGTTTATTTTGAGCTATGAGAACATCAGATTATATGAACTCGGCAAACCCATAGCGCTCACTTTAGCAGCATAAGGAATTCGTCCTACGTTTTAATCTACCAACTGTATTTGGTAGTGTACAGGGAAAAAAAAAGAAACAACACCTGAACTAACATAGAATAATTTCACAAATAACGGACCTGTTCTCCTGACAGGTAAAAGAAAAGATGGAATAGACAGAGGGAGATCCGGGGCTCTTTAATTAAACTCCATCCCCTTTGGGCGAACGGGGAAGCCCAGCGTCCCCGCCCGGGTTCCTCCCTGAAGTTGCGCCGCTCCCCGCGGCAGCCGGGAAGAGAATCCCCCCGCGATGCGCCCGCAAGTGACCGGCGGGGATCCCGCGAGCATCCCGAAACCGCGCACACGGCGAAGACCCTGTCGGGAAGACCCTGCCGGA